>CM028343.1:71601444-72081226 GCA_016618105.1 Dendrobium huoshanense | reverse complement strand
TAAATGATCGATGTTTTCTATGGTAGACTTACAACTTATAAAAATATCATTAAAAAAATCAAATACAATGTTGGAAATAAGGTTTGAGAATATTGTTCTATAGTTTCTTTTAAAGGAGCATGCATGTTAGATGAAGTTGAATGGCATAACAAAAAATTCATAATGTTCAAAAACCTATTTCAAAACTATCTTCCACAGCCATACATATTTGATTATAACTTGCTCTCAAATCCAATGTGAGGTTTGGGGGTTACTAGGTTCATAATGAAAAATATTCAAGATATAAAAATTAATAAAAAAATAACTTTGCATAATAATTGATGATCAAATTTTTTTTTTAGAATATTTCAATATTGAACATAATAAAATGAGTATTAACTTATATTAAAATTAATGATTCATATATGATATTCTGAATTGTACTAATTGAACATAATAAAATGGGTATTCATATTAAAAATATATTTTATTGACAGTTTCTTTATGACAACCTTAATGTATTTAAACATCCAATGGTTGTTTTCTCAATATGTGCTATGCATATACTGAGACAATATTATTTTTTTTCTTTTGGCTATCATTGCTGAAATTTAGAATGAATATATTTTATGCAGGTAAATTTTTAATTTATTTTAAAATATAAATTGTATTTGTCAAAAGTAAATTTTTTTTGACATAAAAATTTATTTGAAACAAATTAAATAAATAAATAAAAACATAAATCAAAGTTATTGGGGGTTGTAAATCTACTCAACAAAGAAATCTCCACATATACAAAATTGAGCTTATCAGATTATGGTATGACCAATTAGTATCTTGCATCTGAAGGAAAAAAAAAGAACAAAATTTCTCCTCAACCAAATAGATGAGGCAAAACAAATTTTATTTCAAAATTTAATCGCTTTAATATCATTTATCTTCATGTTGTTTCTTCAAACCCAAGAAAAACTAATAATGAAACTATCCTATTTTAAGGGATATTTGGTTTGTTGCAATAGTAAGGCATTCAGTTTTTTATGGTTTCATTATAATAAAAAATATACAAAATAATATTTTAAGAGGTTTAAAATTTCTCCAAGTTTATCTTTTCCAACATTTAGAACTCCCTCATCAACAATTTTTAAATCATATGTTGCGCTAACCCATAAAATCCCTCCACTCACTACCACCGTCACTGTCAACGTTGTTAGCAAACATGCACACTAAGCCACATGACAAGAGCAAATCGTCATGGACCACTTGCACCTGATTAGAAGACTAATTCCACCACACCTACTATTGCAGACTGCTATTAGTTGTACCACACATGTACTAACCAACCGTCATCTACACAATTATATACACACACGTTATGTACCTAGAATACACACCTTCATAAAGCTACAATAAATAATACAAAAAAAAAGTTTCTATGTCATCTTTCTCTTCTTCCCTGATGCTTACACTTCTTTGTAGGTTTTCTCAAGGTATCATAGAATCCAGCTTAACTGCACTCTGCTTCCCATCTAATGGTTGATCAAGAGTCAACTCCATCCCTTTGCCCAACTCCAATCTCTTTGCTTCCATGATCGAGTTCACTATACCACCTCCCCATGAAGTTCCTCATGTCTAACCTCAAGAACATTGTCCTACACAGCTTGACAACAACAACTATGCCATATAGCGCCTTCAAATCTATCAATATTTGTCAGCCAATGGGTTTGAGGGCTACCTCACAGGCACACAAGCTTGTTCGCTTGAACCTTCCCCTACCTCCCCCAACACTGATTATAGTCTTTTGCACAAATCTCTTCTCTACAATATCTCCATATATACTACCATATGTGCTCACCCTTTCCACCGCACATGAGATCTGAGTCACTCTGGAAAAATGACTTCAACCCACTAACCACTCATGCCTCATTTAGCTCAAGGATGAGCTTCACCATATTCAAATGCATGTCTGCTTCATGACTTAGTATCTTGCTTAGATCAAGACTCTTGTTCACAACATAGTTTTGACAGGCTCATAAATTGACTCTTAGGACATCAATTTTTACATCTTAAATGGCCTCACCTCTACTTACAACTCCTTCAAAATAGCAATATGAACATCCTTAAATCCTATCAGCCTAGATGTCTCTACTCCTTATTATAAAGTGAGAAAATTAATCTCTGAAATGAACTTTTGACAATACTCCACCATTCGATACCACAACTCTATACTCCTCTTATATTGGTTCAGCACACAGTCACTCCACCAACAATAATCATACCTACCTCTCTTGTGGTCGAGGAGTCACCGCCCATATGTTAACCTACTCATGTCGGCAACAATTTTCCTCACCAACTCCTCACCATTTTACCTGCCAAATCTGCGACAAACATTATCACTCGGCGCTCAACTACTGGCATTGCTGCAACTTTTAGTATGCTCCATCTTCTTCGTGGAACCCATGTGCCCTGATCACACAACAACACCCATCTCTTATGATTGAGTGGGTGCTCAATTATAGCGCCTCAACTCATCTTTCATCTGATGCCTCCTATTTGTAGAAGTCCACAGCATACAACGATGTAGAATCCATCTCCAACCAATGGAAGTACTCTACACATCCAGCATATCGGCCAGAGTATCCTCCCTCTACTTGATTCAACTCGTAAGCTTTGTCTTTAAAATCTTCTCCACATTCTATTTCTCTCTCACAATCTCTTCTATATATCTAAACTAACTACTGACAATAATGTCTCTATCTTCTTTGATGCTAATGGTTTTGTCATTAATGATCTACAGGACAATCACACTCTAGTATGTGGTCACAGCTATGATGGCCTCTACCCGTTCAAACCACTCCAGTCATCGCCTCCATAGTGCTTCACAATACAACTTTTTCCTCCTCTCTCTGGCATGCACACCTAGGCCATCCCCATCACGGTCTTTTAACTACATTAGCTGAACATATATTATCTCTATGTAACTCTTTTTCTTCCTTTGTATGGATCTGGTTTTATGTGGCTAAAAGCCACAAGCTACCTTTCATTACAAGTCTTACTTCTTTTACTACACCCTTTCAATTTATTCACTTAGATGTCTGGGGTCCGTCACCGTTTCCCTCCCTATGGTTAAATATTTTGTCATCTTATTGATGACTTCACCCACTTTTGTTGGTTATATTCAATGAACTCTAAATTCTCTATTTTCAACAATTTCACTCTATAAGTAACACTTTTAATTCAATAATCAAAGTTCCTATAACAATTAGGGGCGGTGAATTCACTAGTAATATTTTCAAAACCTACTTGCTTAAGCAAGGAATCACCCACCAACTTAGTTGTCCATACACTCTTGATTGGAATAGACTAGCTAAATGCAAGCACTGCCACCTTCTTATTCTCACCAGAAAAATTTTTCATGCAGCTCACCTCCCCCCCCCCCCCCCCCCCCCCCCCTCAACTTTTGGGCTAAGGCCTTATCGACCTCTAACTATCTTGTCGATCATTTTCCCACCAAAGCCACTTTCTTGTTGATCCCTTTCCAACAACTACACGACCATCCTCCATCCTACTCTCATCTTTAAATATTCAATTGTTTTTGCTTTCATTGGCTACAGCCTCAAGCCCCTAACAACTCTTCTCACTCCCAAGAATGCATATTCCTGGGGTACACTTCTCACAAAGGTTATAAATACTTCAACCTTCATGCCAACAAGATTCATATATCACATCATGTTGGGTTTCATGAGCAAATACCACTCATCCTTAACCACCACATCTCCCATCTTCCCCTCCACTACTTACTCTCCCTTACTCCTAGTTCTTACCTCCACTATAAACTCCTCTTCTTCCACCAATCCTCCTACCATACTCTCACAAATCCCATTGCCTACAACATTACCAACTTTCTCACCAAGCATCACCACCACATCAACATCCACTTTTCTTATAAACATGAGAACCACTTCATGGAACACAAGACCATCCCGACCAACCCCTTCATCTCGTCACCCCATGAAAACCCAATTGAAAATAGGTCCCTAAGGCCTAAACCAATTTTTGACCTCCTCGCCACACAATTACCTCACTCCACCCCACCTGCTATACCCAAGCCATTCGACTCATTGGCGGGTGCCATGTCAACTGAGTTCCTTGCGCTTAAAAAAACAAGGCATCTGGTCTCTCACTCCTCCCCCATCTGACAAGCCAATTCTTGGATGCCGCTGGACATTCAGAACCAAACTCAGGCATGATGGCCAAGTTGATCGTTACAAGACACATTTAGTTGCCCAAGGCTTCACACAGGAGTATGACATCAATTACACTGAAATGTTTAATCTCGTCATGAAGATGCCTACTATCAGAATCCTTCTCACCATAGCCCTTCACCGTAACTGGTCCATCCTTCAAATGGACGTCTCTAAAGCCATTATATATGGTAAACTTCAAGATGAAATCTACATGATGCAACCACCTGGGTTTATTGAATCTCACTACCCCAACCATGTCTGCAAGCTGCACAAGTCCATTTATGGTCTCATGTAGGCCCCTCTCCAGTGGTTCCACAAGCTCACTTACTTTCTTCTTTAATTCGACTTCTACTTTAGCGAAGCCGGCCATCCCTCCTTATCTACTCCAAAGCTGCCATCCACTTGTATTGATTGATATAGGTTAACGATCTTATTGTTACTGAACTTGTGCTACAATAAACATTACAAAAAAGAATTTCTCTATTATCTTTCTCTTCTTCCCTATTGTTTATTGTGCTTTGTAGGTTTTCTCAAACAAAAACCACCAATTGTAATCTAATGTTGTTGCAGCTAATCAGCATTTCAATCACTGTCTGTAGATCATAGGCTACAATTGCCATCAACTGCTATCGTCATAGGCCACCATAGCCACCAGTTGCTACAGTCAGCCACTGCCATTCACCCTCACTAACTAAAAATATGTGTAAGTATAGTTTGAATTGATAATTTTATATTCAATATTAATGAAAAAGAAAAAGAAAATTTCATCTATGAATTACCTACCTCAAATTCTAAATTTTTCCTCAATCAAATAGATGAGAAAAATCAAAATGTGATTCCATTTTTTAATCACTTTCAATATCATCGCTCTTCGTCAAGTTTTTCCAAATCGAAGAAGATCAACAATCAAAATATTATTCTATTTAGCCAAAATTAAACACTCTTACGTGAGATAAGATTAATCATTTTTTTCTTTTTGAATAATTCTGCAGATCGAATTATCTACGGCTCCAACTTTGCGGTTCTCTCTCGACAAATCTGACCTTTTTTGAGGACGAGATCGACCATAGCTATTGTGTAGTCTACTTCGTTACATTGTAAAGGAACTATGTTAATTTATGTACCCTCAATAGCTGTAGTTATATAATGAGTCGGTTACACTACTAAAATAATACAAATAATATATATATATATATATATATATATATATATATATATATATATATATATATATATATATATATATATATATATATATATATATATATATATATATATATATATATATATATATATATATATATATTTAAAAATTAATACCATTCATATTTTAGTAGCCTATAAAAATAGAATTTAATTCCACATGAAAGAGAGTTGAAAATTACATTTGAATTGTAGAAATAGATTGATCACAAACAATAGATCTATATTTCATTTGGGAATCTTTCATATTGTTTTGTTTTCAGTTCGTAGCCAAAAACATTTTTTTTTGCTTTCAAAAAAATTTTGTACAAAAATTATTTTTTATAATAATTTTATAAGTAAAATTTTTTGTAACAACTTTACAAAATATTAAGTAAGTTGCCAAATAAAACTTTACTTTTACTTTAATATTAAGCTATAAATAAGTGCATCATGTGTATGATTTGTATGGCATTCAATAGTTTCTTTTTCAAACAGATAATGATTGATATATAACGCAACTAATCAATAATAAAAAAAAAATATCTTTTTTCTCTCGCTATGCGCTCTGCTCCACTAGGGCACCGGCGCTTGCTCCGCGCCGCTAGGGCTTTGCCCTAGCTGTCCTTGGGCTTGGATTTTCCGGTGGATATGCTGGTCTCCTGGGAGGTTCTTCTTGTCTTCCATCTTCTTTTTTTGCTTTAGGTTTTTTCCTCCTCCGGGAGGCGTGGCTGGTATGGTGGTTAGTCGTGTATGTGACCCGGGTTTTTTGGATGGGTCCTTTAAATCCCACTCTTTTGTGGATGCTCTTTCTGGTTCTTCGAATACAACTCGTTTTCCTGAGTTATGAAAGTGTTCTTGTCGTGGTTTGCCCTCTTTATGGATTTCAGAGGAAGAAATTTTGGCTTTGTCTGTTTCTTTTCAATTTGCTCTTGTTGGTTTCTTTCCTACGCGTCGCCCCTCTCTAGATGCCATCCGGAAAATTTTTTTTAGTTCGAAGCTGAATGCTGAATTCTCGGTTACTGTCCTGGATCAATCTCATATTCTAATTAAGCTTTCAAATGACTTGGATTATAGTCGAGTTTTTTGTCATAGATCCTATTTGGTGAATAATTGTTTTTTGAAACTCACTAAATGGTCGCCGGATCTTGATGTCGGTGTGGAGTCTCCGGTAATTCCTATTTGGGTTGCCTTTCCTAATCTGCGTCCGCACCTTTTTGCACCTCGTATCCTCCATGCTTTGGCTTCTATGTTTGGCAGTCCATTAAAAGTTGATAGTTCTACCTCAGTAGGTTCCAGGCCTTTTGTAGCGAGGGTCCTGGTGGAGCTACATATTACTAAGGATTTTCCTGAAAAAATTTGGATTGGTCTAGAGAATTCCGGGTATGTTCAACGGGTTGTGTTGGAGGAGGTGCCTGCTTACTGTGTGTTGTGTAAACGCCTAGGTCACTCAAGGGGGGAGTGTGGTAGTTTTCCTGCTACTTTGAATGGTTCTCAATCTCATGGAAATGCGGTTTTGTCTGTTGCTATTGCGAAAAGTGGTGATATTGTCGATTCGTCTTTGGGTGGTATTGAGGCGCAAATTGTGGAAGGTCCTTGTGATCTTCCTGTTTCTGATATTGTGGGACGTCGACTTCCGGAGGGTGGTGTTGCTGAGATTGAGGAATCTTTGGTTGCTCTCTACTCCTCCGACAATATTCTCCCAATGAAAGTTGTTAATTTGGTGAATGATGTGAATGATGTGTCTGACGATCATGTTGGCAATCTGTTGGATGCTGTTTCGGTCTTATCCCCTAATGCCTTACCCTTTGTCCCGCCGGGTACTGAGTTGGTCTCTCCTTTCCCTTTAAATTGTGAGGGTGACCATAATTCTGTGGTGGTAGGGGCTTCTTCCCCTGAAGCCGTGGTTTTGGCTGTTTCAAACGGGGTGGGGGTTGCTGTTAAACCTGTTATTGAGATGGGGGTTGGCTCGCCCCTTGTTTTTTCTCCCGTTCTTAACTCTTGTAATGAGGTGACTATGTGCAATATTGTGAATGGGTCTGTTGATCCGGTTGGACTTTCGTCTGAAGCATTATTGGATGTAACTGTTCTTAATGTTCGGGGTGATGACGTTGTTAGGAAGGAGATTAATTCTGGTGATGGATTGGTTCCTAACACTTTCGTGGATGTGCCTGTGAAATTATTAGAGACAAATTATATGATTTATCATGTGGGCAATAATTCTGGGAGGGATGTGCGTCTTCACCTGGATTGGCTTCATTGTTCGTCAGAAGCTGATTCCGATTCCTCTTCGAATCATGGTGGTGGCTCGGATCTTGGACATGATTTCAAAATGGTTCGTGATCATCCGGTTTTTGTTCGTGCTCGTGGTGGACCTCGTGGGAGAGGTCGTCGGGGTCGTTAGTTTTATTGACTGATTTATTTCAAGCTGATTCGTCCGAATTTTGGTTGGTGTTGGTTGTGGCAGGCGATGATGTGGCTGGGGCTCGCTCCTTGGTGTTATGGCTCCTGGCAACCTTTGCTGTGTTTTTCACCAAATTGGATGGTCGGTGCGTAGTGTCGGGGAGCTGGTAGCCTCGGTCAATTACTGAGCCTACTTCCTCTATTTTATTGTATTTTCTTTTTTGGCTTTTCTAGGTTTTCAGCCTCTTGTAACCTCACTGTTGCTATAATAATATTTTTTGTTTAAAAAAAAAAAGAAAAAAAAAAGATAATGATTGATATAAAGAACTCTCATATGAAATTGAATTTTGTTATATTTTCAAGCATTGGTTTTAGTTAGGCGTGTAAACAAGTTGAGTTGAGCTCGAATTATGTCTAACTCGAGCTTGATTTGCCGGCCAAATCATGAGCTCCAATTCGGGCTCGAGCTCAACTCATGAAGGTAAAAACGAGCTCGCAAGTAGCTTGTGAGATCCTGTCTTCATTGAGATCCCGACTTCACTGTTGAAGGACGATCGTGTATTTGCCTGAGTCGGAAAAGAAGGAGGTTGTAATAACATCCTTCCTCAAAAATACTTTTGTTAATATTCTTGAAATGTCCCATTCTAATACAAAAGATACCTCTTGAAAAAAAATATTTTTTTTTATTTGAGAAAATTTAAATGAATATGTTAGTAGAGTGGTAGATGGTTTTAAAGGCATTCATGTTGGCCATGGGTTTGGGACAACAAATGAAGGTGATAAGACAATATTAGATTTTTCTTTAGCTTATAATTTCTTAATAGCTAATACTTTATTTAAGAAAAGAGATGAGCATCTTCTCACTTTTAAAAATGGATATAGTAAAATACAGTTGATTATTTTCTTATAAGAAAATTAGATCATTTAGTTTGTAATATTTATAAAGTTATTCAGATATAAATTTATGTATCCAATATCGATATTATCATGTTTTAGACTTTAAAATAAAAGGACAGAAAAAAAAAGTAAAATGATTTTCTATGATTAGATAGGGGCATTTAAAGAATATTAACAAAAATATTTTTGCGAGTAAGAATTTAGATTTTAAGATTTTGTCTGTACATAAGGATGTTAATGTTATGTGGGAAGAAGTGTCTAGTGATATTAAGAATAGTGCAAAAGATGTGCTTGGAATTTTGAAGGAAAAAACTTATAATAGTAAAAGTAGTTGGTGGTAGGAATCTAAATGTACAAGAAAAGATAAAACATAAAAAAAAAATTGTTATAAAAATTGGATTAGATGTAAAAATTCTGATAATTGTGAAATCTATAAAAAGGCTCTTAAGGAATCTAAGAAAACTATTTGCGATGTAAAGTGCTTAGCTTTTAATTATTTATATAATAAATTATATACTAAGAAGGGAGAAATATATATGTATAAGTTATCCAAACAAAGAGATAGGAGTAGTAAAATTTAGTTCAAGTGAAGTGTATTAAGAACGAAGATCAAAAAGTATTTTTCTTAAAAGTTGATATTCAATAAATATGAATGAGATATTTTGCTAAATGTTTTAATGAAGAATATGAAAATACGATTGACTTTAGTGACTTTAGCACCTTAAATGAAAATAAAGATTTTTATTTTTATTGGTGTATTAGTAAAACCGAAGTTAGAGAGGCTTTAAAGAAAATGAAGTGTGGAAAAACTGTTAGACCTGATAATATTTTAATAGATATGCGGAAATGCTTAGGAGATGAAAGAATTTCATGCTTACTAAACTTTTTAATATTATTTTAATGACTAAAAAGATGACAGATCAGTGGAGAATGAGTGTGTTAATTCATATTTTTAAGAATAAAGGTGATGCACATGAGTGTGCGAATTATTGAGGAATTAAATTAATGTGTCATACTTTAAAACTATGGGAGCGAATTATAGAGCATAGGTTGTAGCGTGATACTAATGTTTCTCAAAATCAATTTGGATACATGCCGGGTAGGTCTACTTTGGAAGCTATACAATTGATGAGAGGTTTGATGGAGAAATATAGAGAGAATAAGCAAGATCTACATATGATATTTATTGTTTTAGAGAAAGCATATGATAAAGTTCTAAGAGAAGTGTTATGGAGAGTTCTTGAAAAGAAAGGAGTTAATAACACTTATATTCAAATCATTAAAGAAATGTATGTAGGAGTATTACTTGTATTCAAACACAAGGTGGTTTGACCAAGTATTTTCCTATTTCAGTTGGATTAAATCAAGGATCGGGCTTAAGTCCATATCTTTTTGCTTTAGTCATGGATGCTCTCACTAGACATTTGCAAGAGGATGTACCTTGGTGTATGCTTTTTTTGATGCTATTCTTCTTGTTCATAATAATAGAGTGGGAGTTGAAAGTAAACTTGAATTATGGAGGTCAACCTTAGAGTCGAAATGTTTCTCTTGAGTAGATCTAAAACTGAATATATGAAGTGTAATTTTAGTAGCAATTGACCTAGTGAGGGAATTGTGACTCGAGTTTTAGCTTGCGTTTTAGCTTGACCTCGAGCTAGCGGCTCGATAAGCTCAGCTTGTGAGCTCATTATCAAGTCGAGCTCGAGCCAGCTCAACTCACTTATATCCCTAGTTTTAGTTGTACAATTATAGTAAAATTTTTTAATTGTGTTCTAGAATTGATAATTAAAAACTCATTCAAAGGCTTAAACATAAAGATTGAGAATGAGTTTGACTATTATCATGTTAAGCTTACTTTAGATTCCCAAAAGCTTGTTCTTAATGCTTTTGAAGTTTTGAAAACTTACATGAATAGAGCAATACTCTTAAAAAGATAGTTCTATTAGTGCAAGGCTATTTTGCAATCATGTTTAGCATTATTTAATTCTATTGCGAGTCCTGTTTCTAATGAATTATTTGGTTTAATATAATAGCAAGCTACCCTTTATGCACATATGAGGGCCCTAGGCCACTAGTTCATGCCTACCTAATTAATTTTTTTAGCAAGTGATCTTATGTTGCCTCATTCTTTTATCCTCTTGATTTTTGTTCTCGAGATTGAGAAAGAAAAGAGTTAGAGTAGTTGGGGAGCGAGCATAAATATATCCTCATCGGGGAGCGATCATGAATATATCCCTCATCTGAAGGAATTGAAGATGGGTCAGTCTTCTAACAATTGGTGCCCTTTTACTGAAAGCTATCAATGCCCAGGGGTGTAAACGAGTCATATATGGCTTGAACGAGAGCTTTAGTTTAATTAATTAATCAAATTTGAACTTAAGCTTTATTTGAGAGGTTCAAGTTGGCTCATGAGCTTGCTCGTTTACTATGAAAAAAAAATATTATGATTCAAGTAATTATTATAATAAAATGGTAAAATGAATGAGAAGTTAAAAGAACATAGTAAATAATCTCTTAATATATGAAAGTGAGATATATTTCTTAAACATTTTTTTACAATATTGTATTTAAAAACCTGAATGATAATATATTTTAAGTGCATTTTATATTAATATTTTAAAATGTGTCGGCTCACGAGCTAACGAGTCAAGTCAACAAGTCGAGTTAGGGCTTGCTAAAGTTTGGCTCATTAGCTAAATGAGCTAGCATCACGAGCCATTTATAGAGTTAAGCCTGAGCTAACTCACGAGTCGATTTAACTCACTTGCACTCCTAAATATCTATCAGATTGATTGCAAGCTAGCATTTTATGTTGCCTATTATATAAGGTTGAAATCCAAAAGAATTGTAGTTTTTTTGTTTTAGAGTATTCTACTAATCTGAATAGGTTTTAAGTGGTGGAACTCTTGTAAATTAAAATTTACACAATTTATTCGGCCTCATAGAAGAATTATATATATATATATATATATTAGTTTAAAATATCTTCCAAAAAAACCGTAAGTAGATCAAGCATAGAACTTGAGATCCTTGAAGGCGTGGGCTGACTTGAAAGTAAACTTCTTTTAATCAAATTTGATTGTTTCATCCGACCAATACAGTTTTGTTTTGTTTATTATTATTATTATTTTATTTATGTTTAGATATATTTTAAAATATGGTTGGTAACTTAAAAATGGTATTTTTGTTGATTTATATGATGGCGGTGGGTGGGTGATGATGGTGGCGGTTGTCACCGGTTGCAAGAATGGTGGTGGTGATAATATGATAATTATTTCTAGAAGCACTAAAATATTCCTAAAAATAACTTAATATATTTTTTAATAAAAATGGAAATAATAAAACACACACAAAACAAAAATATTTAAAGAAATAAAACATAAGATCATCGTAGTAGTTCTCTCACTATATGTTTTGTAAAAAAAAAAAAGGCTAAGTAATAAATGAAGCATGTAGCTCACCATGATCGATTAGTTGGGAGCTTTGGCTTTCAACTTAGAAGTCTTTCTTCGAAGTTTGTGTATGTGGTCTGTGTGTTTGCAAAAATAGTTTTTTTTTTTTAAATATAAGGATATGTTTTGCAAAAATAGTTTAATTTAATTCACATTAAGATGAGCTACAATAGTTTTGAATGTAAGTTCATATTAATGTTTACATATGATATTATGAATTATATATTATTTTCCATATAGTTCAAGAGAATCTAAGTTCATCCTTATCCAAATTATATCAAAATATGATTATTATTATTTTTTATAATAAGATTGCATACTTGCATGTACATGTCTTTATATGTAATTAATCGACGAACTACCCAAATAGGTTTTCCTTAATAGTTTTGGTCAAGACGATCACATTGCCCAAATAGGAGAACTTGCCCAAGGGCAATGTGACCCTGCAATAACCTGACTAGCACTAGCTTATAGATTCATAGCCATTCTCCTCATGAAGGAATCATAGCATGAGGATTCGACTTGACAAACTTGGCCAAGGCATTGTTGTCCTGGATAAGCCCCATTGGAGGATTGTTCCTGATTGCTCTAAGCCTTCCAGGTCACTCACCTTGGCAGGGATTGCTTGCCCACAACATTATCCAAAATAAAGATCACTTGCATATCACTGACATCCCCTGATTCAGGTATAAGAAGCGCACACATATACCTCAAAAGCCCTTATTCATAGCACCCTAAGTCGAATAGGTTCCAGATTTGAGTCCATTCTCACTCAAGAGAGCTAGCCCATTATGCTTAAAGGTTTGAATATTACTTCTATGGACTCCCCATCACATCTAAATTAATGACTCAATTTTGTAGACTCATCATATATGCTAGATCCTTAAGATTTGCCAAGACTCGCCCAAAAAATTCACCTCAGAACAAAGGGCCTCACGAAAGGCAGGGATCAACATGGAAATCAATCAACTAGACAACACACATGTGATAATTTGTAACAATATTGTTACTGTATATTATTATAATCTCTATTTGTTCTAGGCGTAGCTTTTTTTGTTGCCCTATAAGCCCTTATAAATAAAGGGTGGAGATATATATTTTGGATCTCGTATTACATCTTGTGAGATTTATAGAGATTATAAGGCTCTCTTCTCCATGCTTAAATCTCGTAGAATCTTTCACTTCTCATTTATGAATTACTTGCTAGTAAGATTGGGTGTCATTTATAAATAAATTTGAATCAAACAAAAATTAATTAAGTTTTGAAGGCCAAAAGAAAGGATGAAAAGGGCACCACAAGTAGTTTAATAATGTAGCAAGAGCATAAATAATCTAGCTTAAACAAGTAATGCTCAATAATTATTGTTGCATCTTGGAACATTCGTGGGGGTAGAGAGAGAGTTGAAGTTTAGTGTCTTAACTTTGTATGAAGATCCATCACACAAACAGATAAAAGATAGGGGTGTAGCCTTCATAAGAGACCAAGATTTTTACATGAAAAATTAAAAAAAAGGAAAAAATCATGGGTCCTGGCCTAGTTTGAATGTATTCATTTAAAGAGTATTGACATGTTTGCTTGGTCAGTAGGACTATATTTGGGTGACAGAGATCGAAAGGATCATAGTCAGTCGATGATGGTAGTCAGAAGGATCATTATCAGCGGGAGACGATGGTTTGAGTGGGCCAAAGTTAGTTGAAGATGGTGGTAGGAGGGACCATAGTCGATAGATGTCGGTAGTCAAAAGTACCATAGTCGGTGGGCGATGGTCAACAGAATGACCATATTCTATGGGTTATGATAGTTCATAGTCGACTGTAGTCGATATATGATGATGGTTGGAAGGGCCTTAGTCGATGGGCGAAGGTGGATAGAGTGGATCATAGTGAACGTGGGATGATGGTCATAAGGACCTTTGTCGACAGGTGAAGGTTCTTAGAGTGGATTGTAATCAGCTTGGGATGGTGATTGGAGTGGACTGTAGTTAGGCGACGGTGGTTGGAAGGAAGTCTGGCGGCGGTCAGTGGCTAAGTGGAAGTTTGATGGCGGTAAGCAACCAGACAGTGCAAGCTTGAGAAAGAAGGGGAAATCCTTCACTTTTCATTTCTTGTGAAGAATGAGGGGTCTATTTATAAATTTTTAAGAGTAACATGAAATGTAAATATGTAGAAGATGAAGGGATGTTGGGAGTGTTTTAATAGATGATTGAGATCAATTCCATCAATCATGGAATATTTATTGAGCATGTGAGTGTCTTAATGATATTTGAATTTAGTGATATTGGGATCATTAGATTCATCTCCTCGAGTTGCGGGACACGACTATAAGCATATAAAATTTGGATTTTCTTTGGTCATCATATTAATGTTCTAAAGCTTCCAAATAGGCTATGTTCCATCGATTTGAATCCAGTTGGGTTCGGAATGGCCTTATTTTGATGTCGTTGGGTTTGTCTCTTTGGACATTCAGTTTGACTATAAGGTTTTTAAAATCAGAGTTTGAATAATCACAAATTTAATTTTAGAAGTTTTTTATTCATATTTGCATTGAGATTCATGCCCCACAATGATTATTGTATTATGATATATTAGTTGCCCCCCAATTTTTGGATGTTATTTTTAAATGTCAAAGCATGCAGAGTATAAAAATATGTATTGGAGTGCTTCAAATTATAGAAAAATAAAATTATAATTTATGAGTATTACGAGGAATGACCACTCCCTAGATGTCAATGTGGACCTCCATCGATGTTGTGAACCAAGTAAATACCATTGATCATAATTTTAACATGTATTGAAATTGGCACATCAATTAAGAATTTTTTTTTTTAAAAAAAATTACACTTCAAAACTTTCGAAGTAGCTAAAAATTGACATCAAAGGTTTTGTTTATCTCTGAAAGTGTCAAAATTGAGTATGAAACAACAAAAAATAATTTTAGGGACCCAAAAATGTCTGAGTTAGACTATTTGGACTAAAAATTGGGTTTAGATGAGACTTGGCAGTAGAACCTAAAAGTTCGTTAGGATTGTTAAGCCCTTATGAACTAGCCCGAGGCTAACCAACAGTGGGGGTGAATTAGTTGTTTTAAAAAATCCTTAAACAAAAAGTAAAATCCTTTTGAACCCTTTTTGAATATTTTAAAATAAACGCAATTAACCATAGAAATTAAAATGCAAAAAATAACGTGCAAGAATAAAAAAGAAAAAACACACCATATTTTATCGTGGTTCAGTCAACTTGACCTACGTCCACTCCCCGAAGCCTCTCCTCCAGGTATTGCACTAAAATATAGTGACTCTCATTTTACTCCCATAATAAGGCAGAGAAGCCTTTACAAACTCTTTTTCACCGACCCATATGAGGCAGAGAACCCGAACTCCTTTTGCTTTCTCGTGAAGTAGGCAGAGAACCTTGATCTAATGCTGATGAAGACCTCTCTAGATCCACCAAGGAAGATGAATGGAGAAGATGACTCGAATGCTTTCTTGGAGTAATATTTGTGAACATCTCACAAACACCCCTTCATAAGATTCTCTCTCTCTCTCTCTCTCCCCCAATCTCTCCCTCTCCTTGTCTGAGTTCTCACAGGTCAGTACAACAATAGAAGATGCTCTCATTAACAAGTAAGAGATCTTATAAAAAAGGCCTTAAAAATTACCCTAAATTGCAACTTGCCGCAAAGATTATCCGGGACGATCGATAGATCATCCTGTAGGATCAATGTATTTTAGCCCTTCCAACTAAGAAGATCTAGGTATGATGTATGATTAGAAGACATTATTTGTTCTTATCATCCTGTACGATTAGTTCAAACTCATACATATCATCCAGCAAATAGTTCGAGACATCCAGGAGATACATATTGGACGATGAAAAAATATGACTAATCATTTAGGATGATGCTTGGATCATCCTGTACGATTAGTTCAAAATAAATGAATATCATCCATAAGATAGTTCGAGTCATCTAAGAGAAACATCTGAACGATAAATAATTATAACTTATCATCCAACAGATAGTTCGGGACGTCCAAGTGATTTAAGAGAAGACTAAAGTTTTTCTCACTAATCATCTAGGATGATCCTGTGATTGTTTGGGATGATATAATCGATCAATCTAATCTTAATTATTTTCCTTAATCACTTGACTAATTTAGGTATGATTTAATGAAACGTACAGAATGATATGAGATCGTCATGTACGATTAGAACAAAAATCTAAAAATAAAATCTTACCTAAATGAGTTTGACGGTAGTATCTTTGATTTGAGCATATCGTCCAGGACAATATAGGTATCGTCCAGAATGATTTGCTTAAGCAAGTTTATATGACCCAGATATCTTAATTAGGGTTTTTATTTTTGATGAATCCTCTAGGATGATTTTTAAATCGTCATGTACGTTATGATATTAAAAATAAAAACTCTAACTCATTAAATTCTCCCCCTGAGTGTGTGTGCGTAAGGTTACTTAGCTTCAGGATCCACCAAAATACATTTGACTCAAGAAAAGGTAAATGATACATTGAAATATAAATTACAAACTGTCTTAATCATAGTCTACCTAATCTTGAGCTGATTGATGTTCCAAGCAAACTTGTCGACCTGAAAGGTTAGTGAGCTGGGCACATAAAACATATATGCATGAATAGTACTAGTTAATGAATAATAATATTTGTTATAATCAAAATCAGAGTGCTTGGGTCCAGATCTGCAATAGAACCGATTGGCCGCCATCGGCCCCTAGTAAACCCATGCGTTCGAGTGTGTGCGCCCCTTCCGTGGTTCCGTGTGGTTACAACTGGTTAACCGTGAGTTATTTTAATCTTTTTTTGTAAAACACAGGTGGCTACAGTGCCTCCCGCCCCCTTTTTTAATATATATAAATATGTATATTTTGAAATATTCTTTTTTTTTTTAATTTTATGTTTTTAATATTCTTTTTCTTCTATAATATTTTTATTCTCTTAGAATATTTGTATTCTTTCATAATATTCCTTTAGAACATCCTTATTTTCTTAAAATAGTCATGTTCTTTTAGTATATTCTTTTCTTTACTTTCACTTCTAAATGCCCCCTCAAGATATATGCGAACGGCACACCGCTTCTTCTTCCTAAATTCTTATTGTAATAGAGGCATTCCACTATCTTCAATAGGCGTCATCCGTTATCAAGTCCCTGTGCACCTCTTTGTACAAAAAGAATAGATCTTGCCTTTTCTTCTCTTCTCGTATGCACATCTCTTATATTTAAGACATTCCACTATCTTAAATATGTGGCATCCCCTTTTAAGTTTCAATTCCCCTTTTTTTATAGAAGTACCAATGAGAGATTATTCTCCCTTAGACTATCCATGACAGAAGAATATAAACCACCACTCGCATGAGAGGATGGTTTGAAAATATTTAGTGGTAGCATCACTTGAGAGGAGAATTGGAAATTATCAACAAATAGGTAGAATTTTGATGACGGTTGAGTAGAATTTTGATGAACGATCGACAACTGGGTGGAATTATGGCTACGATTGATAGCCGATTAGATGTTCGATAATAATTAAAGGCAGAGCGATGAGCTGATGGCAATAATTGAAAGGTATACGGTTAATAGTGGTCTAACAAGTGGATGATGATGGCTAATCTAAGGTGAAGTGTCGATGATGGCCATAAGGCAAAATGTTGATGATGGCGTTGCTTAAATAGTATTTTGTTGAAGAAAGTGCACAACCATAATAATGTGAAGTGAACATATATAACATTATATCGATTGTAACAATCTAGTTGCATATTTATGGTGCATAATTAGTGGAGGCCTAATGATATAGCGTTGATTTGTAATAAGTTTTATGTTTTGAATGTCATGATAATCTTTTCCCAGAAGGTCCAAATTGGAGTGTGCCCTTCCACTAGGATTACATTATAAAAGATGAGGTTGATGAGAGCAATAGAATCTTATTTACTTTCAGATTATTATATTAGATGAAGTCAACTTTACATATATTATATATTGATTTGATATATTTATATGAGCTTGATACTTGTTTTTAATTATTTGAAGTAACAATTCTTCTATTTTTATGCAAGAATACTTCTGATTTGTGAACTTTCCTCCCAGAAGAAACTAAGTCATTATGTAGTATTTTAGCTTCTTTGCTTTATACGAAGATCCACCATACAAATAGATAAAAGATAGGCTGTAGCCTTTATAAGAGACATGAAGATTTTTACATGAGAAACCCTAAAAAGGAAAAAAAAAACCTAAGCGCGTCCAAGTATGAATGAATCCACTAGTATTGATGGTTGATTATAAATGAGGCCCTTCTTTAGGGGGAAGGCTTTATGTAGAAAATACAAATTGCATGAAGATTGTTACATGAAAATTGCTCTTAAAAGAGTCTTGACATATTTTTTTAGTCAATAGGATAATATTTGGGTGATAGAGGTAAGAAGGATCATAGTCGATGGGCAACCATGGTAGGAAGGATCATAGTTGATGGGCGATGGTGGTCAGAGTTGACTATAGTCGCCCAAGAACTGTAGTTGGAGAGATCATAGTTTGCACGTGATAGTGGTCGAAAGGACCATAGTTAGAGAGCGATAATGGTTGAATGGACCGTAGTCGATGGGAGACGGTGGTTGGAAAGATCATAGTCGGTGGACGATGATTATCGGAGTGAACCGTAGTAGGTGGGAGACAGTGGTCCGGAGTGGAAAGTTAGCGCGCAATGGTTGTCAGGAGTGGATCGTAGTCGGCAGGAGATGATGGTTGAAAGGACCATAGTCAGCAGGCGACGATGGTCAGAGTGGACTGTAGTCAGCATGGGATGGTGGTCGGCAGGACCTTAGTCGGTGGTCGACATTGGTTGGGGTGGACCATAGTTATGATGGGATAGTGGTTAGAGTGGACCGTAGTATGGCAATGGTGGTTGGAAGGAAGTCCAGTGGTGGTCAGCGGCTAGGTGAAAGTCTGGAGGTGGTGGGCAGACGGACAGTGAAAGCTTGAGAAAACAAGAGTTCCTTCATTTTTCATCTCTTCCTCCCATCCCCCCTTTATGAATAATGAGGGGTTGATTTATAATCTTTTGAGAGTAACATGACTAGTAAATATGGAGAAGATTAATGACATGTTGGGAGTATTTTAAAGATCGACCAATATCAACTCCCTTAGTCAAGAATCATTTATCGAGCATTTGAGTATCTTAATGATATTAGAATTTAGCAATATTGAGCTTGTTAGATTCATCTTCTCGAGCCGCTCGACTCGACTATAAGCATGTCACATGTTGATATTATTTAGTCATTCGATTAATGTTCTAAAGCTATCAAAAAGGCTACGGGTCCTGGATTTGAAGCCATTTTTGTTCGGAATGGGCCGATTTTGGTGTCAATGGTTCGTCTCTTTGAGAGATTTAGTTTGACTATAAGTTTGATAAAATCGGAGTTCAGATGGACTTGAATTTAATTTTAAAAACTTTCTATTCATATTTGAGATTCGTATCCGACCAAGATTTTTTTTTTTTATGATATATAAATTATAAAATTTAAATATAGTTTAACATGCTGGAGTTGGGTTGGCATGCACTATCCTTATAATATTACGTTTACTCTGATTCAGAAGATCAGGATTATAGCACGATCCGACCAACCCAATGAATAGCCTTACATATTTTTTTTTTTAAACCTTACATCTTTAGTTCCAGTCTAAGATTAAGGCTTCATTTGAGATGTTTTTTTAAGCAATTTTTTAATATAAAAAGTTTTATTTCAAAAATTTCCTGTAATAAAAAACAGCTTGAGAAAAAATAATAAAACAATCCCAAATGAAACATAAGATTTCATTTGAGATAGTTTTCTTATTATTTTGGATAGTTGTCACATAAAAAATAAATTTTTAAAATTATTATAAAAGTGAGCTTCCTAATTAGAAAATAAAAAAATAACGATCAACTAGAAATTATAATTACGAAAAAAAAAAAAAGGTTTTAAATAAAACCTAAATAAGAAAATTTTAGGGAATATTATAAATAGGAGCATGATATTTAATTTAAATTAGCAATAGGATTGTGTTTAAAAAAATTAAAAAGAAACAAACTAGTCTAGTTCTAAAGAATGCACCAAATGATTAGATGCATTCAGCATGCGCCAAATCATTTGATGCATTCTTTAGAACTAGCCAAATGATTTTGGTGCATTCTTTAGAACTAGCTAAATCATTTGGCACATTCACCCCGGTCAGACGAATTAAATTTTAAAATTACTATGGCAAAGTGCCAAATAGTTGGCGCATTCAAGGGAAGCCGAACTGTTTGACTTATTCTAAATATGCCAATCAGTTTGGTACATTTAATGAAATACGCCATTCTATTAAGCTAGTTTAGTTCTTTTTAAATTTCTTTTAATACTTTATTTCTATTTCTAATTTAATTAAACACCATGCTGCTTCTTAAATAAAATCCAAAATTTCGTAATGCACTTAAAAGTTCATATAACAAACTTTTCGAAAAAGAATGGCCGTCGTCATCATTAAAAAGTTTAACTCTAAAATTAAAATAAAAGTTTACTGTTATTATGAGTAAAGAATTAATTATTTGGATTTAAGCATGCCACAAAAAAAAAAAAAAATCAACTTAGTACTAACTTCAAATAAGCAATTATATAGCTCATGAAGTTGATAATCAATTACAATATAAAATAACTCAATATGATACTAAAGCATGTTTGTTATTTTTTCTCCTCTCCATAATTACCGTCGACAAATATTATCATTACAGTACATATTTGAAATATTAATTTAAAAAATATTACAGAAATGTTATATTTCATTAATTAAAAAAATTTCATCCATTCTTCTTCATCATAGACAACATTGTTGAGATACTTATTAGTTATTACATTTCATTGCATTCTTGATTTGCTTCTTTATAAGCCATGTATTTATTCATTAGTTATATTAAAAATATCAATCTTTTAAGTGTATTATAAAAAAATTTGTCAATAGGAATGTAGTTGGGGGACATAGATCAGAGAGACTATAGTCAGGCTATCTAGGTTGGAGGAATCATAGTTGACAAGTGAAAATGACCGAAGGTACTATGTATAGTTGGTGGGCGGCCGAGGTCGGAGGGACTTTAGCCGATAGTCTACGGTGATCGGAGGGACAATAGTCTGATGGTAATGGAGATTAGACAATAGTTTCGAGGTGATGCTAGATAGAGGTCCAATGATGATGGTCGGGCAGAGTTGTACTAGTGGCAGCCTTGGGGCATGGGTTCGCTAGTGGTATTGCCTAGTGGAGCTCTGAGTTTCTTCAAGCCTTAAAGCACTCTTGAATCTCTAGCTCAGGGTTTAAGCCTCCAAAGGTCCAAGCCCCAAAAATATTTCTATGTAGAGGGTGATGGTCTATTTATATATTTTGAGAGTTACATTCTCTATAAATATAGAGAAGATCTAGGGTAAATTCGAAGTGGTCCATCAGACGACCCATCCTGATTCCCTCGATCATGCATCATCTCTTTACTATTTTAACTCCTTATTAGTGTCAAAATTAAATGAAATTAGGCCCATTTGATTTGTCTCGTTGAGCCGCTCGATTCGAAAATAAGAATGTCATGTTTGAATATTATTTGGTATTTAATTAATGCATCGGAGCTTTCAAATATGCTTTAAGCACTTGATTTGAGCCCATTTGGGCTTGGATCAAATCGTTTATGGCGTTGATGGATTCGTCTCACTAAGACATTCAAGTTGATTATAAATTTGCTGAAATTGGACTTTGGATTATCCATTATCCCACTTTCAATTTTGAACGTTTTCAATTTAGACATGCAATTAGATTCAGGCCTAATGAAGGTGATTATTTGTGACGTATGAAGCCTAAATTAGTCATACACAAATAATATAAAGATTTTTTTTGAAATTTTTTCTTATTTTTTAATGTTCCTTCCACTATACATCCAAAACACATAATTAATTTATTATATCCTTGACTTGCACGCGATCATCATTTGTTTCAAACAACCTAACTTTTCCACCTATTGCGCGTAACAAATTAAAATAATAATTATAATGCCATTTAATTTGGACCAGCTTATTTATTTGTAATATGTATCCAAAGGCTCTTCATGAACACTAAATATTTCACATTACCTTTCTTTTCTATCACATTTAAATTATTATTTCGGTATATATTTCCTATGCATCTAAGCAATTATTTTTTATTGCTTAAGAACATCTTAATTTAAGGGGTTATATATATATATATATATATATATATATATATATATATATATATATATATATATATATATATATATATATATATATATATATATATATATATATATATATATATATATATATATATATATAACTTTAAAAAATGTGTCACATACATTATTATTATTTATTTAGTAGAAAGTTATGAGTTGAAGCATAAATAAACATACTCATAAATACATTTTTTTGAGATTTAGATTTCATATCTTATGATTATAGATAAAATTATCGACCAACTAAGCTATGCATATATAATTCATTAATATTTATAAAAAAATATTTGATATTAATCCCAATGAAGATGAATTTTGAAAACATTGAGTCTCTTTTGTGTAGAAGCAAACAAAAACTAAAACTTGGAGATATATATGACAAACAAGCAAAGTATGGTCACCTATTAAAATGTTATGTCCCAGAGTTAAATTATTTTTAAAATATTTTGACACCCAATCATTAATCAAACAATTTATGATATTGATGTAAAAGAGACTAAATGAACTTAAGAAAATATTGAGTAAATAAAATATTTTTTAGGATTAATAAATCTTTGATAATAATTGTGGATTGTCATAACAGGTCTCCACAATGGTTTATGGGACTCTATAAAGATACAAAGATTACATATTTTATGAAAATAATTATTATAGTTAACTGTAAATATTTGCGTGCCTTCATAAAAGTTTGTGGATATATGTAAATATCGATTTTAGAAAAAAAAATTATGATGATTTCAAATAGATTTGAGGTAATCAATAATTATTTTAATATATATATATTTCTTTCCCCAAAAATAGTGTACGCTACTCAGAATCTTTACCATCATATCACAACTACTATGAGCATAAAAAAATAGCTAAAATAATAAAAACTTGAACTTAAAGAATCCTAGCCAATCTCATACCCATGCTCCCTTGCTTTGACATGAAATTATTTAACTAATATAAGGAACTCAAGTGTTAATCATGTAACCAAATCCTATAATTGAATTCAAAACACGACAAAGAAGCAGTATGCATGCCATCAATCAAATTATAGCAGTGACATTTATATATTACTAATTAGTGCGGAAGCAATAACACTCACATACAATAGCAATAAAGTTTGTAAATGGTAAAACAATATTGTACAAAAGCTAGTGCAGTGGTACAGTGAAGAAGCTAATAAATTAGCATGGTTGTCAAATTAATAAAGCAGTTGTCATATTAGTACTATCAATTAGTCAATCAATAAAACAATCGTATAAAATGATAAAACAAAAGTATCGATAAAGAACTGTAAAACTTAGATCAATGCAATAAAATTCTATAATGTTATACACATACTATCCATTTATTCTATATCAGTATTAAATTAGTATCTTAATCATATGTTTAATATATCATGTGCTTAGTATGTCACCAACTCAGTATAAATCAAGGTTGTGAAAATCATACTCGACAACGAACCGGTAAAATGAGAGGTTCATGGTTCGACCAGTCTAACCGGGGTCAAATCGGATGATTGTAATAAATAATAATATTATAAAATTAATAAATTTAATATAATAATAATACTAATTTAATCTAAAAAATTTCATCAATCTAAGAATTTTGATACTAAAAAATAAATAAAATTCATATATATATATATATATATATATATATATATATATATATATATATATATATATATATATATATATATATATATAAATATAAATAATATTACATAATTTTAAAATTAAATATAAATAATTATTATATTTATATGTTATATTTAAATATAAATAATTACTAAATTTAAATTTAAATTTAAATATCTTCAATCTTCGATTTTAATTTATATTTAATAAAAATTTAGTTTATATGTAAATATATATCTAATATAAATAATTACTAATTTATATTATAAATTTTGATATAATTTTGCATCTATAATTTATAAATAAATTTCACATTATAAATTATATTTAAAAGTCATATAATATATTTTTTAAAGATTTTATATTCTTCTTTATATCATTTAATTTCACACATAGAGAAAAGTTTTTGAATTTCAAAAATTATAAATTATTATTTTTTGTTTGAATAATTTTAAATATACAAATAATTTTATATTAAAGAACTTCAAAAATTATTATGATTATTATTTTTTGAATATTCCATACAAAAATTTTCCAACAATTTCTCTTAGAAACATCCATCTTGTACTCATTGTTGAAGCTAGAAACTACTTGTTGTTTAGTCCCACATAACTTAGGAGTTTTATGTTGTATTCTTTATATACATTTTCTTGTAGCCATGTGTTAAGAGCCTATGTGTGGTGAATAAATCATGTGAGTATGATTATCAAGAAGTTAATATATATTATTATGCCGGTTGGTTCTTAAGAATTGGGCCAGTTCAACGGTTGGGCGGTTGAACTGGTGGTTCAAAACATTTTTCACCGATTTGATGCTAGCCCGTTTTTCCAAGAGGACCAAACCGGCCATTGGTCCGGTTCATGGTTGAACCAGTCGAACCGGCCTGTCCGATTCGATTTTCAAAACCATGGTATCAATATAATATTGTTAGTAAAATTGGTGGCTGTAATAATAAAATATTGTAGTAATAGTTACTTCATACAATGATAGTAAATCATGAACAATAATAGTAAAGAAGTTAATGAATCAATAAAATGTATTTTAATAGTCACACTAAACAAATAAGAAGTATTGACTTTATCAATATTTTCTAGTATTGTATAAGTATTAGTAATCGTTGGCTCAGTAAATAGAGATGTTAGTACTATTTATTTGTTAGTACAATAATCATCTTTTTATAACTCCCATTCAATATCATGTGAATCGGTAAGGATATGACCACACCACAATACTTAAGGAAAAATTCGTCGACCTATCATCATGTACAAGTCAATTAGTCTCCAACCAATATAAGTGAAATTAGATTTTTACTTATCTTTATATATATTATTATAACATTATTATAATAATAATAGTGACTAGTTAGTACACAATCATACACCTATTTTATTCTCAATACCTGTATTATAGTAAGCTTAAATAAAAAGTCCAATTATTTATTAACTGTAAATCATATGAAATTCAGTAACTTTTTATTTTATATGGTAAAATTTAATAAAATGCTCATTTTATCAGCATCTATCACATACCAAAAGTTAAAGGGTGAAAGTTTGCTAAAAATCAAGATATCATAAATTTTGTAAGTTTTGACCAAATTAAAATGCATAAAATATTAAATGCAAAAATATCATTGTAATAAAAAATAGGACAATGATTCCTTACAATGAGCGAAGTAAATTTCACAATACTACTAATTAGTAAAAATCATTTTATGTCCAAATATAGGCTTTTCTTATTCTTTTCATTCTTTTTTTCTTATATTGTTTTTTGTTTCACTTCTCTAGTAAGCTCACTTGAAGAAGAGAAGTTGGATTTAACTACTATAGTGACTTCAAATATTTTGAAAATAAAATATCTTAAGCTATCAATATAACTATATACATTTTTTAGTTTTAAAGATTTAT
Organism: Dendrobium huoshanense; assembly: GCA_016618105.1. Lineage (NCBI taxonomy): Eukaryota > Viridiplantae > Streptophyta > Magnoliopsida > Asparagales > Orchidaceae > Dendrobium > Dendrobium huoshanense. The sequence continues at coordinate 72,055,274 of CM028343.1, read as the reverse complement.
AAATCCTTTTAAATTTTAAATTTGGAGCTCCAAAAAATTATAGAAAAATATTTATAAAATAGTCCATCATGTTTACATTTCTTTTGGTGGATTCATTTGCAAAATGAACACCTAACGGTTTAAAAACCCCACTTGTATTAACATGTGTTGATTTCTTAAGAAATTGCACTAATGTCAAAAAATTAGGAAACAATAGTATAGATGATATGTGATTTAGACTTATAATGATTTCTCAAAAAATTTATTTGATTAGGTTAAAATATGGGTTATTATAATCTATCTACCTTTAAAAATTATCATCCCAATTATTTCTCTTAAGAATTTGGGCACAAAATCAACAAAAATAAATCTGTATTAACATAAATCAAGTAAAAAATAAATTAAAACTTGTTAAAGGATTCATGTTGAATCAATATTCTTTCTTTATCATATAGTCATGTAAATCATTAAATTACATGCCATTCACATATTCATGATGTGTTATGTCATGCAATCATTTGAAATAAACTTCTTACCAATAGAATAATAATCTTTTAGGTACTGTAAGTTATATACACGTGGTATTATGAGAGTAAGTGTAGTTGATATTTACGTAACAAACTCCATCTGACTACCACTACTAACTCTATTATCAATGCTATTTATTGATCTTTCAATGTTACTCTTGATTCTATAATACTTTGTCTAATTTGTTTGGACTATTGTGTACCAGAATTTGTTTTTGCTCTCCAAGGATAGTTTGCTATCTTGTGCCCTTACTATGATAATATGAAATATATGTAAATGCTTGTCTCCCTCTCCCATTACCTGTGCTAGAATACTGGCCAATTGTATAATAATATCTAATAGTATTGGAGACGCACTATATTTCTCATTTGGTACATATTACATTGGTATGTCTATTACAACTATTCACTTTTGCACTTCTACCTAATATGAATAATTCACACATGTAATTAATTAGGTATACAAAATAATGCAATCTACTAAATCTATCAAACTCATGATCAATTCCTATATCTCTGGTAATAATCAATTCTTTCATTAATATTGCTCTAATATCAAATTTGTAATGCATTAGAATCTAATTTGGATGAATTAGTCTTATATATTTTAATATACAACAACTAGAGCTACCTAATTTCTTTTGTCAATATAAATATTAGCAAAAATAAAATTATTAATCAAAATATCAATATATACACATGTATTCATTTTTTTAAAAAAATTATGTATACTACTTATGATCTATATAACCATATCACAACTACTCTTTCTTGAGTACAAAAGAATTACTAAAGTATTATGGACTTAAACTTAAATAATCATGATTAATCTCACACTCCTACTCATTTGGTCTAACTTGAAATCATTTAATCATATAATATGCTAAAAAACCCAACATATCATGCCCCTGAAAGTTAGTTAGAGATGTTAGGCCCCTTATGAACTGGCCCAAGTCTAATTAAGAGAGAGGTGATTCGGTATTTTAAATATCTTTAAAACAAAACTAAAACCAAACCAAAATTCACCACAAAGAAAACACAATGCTGAATTAAATGCGGAAATAATAAAGGAAAGAACACACTAGATTTATAGTGGTTCGGTCAAACCTTGACCTACATCCACTCTTCGGAGGCACCCTCCGAGTATTGCACTAAACTAAGTGTTTCTCCTTTAGCCCCCACTGCTAGGCGGAGAAGTCCTTACAAAATCACTTCCACCATCCCCGATGCGGCGGAGTAGCCGGGTCCTTTGACACCAAAGAGATCTTCTTTTTCCATGAGCTGCCCTTAAGACAAGTCTTGAATCTGACGGTACTAAGGTGCAAGATCGTCGGAGCAACCGTGTGGAATCCCCCTCCACACTCCCTTGAGTCGCCTTCCAAGGATCTTCTCCCTCTCTCAAACTCCACCCTTTCCTCTCTCCCTTTCAAGCTCTATCTTCAATTTTCCCCCAAAAGAATAAAGCTACCATGGATGCCAAAAATACTTACCAAGTGTTTTGTCAAAGCTTAAATAGAAGATCTCAAAATGAGCTCATTGATGCAACTTGCCGTCTTTATCGTCCAGGCCGATATAAATATCATCCTAGTCGATCAACGTAAATTATGCTTAACCAGGTCGGTTAGGGATGGTAAGAAGATTTTTGGTTATATCATCCAGATCGATAGGATATTATCCTAGACAATTTGTTCAAATCAGAGGAAAATCATTTTGAATAGAAGCTGGCCGATGTCAAATTATCCTGACCAATCCTACGATCGGCCCGGCCGATGTGATCATGCAAATCACCATTAATTGCTTTCCTTAATTACCAGATTTATTTAGGAAAAATTGAGCTGGATCAGCCAGGCCGATCCAAGATAGGCCAGGCCGATCCTCAGGATGATGTCCAAAAATAAGTAATTCCTAAATAGATATGGTAGCAGATTCTTTCTGATTTGAGTCTATCATTATGGCCGATACAAAATCATCTAGGACGATGTGCTTTTTGACGTCTGCCTTAATAAGGATACCCTAATTAGGGTTTCTATTTTTGAATAGATCATCCAGGCAAATATAAGTATTATCCCAGACGATGTTACCAAAAACTTTAAACTCTAGGGAACAGTTACAAATTCTTAGCATCAAGAAATACATAAACTCAAAAAACAAAAAAAATACAAATTGAGTCAGACTTAATCTACCCAATCTTGAGCTGACTTGGGTTGCACTTGATCTAGTAAACCTAAATAGTTAGTAGGCAAGGTAGTCATAGAGAATCATGAATTTTTGATATCATCAAAATTCAAATCTAAAAAGTCAGATCAATAACAATCTGCCCCTTTTTGATGATGGCAAATATTACAGATTGAATTTGCAACAATTAAAACATGTTCTCCTAATCTCCCCCTCACTAGAATAAAACTTTAAAAATAGGTGAAATCAAAAATTTTTTTGTTATTTTTAATTTTTTAAAGAAGAAAAAAAAGATATATGTTGTTTTTCATTTTTGAAAGAGGAAAAAAAAGATACAAATACAACAGTATGTTTTCCCCTTTGACATTATCAAAAAGTGGAGGGGCACAAAACAATCAGAATAATAAATAAAAACCAAAATGATCCATGATCTAGTGAAAAAAAAAAAATCTTAAAATGAGAAAGTTACCTCTTAGCTTTATTCAAAAACTTAGTAAGTAATGGATTGACAACGCATAATCCAGAAAATGTTAGAAATTCAGAAATTGTTAATCCAAGCTTAAGTTCTTTTAAAGGCTCAAAAACGTTATAATCTAATATCTAAATCAAGGAATAAATTAGAAGAAGAAACATTAATTTTTTTAAACTCTTTTAATAAAACATATCTAATAGAAGATTAATGAAAAAATTGGTGAATCAATAATCATGATTTTCATGATCAAGTATCGAAAGTATCAAGGGTTTTCTTAAGCTTTAAGTAATACATAAAAAGTAAGTATACACTTTGTGGACTCATTTTATGCCTCTTGTCAGCTTTTTGGCACACTTTGTGCATCTTTTACTTTTTCTTACACTTTGTATATCTTTGACGTCATTGCGCATCTTTTGATTTGGTATCATTGGCTACTTTTTTTAATCTTGAAAGTTTGTTAGAGATGTTAGGCCCATTATGAACTGGCCTAAGGCTAATTAAGAGAGAGGTGAATTGGTATTTTAAATATCTTTAAAACAAAACTCAAACCAAACCAAGATTCATCATAAAGAAAATACAATGTGGAAATTAAATGCAGAAATAATAAAGGAAAGAACAGACCAGATTTATAGTGGTTCGGTCAAACCTTGACCTACGTCCACTCCTCGGAGGCACCCTCTGAGTATTGCACTAAACTAAGTGTCTTTCATTTAGCCCTCGCTGCTAGGCAGAGAAGCCCTTACAAAATCACTTCCATTTTCCCCTGTGCGACAGAGTAGCCAGGTCCTTTGACACCAAAGAGATCATCTTCTTCTGTGAACTTCCCTCAAGACAAGCCTTGAATCCGACGGTATTAAGGTGCAAGCTTGCCGAAGCAACCGTGTGGAATCCCCTTCCACACTCCCTTGAGTCCCCCTCCAAGGATCTTCTCCCTCTTTCAAACTCCACCCTTTCCTCTCTCCCTTTCAAGCTCTCTCTTCAAGTTTCCCCGAAAAGAATAAAGCTACAGTAGCTGCTAAAGACACTTACCAAGTGCCTTGTCAAAGCTTAAATAGAAGATCTCAATATGAGCTAATTGATGCAACTTACCGACTTTATCGTCTAGGCTGATATAAATATCATCTTGGCCGATCAGCATAAATTACGCTCAATCAGCACGATCGGTTAGAGACAGTCAGAAGATTTTTGGTCATATCATCCAGGCTGATAGGATACCATCCTGGATGATTAGCTCAAATCAGAGGAAAATCATTCTGAATATCACCCTGAATTGAAGCTGGTCGATGTCAAATCATCCTGGCTAATCCTGCGATCGGCCCGGCCGATGTGATCGTGCAAATTACCATTAATTGCTTTCCTTAATTACCAGATTTATTTAGGAAAAATTAAGCTAGATCGACCAGGCCAATCCAAGATAGGCCAGGTTGATCTCTGGGATAATGTCCAAAAATAAGTAATTCCTAAATAGATATGGCGGTAGATTCTTTCTGATTTGAGCCTATCATACTGGTCGATACAAAATTGTCTGGGACGATGTGTTTTATGATGACTGCCTTACTAAGGATGCCTTAATTAGGATTTCTATTTTTGAACCGATTGTTTAGGCCGATATAAATATCATCCCAGATGATGTTATAAAAAACAATTAACTCTAGGGAACAGTCAGAAATTCTCAGCATCAGGAACCACATAGACTCAAGAAAGGGAAAAGATACAAACTGACTCAGACTTAATCTACCCAATCTTGATCTGACTTGGGTTGCACTTGATCTTGTAAACCTAAAAAGTTAGTAGGCAAGGCAATCGTAAAAAATCATGAATGTTTACTATCATCAAAATTCAAATCCAAAAATTCAGATCTACAACAGCCTCCATATTTAATGTGAAAGAATTTTTTTTCTTTACCTCTTTTATTAATTAATTTATTTATAATTTCTTAATAATAACTAATAATCATTTATAATCAAATCATTTTAACATCTAGAGCTAATTAAATGTATTAAATAAATATAATATAAGAAAATATAATTCACATTTAATATAATCAATATTTACATGCTACAGTTAGTCCCAAAATAATATACAATATCTTTTATAGGCTATAAAAGAATATACATAAACCAAAAAAATTAAAGCATAACTAAAGTAATAATGCTGAAAGGAAATTATGCATGTTGTAGCCTCAAGTTAAAGACTCCTTACCTTTACTAGAAATAATGTAAAACTATGTAATGAGTATAAAGCCCAAAAAAATAATTAAAATTATATAAGTGTAACTATTGCATGTAAAAGAGAAATAGTATGATATAAATCATGTAAGAAAATCTATGAATTAATATATACTATTTGTACTGATCACCTCTATCAATCAATAAATCTTTTTATCTTTATCAATCAATAATTTTTGTTAGTCAAATAATTATTTAGTTAATATTAATATCAGTATCCATATTCAATGATTATAAGCAGTATCATTAATGAAGTGTGGGAGGTGTGAGGTGATGATAGGAATATATATATATATATATATATATATATATATATATATATATATATATATATATATATATATATATATATATATATATATATATATATATATATATATATATATATATATATATATATATATATATATATATATATATATATATATATATATATACATACTGTTAGTGTCCTAATATCACAGCACTCGAAGTTGGCTTTATAGCGCTACATGTAGAATTAAGAATTATTATAGAAATAGGGACTAAAATGCTGCAATGGTATTTTTTAGTGCCATATTTCTCCTAAGCCTAGTACCTTAACAATCGTAAGCTCAGTGCCATAATGCTCAAATTTAAAAAGAATTGAAATTTTTTTATTTTAAATATATATTTTTTATATTTTTGGTTGTTAAAATCTTCCCATCCTCCAAAAATATCCTCCTCGATATTTCTATATCAGCCAGAAAGAGGGAATATAAGTTTAAATAAAATTTGAATTTAAATTAACAAATTGATATGCAAATAATGATAAATCGGAGATCATGTTAAAATTCAATTCATATTTACCTCAAAACCTAACTTATAAATAATAAAATAATATAAAAATCATACCAATCATATCCTCGGGCACTTTTGAAACCTCTTTCACTAGTTCCAACTATCTACATCCTGTCCGAGCATATCCCAATCCAAGCAATGGGCATTCTTTCATCCTATGCCTATAGTCACCAAACCTAAAATTAACAAAATTTATCTCCCTATAGTATGGTTCCAAATATAAAATGAAGTGATAGGTAATTTAATAATCATGCATGTCCTTTCTATTGAGATTATTGTAACTTAGTTTTTCGATTATTGAGATTATTGCAACATGTGTGTTTTTGGTGATTCCAAATATTATTATTTTAATTATCATTTCTCCTAACATAAATTTGATTTATTGTTCTTGTTGTTTGTGTGTACTAACATTTTAGGGAAATCATACTTCAGACTGTTGAAGACTTTAAGGGAGAACAGATTAGGGTTTATTATAAATGGAGTCTATATTTTTCACTTTTATTAAGCCTGAGAGAGTGTATTTGTAATTGAGTAATCGTGCACACACATAATCGGGGAGTGTTTAAAATCCATTTTTTTTAAATTGATCATACTGCACAATTTAAATTTGTATGAGATGATTTGCTCAGTTTTTCCCTCCTACGAATAGTTAAACGAACCAAGGGAAGAAAATTTTTCTAAGTACTGATCATACTGTACGAAGCCATCTTCATACAGACGACATCTAGAGTATAAAATAGATACGTCCTTGTCCATCCCGATGATTTATAAATTTTTCTTAACTACTCGTACTGTACGAAGTGACCTTCGTATAGATGATGTCTAGAGTATGAAAAGAACTGGTTCCTTTTTAACCCAACAAATTCTAAATTTTTTAAAATTGATTATATTGTATGAAGTGACCTTCATACAGACAAATTCTAGAGTACAAAAAGAATGGGTTCCTTTATATCCCAACAAACATCAAATTTTTTTGAATTGATCATACTGTATGATATATAGTTTGTATATACGTTGTCCAGAGTACAAAAATGTGGGGTGTCTTTTTGTCCCAATAAAGCAGAAAATTGTTCTTAACAGTTATAGTATCAACATGGTTCATACTGGACGATCATCATGTACAAAAATATTTCATACAGGTTCGTACGAAGCAATTTTTGAACTGTTCATACATACGATTAACGATCATACTGTACGATGGTGTATACTTAAAATGAAAATTTTCAATTTTTTGGACGATTTTTTATGTCTTTTATATAAATAGTCCTTAAAATTGACTTGAAAAGGGTTGTTCTTCATGATTTCTTTGAGAGCGAGTGAAAGCGTGTTTTGGGAGAATGTTTAAGTGAGAGTTCTTGCAAGTGGAGTGTGAAGGGTTTACAGGGTTCACAAACTTTACAAGTGGTATCAAAGCTTTTTTTCAAAACTTTAAGTTTAGACTACATTTTAAAAATTCATAATGGCTACTTTTGGAAACTGTAATACACCTGAAGAGTATTCGATCACTAGACCTCCGTTATTTGATAATATCCCTTTCAATTTTTGAAAAATAAGTATGTCTACTTTTCTTCAATTGCTTGACTATCACATGTGGATTTTCATTTAGGATGGGTATACTAGACTAACTAGACTTATAGATGGCATTAAAATTGAAACAACCTTTGCTGACTAGATTGTAAAATAATGAGACTTAGAATAATTAAACATAAAATATTTAAATAATTTCTTTTGTCCACTTAGGTTTAAAGATTACATGTGAGTTTCTACTTGTAAAAGTTGAAAAGACATTTGTGATAGGCTTTGTATTACATACAAAATGGACTAATGAAGTGAAACAATCTAAATTAAATATATAATTATATCATTATAAACTATTTCACATGAAACCAAATGAATTCATATCTTACATGTACACATGATTGACTCAAATAGTTACTTCTTTACTTGCATTAGGTAGAAAACTAACAAATGTTAAAATGGTTAACAAAATACTTTATTATGTGCCTACTGCTTATGATGCTAAGATTACTACAAATACAGAGTCAAAAGATTTAATTGTTTATTCCATTAACATTTTTCTTGGATCATTAATTACTTTTGAGCAAGGAGTGACTCAAAGACAGATTGATGTAGGAGAAAAATGAAAGGAGAAGAATATAGCTTTGAAAGTGGATGACTTGGAGAATGATCAGTCAGAACCTAAGGATGAGGCTGATATTTCCTTGATGTCCAGATAATTTAGGAGTTTTCTAAAGAGGAAGCAAATGAGACGCCAACAATGGAATAAAGGTAAGTTCCATAAAAATGTTAAGATTTCTAACAATATTATTTACTATTAATATAGGAAACCTAGACATGTCAAATTGGATTACCCAAATCTTAATGCCACTCCTAGCAAGGAGAAGGTGGAGGAGAAAATGAATGTGAGAAAGGAAAAGAAGGAATTTTAGTGAGCATTTTTGTTGGATTCAGTTTCGAATTCATTAGAAATAGAAAAGGAAGAATAAGCCATCAATCTGTACTTAATGGCTGGTAATCTTAATCAATTAGATCAAGAGGAGATATATGACTTAAGTTATAATAAATTACTAAAAGTTTTTGAAAGAATTTATACGGCATATAGAAAACTCAAGAAAATGCTTGTTAGGCTGAATTTAGATTTTCTAGAGTTATAAAAAGAGCATGAAATTCTTAGGAAAGATCACACACAGATTGATAACAACCACATGAGTTTATTGGATGAATTTGATAATTTGAACCAACAAAATGAATTATTAAAATCATCTTCCACTTAATTGGAAAAAGAATTTAAAACTTTTAAGGATGAATCTAAAAATAGAGAGCACCATTTAAAATATGATAATACTGTGCTAGAAGATGTAAACTCATTTCTTAGAGTGAAAGTGAAAGCTCTTGAGGATAATAGGATCCCCCCTAAACTTGAAGATTTTAATGATCCTATTTTAAAATAAAAAATCTTAAAACCAAGGAAAAGATAGTATTATTATCGGAGATTGAAAAATCTTTTTTCTGGAGTTAAGTATTTTTCTTGTGGAATTATTCAGCATATTTCACACACTTGTACTATATATAGTAAAATTCATTTAGGGTGGACACCAAAGATGCATAAAATAAGTCATATCATATATGCATCTAGTTTAATTTTGCCAAGAGGAGAACCCAAACTTGTTTGGGTTCCCAAGACTAATGTTTGATCTTTTTGTAGTTACGCTCTCATACAAGAACTTATGAGATCATTTGGTACATGAACAATAGTTGCTCGAAGTATACATAATTCATATTACTAGAAGCAGGGATTGGAGGCAAGGTTACATTAGGAGATAATACCACTAGAAAAGTGGTAGGCATAGGTATGATTTATAACTTGAACAATTTTTTCATTGAAAATATGTTACTTGTAGAAGGATTAAAGTTTAATCTCTTGAGTATTAGTCAGTTATGTTATAAATGATATAGTGTTAAATTTTTTTTCTACTAGCTGAATATTAAGCCAAAATGGAATTAATGTACTGTATGAAAATAGGGTAAATAATATGTATATTTTAGATTTAATTTATATTAAATCTTCTAATACTTTTTGTTTAAAAATAATTTCTGATGAATTATTATTATGGCATAGGAGGCTTTATCACGTTAGCATGAAAAACCTTAAAAAAATTATCCAAAAAGAACTTGTTAGAGGTATACCAAAACTAGACTTTACAAAGGATCACCTTTGTGATGCATGCCAACTAGAAAAATAGGTGAAGTCCTCATTTCATTCCACTAAGGATCTTAGAACTAGCAAGCCATTAGAGATTATTCATATGGATATTTTTGGACCTGTTAGCACTATAAGTTTAAGAGGAAAGATGTATGGATTTGTGATTAATGATGATTTTTTAAGATTCTTTTTTTTTTTTGAGAAGATTCAAAAATTGCAATTAAGAAGAAAATGAAAACAACCTAATACAAACTAGGCAAAAGAAGCTAATGATACCTTTTTCAACATGAAAAAGTATCTTATTAAAACTTAAATTTGTTATTTTAAACTTAATAAAATTGTAATGAAGTCCACTATAACCTATTTTGAAACTGTTGAGATGCAGGGGATACCAAGTTATAAAACAACCCGAGGGTTGATTAGTATCCCAGAGTTCCCATCCAGTTAGAGAATAAGAAATAGTAAAGGCCACATAAACAATTAAGCAAAGTTTAAAATAACAAATTAAAGGAAGGGAAAGAAAATAAAAACTAATAATGAAAATACATTTCAATAAAAAATTCCATAAATTTAGTAAATCTTTGCCAAACATGAAGACCTTATGTTCCATCTTCAAAAGCTTCTCTCTGTTGTTGCTATCCACTGAAGAATCCTTTTTCATATTAATGGGATATAAGGGAAGAAGAACCTTTAAAAACGTTCTTCTCCTTGTGTTCAGCCAATTTCCTTCTAGGCAATTCTTTTACCGGACCCAATCCTTGAAGTTCCTTGAATAAAACATGCTTTGCTCCGGGTGTAACATTATTCTTAAAAAAGTTTTTATCTTTCTTAAGAATAGTTTTTTTGAAATTCAAGCTAACAGCTAATGGAGTCGTATCATTACTGTTAACATCTGTCGTTAAAGTAAATAATGTATCCAAAGCTGAATTTTTTTCTCCCAAAAATTCAGCAATTTTAGGAGTCTCGGTGGCCTTTGTAGGAGTCAATTCTGAACTTTGAATGTTTATATCCGTAGAAGTAGCTAAATCCAAAATTTGTTCTTTCTCTATCTTTTCCTTGAAAGCCTCCATCTTAAGTGGGTTTTGACTTTTTAAATCCTCAATTAAATTAGACAAACCCGTTGGACTAATAACATTTAGTCCAATTGGATTTGATATAACACAATCTAAAAACACCTCCTCAACAACCTTAGGTACCTCCATGGTATGAGGGATTTCAAATTCTGAAATTTGAAGTCCCGAAATGAAGCAGCTTCCATTCACGGGATGCACCAAATTGTCCTGATTTTCAGCATCCGCTTCAACATTATTATCAGCAACCACTTCAGCATCAGAAACCGCTTCAGCAACATCCGGAATTTTGAATTCGAATTGCTTATGGGATGGTCTTCATCTTCTACCGTGATTTCAGCATCCTTCTGCAATGGAAGATGGTCTTCATCCCTCGGACTAACAGCATTTTCCTTGAATTCTAAAACAGCAGATTTTTATAATCCTCCATTTTCAACATTCACCATGGAAATAACACCAACAGCTTTTGGTTTGTCCATGGTAGAAGCCTTCTTCAATTCTGAAAAAGCTCTTCTCTTATTTTTGAATTTCACGTGCATTCAAGGTCCCAATGTATTATCAAGATGAAATGAATTTTTGAGGACCTCTTTGACAATCGGATTTTGATTTTGAGGTGAATTTGGACACATGGAATCAATGTGTCCGATTTTCCCACAATTAAAGCAAATAGAGGATAGATTTTCATACTCAAATTTCTGAAAAATCTACCATGAACACCTTCTACCCAAGTTCCAGCAGGGAGTTTAGAATCCAACTTGACTCGGATGCAAGCTCTAGCATATTCTCTCCTTCCCCATCTAAACATATTACCATCCAATAAAAGAGGAGTTCTAATCCTAGAAACAATTCTAGTGATATTGACTTCATCCCAACAATGTAAAGGTAAATGTGGAAGACGAACCCAAATTGGAGAAGAGATTCCATTCAAAGAATAAGGAGAGAAAGTTGGAGACCAAATGTCTAAACCAACCACAAAACCCCCTACTAACCATGGTCCCCCATTAAGGACTCCCTCCATGGCTTCATGAGTTTGAAAAGAACAAAGAAGCCAATCAAGGCCAAGCAATGTAATATGAAAACTACCAAATTTAGACAATTGCTTTCTTAATTCCAATGAACATTTAGAAAAAGGAAAATTTTTTCTAAGAATTTTAACAACCAAGGAATTGTTCAAGATTTGAACATTAGATAATTCCTTTTCCTTGTCCAAGGTGACAACATTTTCCTCTCCCAAAATTTCAGGAATCTCACTTAATGTAATTTTAATGTGAGGTTTTTTAGTCCACACATTAGAGTTATCCAATTTTGGAGAAGTAATTGGAATAACCATGTCCTTCTTCACAATTTCAGCAAAACTACCTTTTGAAGAAGAAGCTTCCATGACAAATGCTCCACCAAAGGGAACCTTCAAAGGTTTAGGAATATCCAAAACCAAAATAATTTCCTTCCCTTTGCCTAAAATCGGCAAAGGTTTATCATTAGCCTTTAAGCCTCCCTCTTTAATGACAAGAGGGGATTCCAAAATCCGAAAAGAAGAGATTCGATTTAAGGAGACTCTACCTTTTGAATCCAACGTGAATGGACTCGCGGTAGATAGCAAATTTTTGGTGTTCCGGTCATCCTTGGATGACCGGCCACCTTCTTCCATCTCCAATCAATGCTACACGAATTCTTCAAGATCTTCTTCCAAATTCTTCCTAATTTTGTGGAGCTTCTCTCTCTACTTTGGCCGCCGATTTTTGTGTGATGATTTTTTAAGATTCACATAGATTAAATTTTTATTTTATAAGAGTGAATATTTTGAGGAATTTAGAAACTTTTTGATTAGATTCATAAAAAACTAGGATGTAAAATTTTAATAATTAAAAGTGATCATGGAGGTGAATTTGAAAATAAAAAAATTGAGAAATTTTATAAAGAAAAATAAATTAATGACATTTTTTGCACCTAGGACCCCTCAGCAGAATGGGATAGTCAAAAGAATAGAATATTAATTGAAGCTTTTAGAGCCATGTTGATAGAATATCCACTTCCAAAATATTTTAGGGCTGAAGTAGTTAATATAGCTTGTTATATTCTAAATAGGGTGAACATTAGATCAAAATTGGATAAAACACCCTATAAGCTTTTTAAGGGAAGAACAACTAATTTGTCACATTTGTATATTTTTGGATATAAGGTATTCATACATAATAATGAAAAATATCTTTTAGGAAAATTTGATCCAAAATTAATTGAAGGAATTTTTTTTAGATACTTTAGTGTTAAAAAATCATATACAATATTTAACAAAAGAACTTTGGTAGATGAGGAGACCACACATGTTGTATTTGATGAATATGAGATTTTGAAAGAGCTAAATTTTGAAGAGGATCATATAAAAAATAACTCTCAAGGGATTGAAAAGATAAATTTGAAGAAAATATAGAAATAGAAAACCCTTTGTTGTAACTTGAGCTTATGAGTTTATATTTTTGATGATAACAAATATTATGACTCACTTTCTGTTGTCTACTTGTATTTGCAATATATGTTTGTTTGTGTGTATATTAACATTTAAGGAATATCAGGCAACATCAAATAAAGAATTAGAGCTTAAGATTGGGTTGAATAATGTTATGTTGTAAAAGGGTCTGTAATATTCATTGATGTATTTTTGATTTCTTGAGTCAAGTCTTGTAAGGGTGTATGCTCGCTTGGTGGCCATGAACATACACACTCAAGGGAGTGAGATCTAATCAAATCCAAAAGATCAAGTTTTGAACTAATCGTATTGGATGATTTTGGATCATCCAGGATGTCTTTTATGATCTTGGAAAATAGCCGCCAATACTAATTTAGGCAAAATTTTAAGATTTAATTTTTGTTCTAATCATCCTGGATGATCTGGATCATCCAGGATGATCAATACAAATCATGCCTAAATTGATCCTGTGATTAGGGGATTAATTATGGTTAAATTTTTTTATCCGATCATCCTGGATGATCTTTATATCGTACAGGACGATGTTTGCCAACATACCTTATTTTCCTAAATCATCCAAGATTAAATACCATAATTTTTCTTCTAATCGTCCTGGATGATCCACAATATCATCCTGGATGATCTGTACATTTGTATACTAATCATCTTGGACTATCCAAATATCATCCAACAGTATCAGGTCAAATTCTGCACATCGTACTGGACGATCCTGTGATTGTCTAGGATGATTTTGGGTGTCAAAATTGAGTTTTTAGGGTTTTCTAAAGCCCTCTTTTTAAGCAGATCATACTTGATGATACTACGATCATCCTGGATGATGTTTGGCACCAAAATTGAGTTTTTAGGGTTTTTAAAAGCTCTCTTTTTATGAATATCGTACGGAACGATCGTCGATTATCCTGGATGATAATGTCAGTTTTGTAAATCTATTTAAAGACCTCTTTCTTTCTCATGAAGAGTGTATTTGGCAGCCATTGAAGCTTCATTCTTTTGAAGGAAACTTGAAGAGAGAGCTTGAAAAGGAGAGAGAAAAGGGTGGAGTTTTAGAGAGGGAGAAGATCCTTAGAGGGGGTTTCAAGGGAGTGTGGAGGGGGTTCCACACGGTTGCTCCAGTGAGATTACACCTTAGTACCATCGAATTCAAGGCTTGTCTTGAGGGAGGTTTTGGGAAGACGAAGATCTCTTTGGTGTCAAAGGGCCCGGGTACTCTAGCGCACCGGGGAAGAGGAAAGTGATTTTGTAAGGGCTTCTCTGCCTAGCTGTGGGGACTAAAGAAGAGACACTAAGTTTAGTGCAATACTCGGAGGGTGCCTCCAAGGAGTGGATGTAGGTCAAGATTTGACCGAATCACAATAAATCTTATGTGTTCTTTCCTTTATTATTTCTATATTTATTTTTCACACTTTGATTTTCTTTATGGTGAATCTTGGTTTTTAGTTTAAGTTTTGTGTTTTGATTGAGAAGAATTTTTTAAAATATCAATTCACCCCCCTCTTGGTTAGCTTTGGGATTAGTTCATAAGGGCTTAACATCCCTAATGAACCTTTAAGTGCCATCAGTGCACTTTCACCCTTTCCCAAGAGAATTGAAATTTTTTAAAAATCACCCTAAAAAAGTGATTTTAGGTGAACTTAATGAGGGCGTTAGGACTACGTGAGGTCTTAGCAAAGAGGTTAACCATTCTGCCTTTATTTTAATGATAAAACCCACAAATATTAATCAAAGCACATTAGAAATGACTTTTGGATTTTAGCCATGTAAGAAGAATTAAATAATTTTGTAAGGAATAATGTTTAGGAATTGATTGAGAGGCCAAAGGATCAAATTGTAGTTGGAACTAAGTGGGTGGTAAAAAAAATGAATGATTCAGGAGTTGTGATTAGAAATAAGGCTAGATTGGTGGCTAAGGAGTATAATCAAATTGAAGGTATTCATTTTGAAGAGACTTTTTCCCCTATAGCAAGACTTGAAGTACTTAGGGTTTTGTTAGCCTTTGCCTATTTTAGAGGATTTAGGTTGTTTCAAATGGATGTTAAGAGTACCTTTTTGAATGGAGTGATACAAGAGGATGTTTATGTTGAGCTACCTCTAGGTTTTTAAAATTATAAATTCTCTAATAATGTATATAAATTAAAAATGGCATTATATGAATTGAAACAGGAACCTAGGGCTTGGTATAAGAGGTTAAACACTTTCCTATTACAGAGATATTTTGTTAAAAGAAGTGTGGAAACCACTCTCTTTTTGAAGAAATTAGGAGATGATATACTCATTGTTCAGATTTATATTGATGATATTATTTTTGGATCTATAAATAAAAATCTTTGTTATAATTTTTATAAAATATTGAGTATTAAATTTGAGATGAGTTTAATGAGAGATCTAAGTATTTTCTTGGTTTTAACATTACAAAAATAAGGAGGGAACATTTCTTACTCAGATAAAGTATATTAAGGACATCTTCAAGAAATATAAAATTGATAATGCTAAATCAGTAACTATACTAATGAGCTCCTCAATTCAGTTGGATAAAGACCCAAAGAGAAAATCTATTGATCAAAAGAAATTTAGAGGTATAATTGGATCATTATTTTATTTGACTGCTAACCGACTAGACATAATGTTCAATGTTTGTTTGTGTGCTAGATTTGAATTTGATCCAAAAGAATCACATTTGATAACAGTGAAATAAATTTTAAGATATCTTTTGGAAACTCAAAACTTTGGAATTTGATATCCTAAATATAACACTTTATTTGAAATTATATGATATTCTGATTTAGACTTTATAGGTTGTAGTGTTGATTGAAAGAGTATATCTAGAACTCGCTAATTCATAAGAAACTCCTTAATTTCTTGGTCCAGTAGGAAACAAAATTTTGTAGCCCTATCTACTGTTGAAGCTGAATACATTGCCTTAATAAGTTATGTGGCTAAAGTACTTTGGTTGAAATAACAATTGATTAATATAGAATTTACAATATGCACAATTACAATTTATTGTGATAACACTAGTGGCATTTATATTTCAAAGAATCCTATCCAATATTCTAGAACAAAAAATATAGAAATAAGACATCATTTTATTATGGATCATGCAGCTAAAGGAGAAATTG
This sequence comes from Dendrobium huoshanense, assembly GCA_016618105.1. Classification (NCBI taxonomy): domain Eukaryota; kingdom Viridiplantae; phylum Streptophyta; class Magnoliopsida; order Asparagales; family Orchidaceae; genus Dendrobium; species Dendrobium huoshanense. Next base: position 72,038,679 of record CM028343.1, on the reverse strand, counting down.
AATTGAATCATATTTCTACTGAAAATCCACTTGTAGATATTTTTTTTCAAAACCACTAGCCTTTGATACTTTTAGCACCATAAGAACAAGGTTAGATGTGATTGATCTTAATGCTTAGATAAAATTTTATGCAAACTTGATATGTTCTTTATAGGTGTTTGATTTAGTTTTTCTATTTCTATTTGTTTTTTTTTTAATTTTAGTTTGTAAGTGTTTTTAATTTTTGTTTTTCTTGTGTGAGTTTTTAGTTTGGACGATTCTCACTTGTTAAAGGATGATAGATTTTGTTAATTTTTTTTTGTTTTCATGCTTTATTTTCTAAGTGTTTTGTTCATATTATACACAATTTTTTTCATACTATATGAATTATGTAGCATATTTATAGTTGGTCTTGGAGTTGAACTTACAAAATTTATATTTTTTTTATAGATTCATACTGTACGATGATGCCATCATACATATGATTTATATTGATTCATCTGTACGCATGTGAATGGTTATCTGGTTAGAATCAGTTATTATAATTTATTATACATATAAAATCATCTTTCATTCATATGATCCAGTTGTCAGTTTCTATGAGGGATCACCTAACCATCTTTAAGACAATCTTAAATTTCTAATTGTCCCATACGAACACCTGTTTGTCTGTACAAACACATGGTCAAAAATCCTGTATGAAAGGACTCCTCATAAATGGTGTTTTCATGAGAAGTCATTTCATTTTGGTCGTTTCCATTCATACGTTAAAAAATAATTTTGTCAAGTATGATCTAAAGATTATACATATGAACCCAATTTTGTATGGTATGAAATCATTTTTCTTTGTATAGAAGGGCTGTTGAAATCATTTTCATTCAGTTTCAAAGCCTTCTCTAAAAGGTCTAGAGCCTTTGACCTAGAAATGGCATACCCCAGCAAACACTTATGAGTTTCTATGGGATCATCATCTATGGGTGGAGAAAGTTCGTTAGGAATGTTAAGCCCTATGAACTTAGTCCCAAGCTAACCAAGAGGGGGGGGGGGGGGTGGTGAATTGGTATTTTAAAAACTCTTTTCACAAAGAAAGAAAATTGTATAAACCAAATCACACCACAGAACTAAATGCGAAAAAAAGTGCGGAAGCAAAAATAAGAACACAGAAATTTATAGTGGTTCGGTCAACTCGACCTACATCCACTCCTTGGAGGCACCCTAAGAGTATTGCACTACAAAACGTGACTCTCCTTTAGCCCCCACGGCTAGGCGGAGAAGCCCTCACAAGAACCTCCTTTTTGCCACCCCGGCAAGGTAGAGAACCTACCACCTTTTGCTTCCTCCTGAAGCTGGCAGAGAACCAAAACCAAAAGCAAACTCCTTACCTCTACCGACCCTTCCACGGACGAGAAACTCTAGACGAATATGAAACAGAGCGATCCTTGAAGCAACCCTTGTGAATCCCCTCACAAGCTCCCCCTCACAAGATCCTCTCTCTCTCCTCTCTCTCTTTCTCTCCTCAAGGTCTTCTCAGGTCAAGGCAGCAGCCAAAGGTCTTGAAAAATATTGAACAAGAGCTCTTAAATAGAAGAGCTTCAAAGGAGCTCATTAATTGCAAGTTGCCGACAATATCGTCCAGGCTGATATGGACATCGGCCTGGCCGATCAGTACAAATCAATGAAGATCGGCCAGAGCATAGCCCTGGATGAAAAGCTGGACAATTGAAAATTGGCTTGATCGTCCAGGCCGATCAGTTCAAATCAGAGGAAAATCGTCCAGACAATAGCCCTGGATACGAGCTGGCCGATATTGATTGTCCTGAAGTAACTTAAGGTTTTTGACTGAATCGTCCGGGCCGATCCTGCGATCGTCCAAGATGATATGATCGTATCAATCATCCTTAATTATTCCCTTGATTTCCTGAACAATTATGGAATAATTTGTGAATATCGTCCAGGCCGATCCAAGGATCGTCCAGGCCGATCCAAGGATCGTCCTGGCCGATCCAAGGATCGTCCTGGCCGATAATTAAAAAATACAGTATACCTTAATTGTCTATGACGAGAACTTCTTTCTGTTTTGAGCTTATCGTCCTGGCCGATACACGTATTGTCCAGGACGATCTGCTAATGTCAGCTTCCTTAATTAAGAATCCTTAATTAGACTTTCTGTTTTAAGCTGATCGTCCAGGCCGATCCAAAAATCGTCCTAGCCGATATGAGTAAAAACAGAAATTCTAAGTCTCTTAAGTGTGTGTGTGAAGGGTTACATAGCATCAGTCTCTTTGATCATTACAAGTAGACTCAAGAAGTGAAAAATCAAAAGTACAGACTGACTCAACCCTAAACCTACGCAATCCTGAACTTGGCTCCTTCTTGATCGTCCGATCTTCGATTCCTGAAAAGTTAGAAGCAACAAGTAGTCCAAGAGAAATAGTGTTTGTCAATCATCAAAACATAATCCATGAAAAAATAGATTTGCAACAATCTCCCCCTTTTCGATGATGACAAACACAAGTAAGAAAAATTAAAAAAAAAATGTTTATTAGAAAATCAAAGTTATAACAGCTTTTTCCAACCACACCCTACTCCCCCTTTTGTCATCACAAAAAGAGGGTCCAGAAACAACAGAAAAACATCACAAAAGACTAACAAGCATACTACAAAAAGACAGGAAACAAACAACAGAAAGCACAGACTAAAAGAACGAGGGATCCTGATCATCAGATGGAGGTGGAGGAGGTGACTGCTGAAAGTAACCGGCAAGCGTGGTAAACTGAGCATTGAACCAGGTCAACACAATCCTGATATGTGATTTCGACAGGGCATCGATTCACATAGGAGGTCAGGGCTGTGAAGGTAGGGTTGATGCGAAGGTTTGCAAAAAATTCTCGAAGAAATTCTGAATTGAAAGGGAAAGCAAGAGACAAAATGAAGCAAAGGGAGGTGTGAGTGAAAATATCCATTACCGGATAAGAGATGTGGACATGATTGATGATTCTGGAGACAGTAATTCCACACTCTTTGTAACAATGATAGGCAGCTTCATCTTCTGCTTCCCGGAAATGAGGGTCAATTCTTGCCCTCGAGGAACTCCCAGAAGTCTGTCGGACGTGTTTCCCACCAGCCATTGAGAGCACTAAGCAAAGAACACAAGAGGAGAAAGGGTTGGAAGTGAAAAACCATGGCTGGAACGACCTGAATTTAAAGAAATGGCCATATCGTCCTGGTCGATCGCAGAATTGTCCAGGCCGATATGGTTCAATAATTACGTACAGGCCGATTGGTCAAAAAGGCAGTCTGATCGTACGGGCCGATCAGAGATCAGCCAGGTCGATTAGACACAGGCGATCATCCCGAGGAGTCAATCCGGATGACCGTTGAAAAAGTAGATCGTCCGGGCCGATTAGGTGTATCGTCCAGGACGATGCACAATAATTGATCATACTGGCTGAAGTTAAAACGTTTTAAAATGCTTGCCACGTGTATCGTCCTTGACGAACAGTGGATGGGCCGGCCGATTGTCCAATAATGGATCGTCCGGGGCCGAATTTAAAGATCAAAACGTGCTGACATGTGGATCGTCTAGGACGATCCAGTGTATCGGCCAGGACGATGCACATAGAATGCATTGGCCAGACAAATATACTGTCGGCCAGGACTATCACCATGAGTTCGATTAAATCATCCAGGATGATATAGGATCGTCCAGGACGATAAGTTACAGTAAGCTCAGAAAAAAGGTCAGCAGATGGATTTTGAACATAATTTGTCATATCGTTCAGGACGATAAAAGTATCGGCCAGGACGATATGACTAGAAATTCAAATCAAGGAAGGAATGGTGATGATCAAGACCCTAAAAAAATAAAACAAAAGAAAAAACAGTTAAAACATAGTAAAGAAAAACCAAAACAAAAACATAACCAAAATCAAACAACGAATATTTTTGGATTTTAATTTTTCTATTTTTTGTTTTATGGAGGCATCATATGAGAATTCTTTTCAAAAATTAAACTTTTAAAGTTCCAAGAGATCAAGAGGTTTAAAAAATCCCAATCAGAAGAAGGTAGAATATCTGATTCTGTTATCCCTAGTTCGGACATCCTTCAGGGTACAAAAATCTTTTGGAAATCAGAGGCCTAACTCAGAATAACAAAATAGGATAAGAAGATCCATTCAAGACTTATTTATTAAGAAAATATCTCATATTTAATAAACCAAAGTAATTTTTCTCAATCATGGAAAAAATGAAATCAAGTCTTTGAAAGCATCACATAATTTATGAGTTCTCTAAGTTTTAAGAGTTTTAGCAAAGAGAGGATAGCTTGCATTAGGTGGGCTCATTTTATGCCTTTTGTCACTTTGATTGGCTCTTTGAGCATCTTTTGATTTTTGATACACTTTTGTGTATATAGCTTTCTTTTCAATTTGGCTTCATTGGCCTATTTCCTTTTTAACTCTTGCAAGCTAAAAACTCTTTAATATACCCTTAAAGAAAAGACTTAGTTGTGAGTATATCCTCCAAATATTAGAGAATAGGAGCTCTCTCTCTAACATAGGGAAGAACAATCCACAACACAAAATCAAAATTATGTGATAAATGCAATGGTAAGATTTCAACAATCTTGAAAGATATATAAGAACTTTGGCTATTATGCATAAGATAAATTAATGTAGCAAGATAAGAAAAGGATCTTAATTAAAGAACTATTGGTTAAAATGAGTTTAGACTTTTATTTTAGAGAAGAAAATCATACCATTGACTAAAAGTCAGAAGGAGGGAAAACATCAACAATATTACTCCCTTTAACCAATTTAGGAAAGCTAAACCCTATCTCCAAAACTCCAAAATCTAAAGGCTTGAAAAGATTCATCATATGAAAGACCAAAACTAAAGAACAATGTAAAAAAAAAAAAAACAAAATAAAAATAAAGCAAACTAAAAACAACACAAAGTGAGCACAAAACATTAGCACAAAGATAAAATAAAAGACACAAAAACTAAAGATTTCATGCAAGTGATAAAGCAGTGAGTTTAAGCAATTTTGAGCTGCGAGCCTCCTTATGTCCAGTTATCATATGCTCCCACGAGGTCTTTGGTGAGAGCATACCTGCAAAACTTCAAGAACAGTCAGATTTAGGAACTCAAACAGGTTTGGGATCTTTCTTAAGAAAAGTAGAATACAATGCAGGTATGATATGCTGTGAATCATGTATCTTAGGTCTTCACACCCAATGTGTACTACGATGAACGGTGCAAGTGTGTGAGATGTGTCATAGCATGCCACAAGAAAAACATTGAACTCCAGGAAAAGGTTTTCTTAAATGGGTTGGGTAAAAATGCCTCTTCCTAGGTTCTGGCTTTTGATTAGGAGTTGGTGTCATCCTAGCTTTCATACATGTTTCCAAATCATTTTGTATCCTCAAGTTAGTTCTTTTTAATGCATCATTCTCAATCCTCAAAATTTTCTCAATCTCTTTAGATTTCTTAAGATCAACCTTAAGTGAGGTGTGTGAAGCTTTTAATTCATTATTTTTATCAACTAATTCCAAATGCTTTTTATTCAACTCATCAAATTCATCAAGAAGAGCCATGTGATTTGAATCAATTGTTGCATGATCTTTGAGAAAAACTTCATGCTCTTTTTGTAGATTTGAATGTTCTAATTTTAGGCTAGCATGAGTTTTCTTTAGTTTTTTGTATGATGCATGGATTTTTTCATAAATTTCAAACAATTCATCATAGGTTGGTTTACATACCTCTTCCTCATCACTTTGACTTTCTCCCAAGAAACACAAGTTTGTAGTCTCTTCCTCTGGTTCAGTCTCGGAGGAATCAGTACCAGATTCTGCCCAAAAACCTCTTTGGATTTTCTTCTTCTCCTTCATAGACTTAGCTTTCTCCTCACCTTTTTCCTTTTCTTTGCTTGCATGATCTTGAAGTGTTGGACAATCGGCTCTCACATGTCCAGGCTTCCTGCATTCAAAACAATCAACATCAGAAGATCCTTTAACATGTTTATGATCCTTACCTTTTCTCCAACTTTGATGATGCTTTTGTTTCGTCCTTAGAAAGCTTTTGAATTGCCTTGTGATGAAGGCAATTTCATCGCTTTCAGACCCGGAAGATTCAGAATCCGATTTGTGTGCCATCAATGCAATTGTTTTCTCCTTTTTCTTTTCACCTACATTAACATTTCTTTGATTCACCCCTTGCTCATAAGCAATGAGTGAGCCAAGTAAGCTATCAATAGAATAGGTGTTCAAATCTTTAGATTTAGTGATGGCAGTAATTTTTGCATCATAAGACGAAGGCAAGCATCTCAAAATCTTGTTAACTTTTTCATAGTTCGAAAGTTCTTTTCCTAGTGCATGCAATGAAGTAACAATCTGAGTAAACCTAGTGTACATGTCAGAAATTGATTCTTGAGGTTTCATATGAAAAAGTTCGTAGTCATGCAAGAGAATGTTTAAACGGGATTGTTTAACTTCATTAGTACCTTCATAGGTGATACACAATTTATCCCAAATCTCTTTACCAGTTTTGCAAGTTGAGACACGCATGTAATCCTCAGATTTCAAAGCACAGAAAAAACAGTTCAAACATTTCGCATTTAGTTGAGCTAAATCACATTCATCAAAAGTCCATTCAGTAAAAGAAATTTCAGTTTTAACACCATTAATTTCACGAGAAGGTAGAGAATAACCTTCTTGTATAAGCATCCACATGCGATAATCAGTAGATTGTAAAAATGTTGACATGCAAGTTTTCCAAAAATCAAAAGGTAGGTTATCGAACAGGAGAGGTCGGGTAATGGAATACCCTTCCGTAGTGTTGCGATTCCCAATGTTAGCCATGGATCAAATTCAAAAAGTATTCAAACTTTAATTTTTGAAACCCGCTCTGATATAATTTGAAAGTTTGTTCGGGATGTTAAGCCCTATGAACTTAGTCCCAAGCTAACCAAGATAGGGGGTGAATTGGTATTTTAAAAACTCTTTTCACAAAGAAAGAAAATTGCATAAACCAAATCACACCACAGAATTAAATGCGGAAAAAAGTGCGGAAGCAAAAATAAGAACACATAAATTTATAGTGGTTCGGTTAACTCGACCTACGTCCACTCCTTGGAGGCACCCTCCAAGTATTGCACTACAAAACATGACTCTCCTTTAGCCCCTACGGCTAGGCGGAGAAGCCCTCACAAGAACCTTCTTTTTGCCACCCCGGCAAGGCAGAGAACCTACCTCCTTTTGCTTCCTCCTGAAGCTGGCAGAGAACCAAAACCAAAAGCAAACTCCTTACCTCTACCGACCCTTCCTCGGACGAGAAACTCTAGACGAAGACGAAGCAGAGCGATCCTTGAAGCAACCCTTGTGAATCCCCTCACAAGCTCCCCCTCACAAGATCCTCTCTCTCTCCTCTCTATCTTTCTCTCCTCAAGGTCTTCTCAGGTCAAGGCAGCAGCCAAAGGTCTTGAAAAACGTTGAACAAGAGCTCTTAAATAGAAGAGCTTCAAAGGAGCTCATTAATTGCAAGTTGCCAACAATATCGTTCAGGCCGATATGGATATCGGCCTGGCCGATCAGTACAAATCAATGAAGATCGGCCAGAGCATAGCCTTGGATGCAAAGCTGGACGATTGAAAATTGGCTTGATCGTCCAGGCCGATCTTACGATCGTCCTAACCGATCAGTTCAAATCAGAGGAAAATCATCCTGACAATAGCCCTGGATACGAGCTGACCGATATTGATCGTCCTGAAGTAACTTAAGGTTTTTGACTGGATCGTCCGGGCCAATCCTGCGATCTTCCAGGACGATATGATCGTATCAATCATCCTTAATTACTCCCTTGATTTCCTGAACAATTATGGCATAATTTGTGAATATCATCCAGGCTGATCCAAGGATCGTCTTGGCCAATAATTAAAAAATACTGTATACCTTAATTATCTATGGCGGCAACTTCTTTCTATTTTGAGCTTATCGTCCTGGCCGATACACATATCATCAAGGACGATCTGTTAATATCGGCTGTCTTAATTAAGAATCCTTAATTAGACTTTTTGTTTTAAGCTGATCGTCCAGGCCGATCCAAAAATCGTCCTGGCCGATATGAGTAAAAATAGAAATTCTAAGTCTCTCAAGTGTGTGTGTGAAGGGTTACATAGCATCAGTCTCTTTGATCATTACAAGTAGACTCAAGAAGTGAAAAATCAAAAGTACAGACTGACTCAACCCTAAACCTACGCAATCCTGAACTTGGCTCCTTCTTGATCGTCCGATCTTCGATTCTTGAAAGTTAGAAGCAACAAGTAGTCCAAGAGAAATAGTGTTTGTCAATCATCAAAATATAAGCCATGAAAAAATAGATTTGTAACAGGTGGGGATGTCAACTTTTTGTCTAAGGATAATGAGGATGTATTCTTTTGGTATGTAATTGCTAAAATCACACCATCTAGACTCCTCATTAAGCATGAAATCCACTATTCTGTAATGTCACTCTTTGCTTTAACTTTGTTCTCTTTTATTCTGACCTTGATCTACACCTACCACAACGAGACCTTTCATTATTTCTTAGCAAACATGAGGTTCAATGAGGATCAAATAAGGATAACCTCTTTCATTAAAAAATAACGAGTCAAAATCACAAAGGAATATTTAGGAAATTTTCTTTATTTAAGGACTCATTGCACTAGAGTTCACACCTTGACCTCTAAATCTGATCATGACTATTCTGAGATTAATAAAACTCTTAGAGGTGTAATTCAAGTATGTCACTTAGCGAGAGTCTAAACATTGAATCAAAATGCCCAAATCATTCAACTTGTCTTAAGAACTTCAATCATTCCTAAGGCTGGTGATTGTATAAATATGACTCCTATCCCATCCAATGTCACATATTTGATCATGAACATTGGATATTTGATCATGATCGGACAACCTTTTGATGTGGCCCAAGTCATCATGGATTATATTAATAATCTTTATGAAATTGGGCTTCCTCATCATAAGAGGAAGATGAATATTTCACTAGGACACTTATAGAGAAGAAGTACCATATTCTTCATCCTGATCCTCCCACTGAAATGCCAATCTATTTTATCGATGCTTCTTTTTGATCGTTATTTAGGAGAGATCAAAGTTCTAGTGGAGATTTTGAAGAAGATGGGGGAGCTACTACACTTTCACATGGACCTAATTAGCAATACTATCAAGAGTGGGTCCAATTTTTTGATTGGATAGAAACTCACTTTGATCAATGTTTTGACCAAATTGAGACATGTTTAAATCAGCGAGATGCAAGGTACTAGGAGAATTTGGGGTGGATTCGTGGTCAGTTTGACACAATAAATACAACTGTAGTTATAATGAATAGCTATTTTTTAGTGTTCAACCAGCCACCTCCTCCATATCAGGGTCCCTCTGAGTTTTAGTTGTACTTTTTTATTATTACATCAACTAATCTTTTTCTTGTGATTTGTTATTGTATTTTTTTTGTTGGTATCTTTATTGATGTGCTGATTATGTAGTGTTTTCAATTGATATCTATGTACTGAATGTATTAAATCCTTTGATATCAATGAAAAATGTTATGTTTTGTGAACTTATTTTTGTTTCTTATTTTGAAATGTTACTATGCCTACACAAAAAGACCGCTGTAATTGATCTAAAAATATGATAAATTAACTTACATTAAAAAATAAATTTCATTATGAAATCTAATTTTTCAAAAATTTAAATTAAATTATAAAACTTGATTTAGTTAAAAAGATTAATTTCATATTCATTTAGGCAAGCATAATTTGAATATCTTTATTATAATTTTGATGCCCGAATTTTTTTTATTTTCTTTTTTGATATGATTAATTTTGTTATTAGAGAAGTTTGTTTTTAGATTATTGATTTTGGAAAGACTCAAAAAAGTATAACAAAAGAAATACACAATGTGTGCAAAAATTAAAAGTTGTGCAATGGTTCACAAAATGGAAAGAGGCACAAAATTAGCCCAAGTAGAAAAAGATGCCCAAAGTGTATTACATATATTTGAAAAGATGCACAATGTCTCCAATTGAAATATATCTTTATTATATTCATTCCACTATCATTTAATCTCTAATTCTAATCAACCTAATTTTCAATTATACTGTATATTGAAATTGAAGTTAACTAATCTTTATTTATTCATTTTTATAATAATTATTCTTATTTATTTTGTTAGATAGAAACATGATCTTGATTAACTTTTCTTATCTTAGTTGTCCTTTGATTTAAAATTTTGAATCTTTCTTTTTAGTCTTACGAAATTGATAGTGTTATTGCAATTATTTTATACTAATTTTCAAGATCAATTCTTTTGATTTCCCATTTGACATATTTCATTTCAATTTATACTTCTCATTTTATTTTTGTCAAAAGGGGGAGAAAAATCTTGTTTTTGATTGTGTTCGTATCTTTCATTATCGTTGTGTTCATGTTTGTGTTCGTGTCTTTTCGTGTCTTTGTTCATGACTTTCAATGTTTTAGGGTTTTTAAGTGTTTTTGCTTTTCATGGAATATCCATATATTCAAATGTTCATTTATTTAGGGGGAGTAAAGAAGAATTTTAGGGTATAAATGTTAATACAAACAATAATTATTTTGCCATCATAAAAAAGGTAGAGATATTTGAGATTGTTGTAACTTAGTTTTGCGATTGTTGAGATTATTGTAACATGTGTGTTTTTGTTGATTCTAAATATTATTATTTTAATTATTATTTCTCCTAACATATATTGAATATATATATATTTTTTTTGGTGTACTAACATCTTAGGAAAATTATACTTCAGACTGCTGAAGACGTCGAGGGAGAATAAATTAGGGTTTATTATAAATGGAGTCTGTATTTTTAACTTTTATTAAGTCTAAGAGAGTGTGATTATAATTGAGTAACCATGCACACACACATTGGGGGAGTGTTTAAAATCTATAAATTTTTTAAACTAATCGTATTATACGATTTAAATTCATATGGGATGATTTGTTAGATTTTTCACTCCTACGATCAATTAAACAAACTAAGGGAAGAAAATTTTTCTAAGTATTGATCGTACTGTATGAAGCCTTCTTCATACAGATGATGTCCAGAGTATGTAATAGAAACATCCCTATTTATCCCAATGATTTTGAAATTTTTCTGAACTATTCGTACTGTATGAAGTGACCTTCGCATAGATGATATCTAGAGTACGAAAAGAACGGGTTTCTTTTCGTCTTAACAAATTCCAAATTTTTTAAAACTAATTGTACTGTATGAAGTGACCATCATACAGATGACTTCCAGAATACAAAAATAATGGGTTTATTTTTGTCCTGATGAACATCAAATTTTTTTGAATTGATCATACTGTACGATACATAGTTCATATAGATGACATCAAGAGTACAGAAATGTGAGGTTTCTTTTCATCCCGATGAAGTAAATTTTTTTTTTAATTATTTGTATAGTAAGAACATGGACAATCATCGTGTGCAAAAATATTTTGTACAGGTTTGTACAAATACGTTTTTGAATTATTTGTATGTACGATTAACGATCATACTATACAATCCTGTACACTCAAAATATAAATTTTTAGTTTTTTGGACATTTTTTCATGTCTTTTATATAAATAGTCCTTAAAACTGAGTTGAAAAAGATTGTTCTTTTTGATTTCCTTGAGAGCGAGTGAAAGAGTGTTTTGGGAGAGTGTTTGAGAGATAGTTCTTGCAAGTGGAGTGTGAAGGTAAGAATCTCTTTTGTGTTTTTATTACTTCTCTTTCATTCTTCATTTTAGTTACTCGAGAGAAGATCTTTGAAGAAGATCCCGTACTTTGCCAACACTTGGAGGGTTAAAAAGGATGATAGTACTCTACCGACACTTGGAGGGTGTGAAAGGATGACACCACACTGCCGACACTTAGAGGTTGTGAAAGGATGATGGTACTCTACCGACACTTGAAGGGTGTGAAAGGATGATAGTACTATGTTGACACTTGGAGGGTGTGAAAAGATGATGGTACTCAGCCTCATCGAGGATTGGTGGAAGAGAGGAAAATTATAAAGGCTTCTTCGCCTTGCTGTGGGGGCAAAAGGAGAGTCACTTTGGTAATAGTGTAATACCTAAAGAGGGAGTCTTCATGGAGTGGATGTAGGTCTTGTTGGACAAAACCACTATAAATTTTTATGTTCATTTTTATTTTCGCACTATTATTTTTAAGCATTTTACATTTTGTGGTTGAAAATTATTTTTATAAAATATAATAAAATCAATTTTCTTTAATATCCAACATATTTTTTAAAATTACCAATTCACCACCACCTTTGTTAGCCTTGGGACATTTGCATAGGTTTAAGAACCTATACAAACTTTACACTTTCTTACTCTTTTACATATTTTTTTTTAGCTAGTCCCACTGTTTCATTAGTCTATCTTAATATTTAAGCAATTATATCCCCAAACCTTTCCATATTCTCTGAAGTCACTTAAAACACTTTAGTGTATGGTTCAGATTTCCTTCCTTTTCTTATTGGGTCCATTTGCTTGATAAATAAGTCTTAAATTCAAAACTGATTCTTCAAACTAAGTAAAAAAAACCAAAAATAAACTTGTTCAAACAAAATAAACCTATAAATACATCAATAAAGAAACCAATAAAGCATTTTTTATCACAATCAAATTCTTTCACTAACCAATACTCGGATACCACTATATCATGTCCAAGGATCCAACACGGAAGATTTTTTTTTAAATCTTTTAATGTATTTATTTATTTCTTAATTCTTAATAACAACCAATAATAAATTGCAACCAATTTAATTTAACAACCAAAGATGATTAATTGTATTAAAGAAATATAAATAGTTGAAAATATAATTCATTTTTACTATAATAAATTTTTACATGCTACAACTTGTCCCAAAATAATATATAATAGCCTTCATAGGCCTCAAAAGAATATACATAAACCAAAAAAAAAAAAAAAATGATGGAAAGCTAAATTATCAATGCTAAATTAAAATTTTGCATGCTGTAACCTTAAGCTACAAGTATCATACCTTTACTTAAAAGCATATAAAATCACATAATGAGCATAAAAATCTAATAAAGAACTAAAAATAATACAAGATAAAAGAGAAATAGTATGATATAAATCAGGTAAGGAAATATATGAATCAATATGTACTATTAGTACTAATCACCTGTATCAATCAATCAATCATTCTATCTTTATCAATCAATCAATTTTGTGAGTATTTCAGTTATGTAGTTAACATTAATGTCAATATCCATATGCAATAACAATTTGTAGTAACAACAATAAGTATCTATATAGTATCAATATAATAATTAGTATCAACTAGTAATCTGTATTAGTTAGCAATAATTAGAATGGAAAATTTGTAATAATTAGTATCAATAACCAATATTTAGTATTCTATCATATATTTACAAGAGAGTATGTTAAGGGTATCTTGCTCCTGTATTGTGACTCCCGATCAGTTTCCCCTTATGACTCCAAATCAATGTACTCCTTATAACTCTCCTTGAATAGTGTGAATAAATCACCCCGATTCCACATAACTCCATTAGTCTCTAGCTACTTATGACTCCCATTAGTGAATCAGTCAATACTGAGGCTTCATGTGGGGTGATTGTATCTTATATATCTGATATCAATTTATATTTCATTTTCTATAAGAGCAACATTAGTTCAAAACATCCTTTATGTCACATATCTATATCACATTTCAATATTACATCTCAGTATTACATTCCAATTCATATCAATCCTATTAATTATTGTGGCATATACATTTTAGTAATATGATATTAAATAATCGTACATGACCATTTTTAATGTACTTTTATTCATGATTATTTTGCTTAGAAATTCATTTACACATATTTAACTAATAAAAATATAATAAAATCATTTTTAATTATACTGGATGAACAAATCTATAACATACCCTAAGTAGTACTATGAAAGCTTATTAAATCAAGAGATATTATATTTTTAATAGATTTTGGAGAGATTAAATTGGTAGAATCAAAATCATCAATTATAACACTAAGAGGATAGTTACTACGAATAAAATAATTTTCATAGCATAAATAATAGATAAAAATAAACAAAAATGAACTTTCTATCTCACCCATTTCCTCTTCTTCCTCTCCTTTCTCTCGGTCTTCTTCTCATGTTTCTTCCCAGCAAAGTAATAAAGTGAGGGAGACATGAGGAGATGATAGTGATATTTATAATAAATTATATATAATAAAATTATTAGAGTCATAGCCCTGCAACACTCAGATTTGGCACTACAACGCTGCATCCAAAATTCAAAATTACTATAGAATCAAAGAGTCAAAAGCCACAACGATTGTTTTTGACACTGCTTTCCTCTTAAGCATAGCCCTTTAACGCTCATAATCTCACCACTGCATTGCTATCATTTGCACATAATCACCACTCCTAAAATATTATTCTGTCACTATCAAGCGTAAATTATATACTATTTGTTATATTTAAATTCAATGAAAATATATTATTTTTATTATGTTTGTGAAAATTCCTGAGGATTGTTAAACCTTTATGAACTAGCTCAAGGCTAAACAAGGGACTGGGGGGGGGGGGGGGGGGGGGAGGGGGTGAATTGGTTATTTAAAAAATTTCTTAAGGCAAAAAGAAAATTATTTTGAAATCATTTTTAATATTTTAAAACAAACAATTTATGTGGAAGAAAATCTAATATCACAAATAATAAAAATTAGAGATTTCAAACACATAACAAATCACAAAAAATGCAAAAAATAAATGCAAAAATGTAAATAGAATGAACATACCAGAATTATAGTGGTTTAGTCAACTTGATCTATGTCCACTCTTTGAAAACCTCATTTCTAGGTATTGTACTAAAAGTAGCATCTTTCCTTTTACCCCCATAGCAAGGTAGAGAAACTCTTACAAAATCATTCCACCGACTCAATGAGATAGATTGCCTTGAATCCTTTTATTCCCTCCTAGAGTAGGAGGAGAACCTAGAAGTCATTTTACTCCCTAATGGAGTTGGTAGAGAACCTTGGAATCCTTTTACTCCATCCTGGAGTAGGAAAATAATCTTGGTCATGATGCCGATAAAAGTTTCCCCAGAGCCACCAAGGAATTAAGGAAGAAACTTGAAGAAGATGGTGAAAACCTTGCTTGGAGAAACCTTTGTGAGTCCCTTATATATCTCCCTCACAAGGATATATATATATATATATATATATATATATATATATATATATATATATATATATATATATATATATATATATATATATATATATATATATATATATATATATATATCAAAGCTCTCCTCCCTTCCTTCTTTAAGCTCTCTCCCAGGTCAATTGAATAGAAGAAGATTTGCTCAAAAGATAATTTGAGAACTTAAATAGAGAGCCTCCAAAAGAAGCCCTAAATTTCAATTATGCACTTCTGATCGTCCAGTATAATCCAAGATCATAGTATATAATTAGTTAAAAATAACCCTTTCAACTAGTGTGAATTGCATTATCTTATACGATTAGTTCAAAAGAAATTGACTAATCATCCCGGATGATTACAATATCATCCCAAATGATTAGTATAAAACTTTTAAATTTTGTCTAGTATAATACCTAAGGATGACTTATCATCCCATGCAATTTGATATCGTCTACTACAAAAGGGGTAAATCATCCTGGATTATTAGTTGAAAAACTATAGTTTTCATCTGGTATAATAAATGGTGAACCCTTATCATTGCAGGTATGTTCTCTATCGTCTAGGATGATCTCTACTGATCGTCCTATATGATCAAATCAAATTAAAATTTACCATAATTTTTCTTCTAATCACAAGATTAATTTAGGCATGATTGTCATCTATCATCCAGGATGATGAGGATCATCCTGTATGATATGCACAAAATTTGTAAATTAAAATATTGCCTAAATTATGATTGGCGGCTTTTTTTCACATCAACCTCTATGATATGAATCTTATAGTATGATTATTGTAATTATTCTTAATTAATAGGGATGCCTTGGGTTTTCTATTTTTTTAAGTGATTATGCACTACTATAGAAATCATCTTGTACGATTAGGTAAAAAACCAAAAAAAATTCTTTAACTCACCAACCCACTCCCTTGATTGTGTGTGTGTGTGTGTGTGCAAGGTTACTTAGTTTGGGAGTCCAACAGATACATGAATTGACTCAAGAAAGATAAAAAGTATATTAAAATTAAAATTATAGATAGACTCAATGCTAGTCTACCCGATCTTTAACTGATTTGCATTGCAGGTGAACTTATGGACTCGAAAGGTTAGTAAGCAAGCCATATAAAATAGATATGCAATAATAGAAATCATAAATAAATAATAATATTTGTTTTCATCAAAATCTTAGTACTTGAGCATAAATTTATAACAATATTTCCCTTTTTGATGATGACAAATATTGATGTTTAAGAGTTTTCAAAAGTATTTTGCTTTTCTCTATACTCCCCCATACTAAGTTAATCTTTAAAAACAAATAAGAGAGGTGAACTTTTATTTTTTAATTTTTAAAAAAAGTGTAAAGCAGTAAATAGTAAATAGGAACACTAAGTGGAAAACAAACTAAACAATGAATAAGAAATGAACTTCATTAAAACAAAATATGTAAGTAATTAACAACAAATAACGGCTCTCCCTTTTGATATAAAAAAATGGAAGAAACAACTAAAAAGCAAATGATATATAGAAAATACATTAAAGAATTATAAAAGTAAAGAATATCACACACATAGGAACGAATAAAACAAATAAAAAAGAAGAAACAATCTAGAAAAAGGAACCACCTTGATCAGGTGGAAGAGGAGGAGGTGGTAGCTAATAGAAATTGTGAATGGAAGTAAATTGCTCCTCGAACCAGGCCATATCCTGATTATGCTGCTACTACTACTGGACTATATAGCCATCAAAGCAAGAAAGTATTGGGCATGTTGTTGCTCCTATGAGACTATGTAGTAGTCAAAGCTAGCCTCCCACTAGTCAAACCTCTGAACTAACTGATATATCTAGGACTGTTGGCAGATAGGGATAGGTCTAGGAATAAGAGCTAGACCTTCCTCATGTTTATTTACTTTTCAGTAGCCAGCCTGGTAGTGAGAGGCCCTTTGAATGACATGGAAGGAGGTATCATAATAGAAGACTAGGAAATGATCTGGTGGTGTAGGAAATTGAAAGCTATATTTGGATTTTATTACAATATCTATGATATGTCCTAAGACCAGATTGGGTATTCTCTTATGTTTTGGATCTCTAATGCATGTCAAATTTGAAAGATAATATATTAAAAGATTAGATGCATTAAATTCTATTTGAGCCATTATGAAGCAAATTGCAAGAGAAAGAACATGAGTAATGTTGATTCAATCACAATCTTTAGGGATGATAAAGTTTCTAAGTATGTACTTGATGATGTAGGCATCCTAAAATAGAGTGCTAACCTGGATAATATGGTGGTTACAATTAGATTCTTTAAGGGTGTTGTTGATAGGGGTACAATCAAACTCTAGAATTTTTAGCTAAAATATGAATTTTTTCGCCCGTAGTGGATATGTGTAGAAAATCAAAAAAGTCTCGGTAAGTAATTTCTATTGGTCATCTATTAAAATATGATTGGAGTTTATTACCCTCATTATTGATTCAAAGTCTTGCAAAAAACTTAAAAAGTAGTTCAGAACAAAAGGGATAAGCAAGAGTAAGATTGCATGTCAGAGTGGTACCGGTGAAAAGAGGTAGTATTTAAAAGTGATGGTCCTCCTTGAAAGTTCGATGGGGATGTTAAGCCCTATGAACTTAGTCCCAAACTAACCAAGAGGGGGGGTGAATTGGTATTTTAAAAACTTCGTTTTTAAACAAAGAAATAAAGTAACATAAAACCAAATCACACCACGAAAATAATGCGGAATTAAACGTGCGGAAGCAAGAAAAGAAACACAGAGATTTATAGTGGTTCGGTCGACTCGACCTACGTCCACTCCTTGGAGGCACCCTCCAAGTATTGCACTACACAAAAAGTGACTCTCCTTTAGCCCCCCACGGCTAGGTGGAGAAACCCTCACAAGAACCTCCTTTTTGCCACCCCGGCAAGGCAGAGAACCTATCTCCTTTTGCTTCCTCCTGAAGCCGGCAGAGAACCAGAACCAACGGCACAACTCCTTACCTCTACCGACCCTTCCACGGACGAGAAACTCTAGACGAAGACGACGCAGAGAGATCCTTGAAGCAACCCTTGTGAAACCCCTCACAAGCTCCCCCTCACAAGATCCTCTCTCTCTCTTCTCTCTCTCTTTCTCTCCTCAAGGTCTTCTCAGGTCAAGGCAGCAGCCAAAGGTCTTTAAAAACGTTGAACAAGAGCTCTTTAAATAGAAGAGCTTCAAAAGAGCTCATTAATTGCAAGTTGCCGACTTTATCGTCCAGGCCGATCTGGATATCGGCCTGGCCGATCAGTACAAATCAATGAAGATCGGCCAGAGCATAGCCCTGAATGGAAAACAGGACGATTGAAAAATAGCTTGATCGTCCAGGCCGATCTTACGATCGTCCTGGCCGATTAGTTCAAATCAGAGGAAAATCGTCCTGACAATAGCCCTGAATATGGCCTGGCCGATACTGATCGTCCTGAAGTAACTTAAGGTTTTGACTAGATCGTCCTGGCCGATCTTGCGATCGTCCAGGACGATATGATCGTATCAATCATCCTTAATTACTTCCTTGATTTCCTGAACAATTATGGCATAATCTGTTAATATCGTCCAGGCCGATCCGAGGATCGTCCTGGCCGATAATTTAAAGATATGCTATACCATACTTGTCTATGGCGGCTACTTCTTTCTGTTTTGAGCTTATCGTCCTGGCCGATACACGTATCGTCCAGGACGATCGGTTAACGTTGGCTGCCTTAATCAAGAATCCTTAATTAGACTTTCTGTTTTAAGCTGATCGTCCAGGCCGATAAAAGATATCGGCCTGGCCGATATGAGTAAAAACAGAATTTCTAATTCTCTCAAGTGTGTGTGTGAAGGGTTACAAAGTATCAGTCTTTTTGGCTATTACAAGTGGACTCAAAAGGTAAAAATAAAAGTACAGACTGACTCAACCCTAAACCTACGCATTCCTGAACTTGGCTCCTTTTTGATTGTCCGATCGTCGATTCCTGAAAAGTTAGAAGCAACAAGCTATCCAAGAAAAGCAGTGTTTGTCAATCATCAAAACATAAGACATGAAAAATAGATTTGCAACAATCTCCCCCTTTTTGATGATGGCAAAACATATTAAAGGGATTTAATCACAACCATGAAAAACTAACCTCATAACCTTATTATAAACTTCTCCCCCTTTTGACATATCAAAAAGGAGGGTACATGAAAGCATAGTAAAAGAAATTCCCTTTTTTTTTTTTTTTTTTTTTTTTTTTTTTGTTTTATGAAGGCATCATATGAGAATTCTTTTCTTGAATTTAAATTTTTTGAAGTTTCTAGGAGATCAAGAGGTTTAACAAAATCCAAATTAGAAGAAGATTGAAAAACTGATTCTATTAACCCTAGATCGGACATTCTTCAGGGTACAAAAAAATCTCTTAAAAACAACAGAGTCCTAACTTGGAATAACACAAGAGGTTTTAAGAGATCAATCAAGACTTGTTAACAACTAAAGTATCTTATAAATAATAAACCAAAATAGTTTTTCTCAATCATGGAATTTGAAATCAAATCTTTGAATGTATCACATAATCAATGAGTTTTCTAAGTTTTAAGAGTTTTACCAAAGAGATCATAGCTTGCAATTAGTGGGCTAATTTTATGCCTCTTTTTACTTTTATTGGCTCTTTGAGCATCTTTTGATTTTTGATACACTTTTGTGTATTTTTCTTTTCAATTTGGCTTCATTGGCCTCTTTCTTTTTTTGTCTTTTGCAAGCTAATAACTCTTTAATATACCCTTAAAGAAAAATACTTAGTTGTGAGTATATCCTCCAAATATTAGAGAATAGGGGCTCTCTCTCTAACATAGGGAAGAACAATCCACAACACAAAATCAAAATCACGTGATGACTGCAATGGTAAGATTTCAAAAGCTTGAATGATATCAAAGAATTTTGACTATTATGCATAAGATGATTTAATGTAGCAAGATTAGAACGATATCTTAAAAAACCATTGGTTAAACTGAGTTTAGACTTTTTGTTTTATAAAAGAAAAATCATGCCACTAAACAAGGTCAGAAGAAGGGAAAACATCAATAGTTTACTCTCTTTAGCTAATTTAAAAAAGCTAAACCCTATCTCCCAAAAAAAAAACTCCAATTTTTAAAAGCTTGAAAAGTTTTTATCATACGGAAGCCAAAAATAAGGACCAAAAATAAAAACAAAAACAAATAATAAGCAAACTAAAGACAACAACAAAGTCAACACAAAAACTAAAAATAAAAGTCACACAAAAACTAACGATTTCAAGCAAGTGATAAAACAACGGATTTTAGCAATTGAGCTGCAAGCCTCCTTATGTTCAGTTATCCTATGCTCCCACGAGGTCTTTGGTGAGAGCACTCCTGCAAGACTCAACAACAGTCAGTTTTAGGAACCCAAACAGATTTGGGCTCCTTCTTAGGAAATATAGAGTGCAATGCAGATGTGGTATGTATTGAATCATGCATCTTAGGTCTCCACACCCAATGTGTACTACGGTGAACTGTGCAAGTGTGTGAGATGTGTCCTAACATGCCACAAGTAAAACATTGAACTCCAGGAAAAGGTTTTCTTAAATGATTTGAGTAAAAATGCCTCTTCCTAGGTTCTGGCCTTTGATTAAAAGTTGGTGTCATCCTAGCTCTCTTACATGTATCCAAATCATTTTGAATTCTCAAGTTAGTTCTTTTCAATGCATCATTCTCAATCCTCAAATTTTTCTCAATCTCTTTAGATTTCTTAAGATCATCATTAAGTGAGGTGTGTGAAGCTTTTAATGCATTGCTTTTATCAACTAATTCCAAATGCTTCTTGTTTAATTCATCAAATTCATCAAGGAGAGCCATGTGATTTGAATCAATCGTTGCATGATCTTTGAGAAAAACTTCATGCTCTTTTTGTAGATTTGAATGTTCTAATTTTAGGCTAGCATGAGTTTTCTTTAATTTCCTATATGATGCATGGATTTTTTCACAAATTTCAAATAATTCATCATAGGTTGGTCTACATACCTCTTCCTCATCACTTTGGTTTTCTCCCATGAAACACAAGTTTGTTGTTTCTTCCTCTGGTTCAGTCTCAGAGGAATCAGTGCCAGAT
The DNA here is from genome assembly GCA_016618105.1 of Dendrobium huoshanense. Classification (NCBI taxonomy): domain Eukaryota; kingdom Viridiplantae; phylum Streptophyta; class Magnoliopsida; order Asparagales; family Orchidaceae; genus Dendrobium; species Dendrobium huoshanense. The sequence continues at coordinate 72,017,310 of CM028343.1, read as the reverse complement.
TCTGCCCAGAAGCCTCTTTGGATTTTCTTCTTGTCCTTCCTAGACTTAGCTTTTTCCTCACCTTTTTCCTTTTCTTTGCTTGAATGTTCTTGAAGTGTAGGACAATCAGATCTTACATGTCCAGGTTTCCTGCATTCAAAACAAACAACATCAGAAGATCCTTTAGTATGTTTATGATCCTTACCTTTTCTCCAACTTTGATGATGCTTTTGTTTCTTCCTTAGAAAGCTTTTGAATTGCCTTGTGATGAAGGTAACTCCATCGCTTTCAGACCCGGAAGATTCAGAATCCGATTTGTGTGCCTTCAATGCAATGGTTTTCTCCTTTTTCTTTTCACCTACATCAAGATTTCTTTGATTCACCCCTTGCTCGTAAGCAATGAGTGAGCCAAGCAAGTTATCAATAGAATAGGTGTTTAAATCTTTAGATTCAGTAATTGCAGTAATTTTTGCATCATAGGACGAAGGCAAGCATCTCAAAATCTTGTTAACTTTTTCATAGTTTGAAAGTTCTTTTCCTAGTGCATGCAATGAGGTAGCAATCTGAGTAAACCTAGTGTACATGTCAGAAATTGATTCATGAGGTTTCATACGAAAAAGTTCGTAGTCATGCAAGAGAATGTTTAAACGGGATTGTTTAACTTCATTAGTGCCTTCATAAGTAATGCATAGTTTATCCCAAATTTCTTTACCAGTTTTGCAAGTTGAAACACGCATGTAATCCTCAGATTTTAATGCACAGAAAAAACAATTCAAACATTTAGCATTTAGTTGAGCTAAATCTCGTTCATCAAAAGTCCATTCGGTAAAAGCAACTTCCGTTTTAAAACCGTTAATTTCACGAGAAGGTGGAGAATAACCTTCTTGAATAAGCATCCACATGCGATAATCAGTAGATTGTAAAAAAGTTGACATGCGAGTTTTCCAGAAATCAAAAGGTAGGTTATCGAACAGAGGAGGTCGGGTAATAGAATACCCTTCCGTAGTGTTGCGATTCCCAAAGTTAGACATGGATCAAATTCAAAAAGTTTTTAAACTTTAATTTTCGAAACAAGCTCTGATACCACTTGAAAGTTCGATGGGGATGTTAAGCCCTATGAACTTAGTCCCAAACTAACCAAGAGGGGGGGTGAATTGGTATTTTAAAAACTTCGTTTTTAAACAAAGAAATAAAGTAACATAAAACCAAATCACACCACGAAAATAATGCGGAATTAAACGTGCGGAAGCAAGAAAAGAAACACAGAGATTTATAGTGGTTCGGTCGACTCGACCTACGTCCACTCCTTGGAGGCACCCTCCAAGTATTGCACTACACAAAAAGTGACTCTCCTTTAGCCCCCCACGGCTAGGTGGAGAAACCCTCACAAGAACCTCCTTTTTGCCACCCCGGCAAGGCAGAGAACCTATCTCCTTTTGCTTCCTCCTGAAGCCGGCAGAGAACCAGAACCAACGGCACAACTCCTTACCTCTACCGACCCTTCCACGGACGAGAAACTCTAGACGAAGACGACGCAGAGAGATCCTTGAAGCAACCCTTGTGAAACCCCTCACAAGCTCCCCCTCACAAGATCCTCTCTCTCTCTTCTCTCTCTCTTTCTCTCCTCAAGGTCTTCTCAGGTCAAGGCAGCAGCCAAAGGTCTTTAAAAACGTTGAACAAGAGCTCTTTAAATAGAAGAGCTTCAAAAGAGCTCATTAATTGCAAGTTGCCGACTTTATCGTCCAGGCCGATCTGGATATCGGCCTGGCCGATCAGTACAAATCAATGAAGATCGGCCAGAGCATAGCCCTGAATGGAAAACAGGACGATTGAAAAATAGCTTGATCGTCCAGGCCGATCTTACGATCGTCCTGGCCGATTAGTTCAAATCAGAGGAAAATCGTCCTGACAATAGCCCTGAATATGGCCTGGCCGATACTGATCGTCCTGAAGTAACTTAAGGTTTTGACTAGATCGTCCTGGCCGATCTTGCGATCGTCCAGGACGATATGATCGTATCAATCATCCTTAATTACTTCCTTGATTTCCTGAACAATTATGGCATAATCTGTTAATATCGTCCAGGCCGATCCGAGGATCGTCCTGGCCGATAATTTAAAGATATGCTATACCATACTTGTCTATGGCGGCTACTTCTTTCTGTTTTGAGCTTATCGTCCTGGCCGATACACGTATCGTCCAGGACGATCGGTTAACGTTGGCTGCCTTAATCAAGAATCCTTAATTAGACTTTCTGTTTTAAGCTGATCGTCCAGGCCGATAAAAGATATCGGCCTGGCCGATATGAGTAAAAACAGAATTTCTAATTCTCTCAAGTGTGTGTGTGAAGGGTTACAAAGTATCAGTCTTTTTGGCTATTACAAGTGGACTCAAAAGGTAAAAATAAAAGTACAGACTGACTCAACCCTAAACCTACGCATTCCTGAACTTGGCTCCTTTTTGATTGTCCGATCGTCGATTCCTGAAAAGTTAGAAGCAACAAGCTATCCAAGAAAAGCAGTGTTTGTCAATCATCAAAACATAAGACATGAAAAATAGATTTGCAACACTCCTGTTTGATTATTTTGGAGGGAGTGATTCCATAACCCTTATATCTATTGTAGTCATCTTCATTAGCTACCTCAGTAAACTTGGATCAACCTGACACCAAGAGGAACTTCCAATAACTGATCGAGACTACATGCCTCCATCTATTGCAAAGATTTTGATCTTAAGTGAGAGGGAAGAAATATTAGAGAGATTAGAGAGAAGAAGAAAGGTTGAATTTGGGCTATTTTTATAGAAACATCTAGATCATCCAAGATGATAGTGAGATCATTTAGGATGATGATGTGCAATCAATTCATCTAGACAATTGGACAAAAGTTGGTCCTATCATCTAGATTGATAAGATATCGTACTGGACGATTAGACACAGGGCAATCATCTAGAAGAGCCAGCTTATATGATCATTGATTAAGAACATCATATAGGATGTACATGTGGATTATCCAGGATGATGTGTCATTAAGAATCATAACAACTACATTGAAATCATTCAACCATTTTTGCTACATGGATCACACAGGATGAAGTGAAAATCATCTCGTATGATCACCAATAATTGATTCAGATTAGCCATTGGATGTGCACTGATCAAATATTCAATGTTTTTTTAATATTATATAGGATAATGTGAGTAAAATTAAAAAAAAAAATCAAGAGATGGAATGTGATAATCAGGAGGGTTCCAAAAAAAAAAACATAAAACAAAATAAAATTAAGCCAAAACTAGTAATAAATCAAAATCAAAAACATTTTTTTAAATAGATAAACCCCAATAAATGATAAATTTCCCTTGTGAGTAGGTTAAAAATCTATAGAAAATTAATCGACAATAGTAAAATCCATAAAGGGTTGAAAATTGATATTAACCGTAGCTCGGACTCCTTACAGGTCAAAATTCTTTTTAAATAAAAATCTAATTTAGAAAAGAAATTAGATAGGAAAAATGATCTATTTAAACTTAATTTTAGAGAAATATCTGATAGAATAATATTACAAAGTACCCAATCAAAAATCATGATTTTCAAATTTAAATGTTTGAAGATATCAAGTGGTACATGGATCCTTCTAAGATTTAAAGATTTGAAAGAGAAGGAAACTTATTTATTTATGGGATCATTTTGTACCTCTTTTATATGTATTTGGCGCACTTTGTATATATTTTTATTTTTGATACATTTTATGTATCTTGCAACTATTTGGTGGTCATTATGCATCTTTTTGGTTTTGGGCTTATTTTATGCCTTTTGTCATTTTTGCGAGTTTGTATTCTTTCACAACCTTTAAAGTCTCTCAGGAATGAGATTATCTTCCCAATATAAGTAAAGAAAAAATTCGTCTCTAATATAAGGAAGATTAAACCATAAAATATGATAAAAATCCATATAATAATTGTAATAACCTGATTACGAAAACTTTAAAGTGATTCATTGTGTTGGAACATTATTCATATGAGATAGATTACTAAAAGAAGGTAAAATAGATCTCTCTTTGAAAGTCTAACTTTTAAATTTAAATAGATTTTGGTTAAAAAAAGAAAAATACACCTCTAAAGGAATTAGAGGAAGAGTGACAGTTATCAGATTTTATTCTTTTAACTATTTTAGAGAATTCAAACACTAATTACTAATTTATGAAGCAAAAAACAAGGAAAAAAGGTCATTTAAGAATTCAATATCAGAAGTGAGCATTGATCTGATTCTTTAAAAACAATGAAGGAAAATAACATAAAAATGAAAAACATAAAATAGAAATATATAAACATAAACATACATACAAAATAAAATGAAAAAAATATCAAAAATAGAAAGCATCAATTTCAAGAATGAATATTTATTGAACCAAATTTTGTTCTTTAGATGCTAAAAGCTTTAAAGGTCAATGGTTTTGTAAAGATATCAGTAAGTTAGTGGCTACATGGTGTGGCTGTATCTCCTTTGGTAATATGGTACCTAATGAAGTGGTGACTTATGTCACTGTGTTTAGTCCTAGAGTGTTGAATTGGATTCTTTGAAATATAAATGGTATTAATGTTATCACATAGGATTGAAATTATCTATACAGGTAATCCTCAATCTAGAATTTATTGCTTTAACAAGAGGACTTGGGCCACACAACTTCCTTTGCCTATATGTTCAGCTTCAGTAATGGACAATGTAATAGAGTTCTATTTTATACTGGACTAGGAGACTAACGACTGTCCTATGAATTAACATGTTCTAGAAGTGCTTTTTTTTATCAACTTGACATCTTGTAAAATTTGAATCAGAATATCCTATGATTTTAAAGGAGGTGCTATGCCTAGGATATAAGATTCCAAAGTCTTGGGTTCCTTAGAGATATCTAAGAATTCTCTTAATAGCAGTCAAGTGGGACTCTTTTGGATTATCCTGAAATCTAGCACATAGATAAACACTAAACATAATATAAGGTATACTAGTAGTCAAGTAAAGAAGTGATCCAATTATTCCTATGTATTTCATTTGATAAATAGATTTTCTATTTGAATCCTTATCTAACTGAACACTAGAACTCATGGGAGTGTTGATTGGCTTGTCTTTATCTATTTCATATTTCTTAAGGATGTCCTCAATATATTTTGATTGACTAAGGAAAGTTCCATCATCCTTCTTCCTTATGCTAAATCCAAAAAAGTAGGTCAGTTCTTCCATCATACTCATTTCAAACTCCATACTCATTATTTTTAAAATTTATCAGAAAGATTTTTATCAGAAGATCTAAACAAAATATCATCAATATAAATTTAGACAATAATTAGTTCATTTCCTACCTTTTTCAAAAAATAAGGTGGTGTCAACTCTCCTCTTAATAAAGATTTTTATGTTAGAAATGTGCTTAGCCTTTTATACCATGCTTTAGGTGCTTATTTTTAATCCATATAATGCCTTTTTAATTTGAACACATGATTAGGAAATTATGAATTTTTAAAGCCTAGGGGTTATTCACCATACACATTTTCTTTTATCACCCCATTAAAAAAAGAACTTTTGACATCAATTTGGTATAGTTTGAATCCCTTAAAACAAGTAAAGGATAGTAGCACCCTAATGGCTTCCAATTTAGTTATAGGGGAAAAGGTCTCTTCAAAATTAATTCCTTCTATATAGTTATTCCCCTTAGCCCATAATCTTTATTTATTTCTCATCACTACTCCATAATAATTCATTTTATTTTTAAAAACCCATTTAATTCCAACCATACTCTTGTCCTTAGGTCTTTCAACTAGCTCCCAAACATCATTCCTTATAAAGTAATTTAACTCTTCTTACATGGCTAGGATCTAGAATTCATCAGATATAATTGATTTATGTTGGTGAGTTCAGTCATTGAGATGAAGGAAGAGTGATTTACTTTTTTTCTAAGTTCATGTCTAATTCTAACACCTTCAGATGGATCTTCTAAGAACAGTTCTTTTGGATGACTTAAAGAATATCTCCATTCTTTAGGCAGTGTGTTTTCAGGTTCTACCCTTTCCTCCAAATTTGCAAATTTTCATCCTTGGGTAATTTCTACATCCTCTTCTTCTTGTACTTTAGACCCTCAAGAATTATCAGATTCATTAAATACAACATGAGTGGTCTCCTCTACTACTAGTTCTTTTATTCTTAGAGAGAAGCTATGGGATTCTTAAAGAGTGAAGTAATGGGATTCCTAGAAAGAGAAATTAATTTTTCAAAAAATAAATTGGCACATCGGCAAGGTTTTTTGGTGATGGCGACTGATCGCTGATCATCAACTGATGTAGGTGCAAGGATGAATTCCAAATTAACTCATGGAGGGTCAAATTCTCAAGTTCAAGGTTTTTTCAAACAATCTCCTTCTATTTTTTTCTGGAACGGCTTCGTTGGGAGTCGACGCTACAAATGGTGCTCAATTTAATGCTAATAAAGGAAAAGCCTTAACAATCAATGAAGGTGGTTTATTGAAAATGAAGAAGGTTAATCAGGATATTGGAAAGGAAAGAGTGTTTTGTTTGAAGAAGATTTCAAAATTCACAAGAAAAATGAAGATTCAAAAATCTGTCTTAAAGCTGCACCGATTGCCTACTTTTGTGGCTTTGCAAAGAAGATCAATGTAGTTATTAAGAATGGAAATTTAATTTTTCAATAAGAAAGGAATTCAAATGGAGATGAAGAGGAATATGCTGAAGATCTGGAATCAATCCAACCTAACGATTGGGATGAAAGAAACAGAACTTATCCTATTGAAGACCTGGAGGTTGTTCGGTAATGTATTTTGAGAGATCAAGATTAGTGCAAATTAGATGAAGGAAAAGCTGAATGTTCTAATGCAAAAGAGTCTGAAGGTAATGGAATGTCTAAAGTCTAGAACAAGAAGTCTAATAGAAGTGTTCCTAATCTAGAAATTGGGGATTGCTTAATGGATGATGGAGAAACTATCAAATTATATGAGGAAAATGTGTTGGAAAATACAAGGAAGCTTCAAAAGGAATTAGTGGTCAAAGTGTTTGGGGAAAATATTCCTTCATATGTTATAAATTCTAAACTGAGGAGTCAATGGTTGCATTTAGGCAAATTCAATCTCACCTGGCTTGGTAAGGGTTGGACGCTTTGTGCATTTGAAGATGAGGAAACAATGGAATTGGTTCTTTCTAATGGACCATGGTATGTCAAGGGACAAATAATTGGTGTGGAAAAGTGGTCTCCTTCATTTTCTCTATATTCATTAAAGGGTCTAACAGCTCCAATATGTATTAGGATGCCTAGTTTACCACTTCAATGCTGGGATGATATCAATGTGTGTAGAATTGCTTCAAAAGTGGGAAAATGTTATCTAATAGATGATAATATGTTCCAATGGGGGAGAATAGAATTTGCAAGGGTATGTGTCCACATTCAACTGGATAACAAACTACCTCTAGGTGCTTGGGTGGAAGGGAAATCAGGAAGATTTTTTTTTTCAGAAATTTGAATATGAAAGGATTCCTAATCTTTGCTTTAAATGTGGAAGAATTGGTCACTCAATTAGTAAATGTCTTGAGATGGTGATAGATACAAATCAGGTTGTATCCAAATCTAATGATAGTGGAGAATGGACGGCTTTGCATGGTGGTGTCTCTAATCCTACAAATTCTGAAGATAAGGAGGAAGATAGCTCTAAGCAAGTCAATACTTCTTATGGACCATGGATCCATGTCAATTATGGGAGGAAGAAGATCTTCAATCAAAAGAATGTGGTCTTTAAAATAAGGAATCCTTTTACACAGAGATATGTAGCAAAATCCATTACTGAAAACATAAAAAGAAGTATAGTTCTATTGGCTCCGTTGCAAATTCAAAATGAAGTTTTGTTTAAAGAAGGAAAAATAGTAGTTAATAGCAAAGATGGTATAAATATAGAAGGAATTAGTGTTCTTACTAAGAATTCTACAACCATTCTAAAAGGAATCAATAAATTTGGCGTGTTATCCGATTTTCTTGAGGAAGGAGAAGCAGAAGCTTCCAATGAAGAAAACATAGAGAATAACTTGGAACAGGAGGGTCCAGGTGAATCTATAGGGGATCCAATTGGAAAAACCAATGTTGCCAAGTCTCCAGTTGGCCAAGCCAAAAGAAGATTAAAAGTGGAAGTTAATGTGGAATATAATTCAGGAAATGCTAAATTCAAATTAGCTAAAGAACTTAAGAGTTTGGGGCCTATCAAGCTTTTGTCTAGAAGTAGAAAGAAAGATGGAGATGGTAATGAAAGGGTGAGGAACCTTTCCCCTCGATATTCTCAATGACTTCTATGATTTTTTGGAATTGTAGAAGAGCTCTAAAAAACAAGCTTCTCTATATCTAAAAGTAGTTAAAGATAATGATGTATTTTTTGTGGGTTTGCTTGAGACGAAACTTTTTTCATTTAGTAGAATGGAAGTCAATAATTTGATTGGAGATACTTAGGGATTTTTTCAAATTCCTTCAGAAGATATGTCCGGTAGAATTCTTATTATTTGGAAGAATAACATCACTTCTTTTTCTATTGTTGATTCTTCTCAACAATTTGTAATTGGAGACCTTATGTTGGCTAACAAAGAGAGCTGGAGAATTGCCACAATTTATGGCAGCAAGGACACGGTTCAAAGGAGATTCCTTTGGGAGAAATTAGAAGAATTTAATTCTAACAATATCCCTATGGTAGTAGGTGAGGATTTCAATTATTTGTTATCCAAGGATGATAAGAGGGGCGTGTTGGTGGAATTTTGAAAACAGGTTTTGAAAAATATTAGTTTTCTTTAGGGATTTTAAGATTAAGGTTAAGTTCTAATTCTAAGGTCGAATCGACTCGTTAGAAAGAGTATATCACCCCGGAGGACGAAAATAAGCTTTCATAACGGTGTTCAGACTTAGAATTGTGAAATCCATCTTGAATATTGTGAGCGGATGCTAAAGAGAAATTCATATGACCCCGAAGGGTCAAAATGAGGTTCAATTGAATATCCAGCTACAATATTCAAGAAGTGTGATCGTTAGGTTCACATCCAAAGCCTTATCAACGAAAGATATATCTCTCCGAAGGGAGAAAATATCGTTCAATGATAATTCTTTAAATATGATAACAATGATCACTAGTATTTTAAGTTCTCCCAAAGAAATCCAATTGAATTTTGAAAAATCAATTTTTAAAATCAGGTGTGTGTGGTTCTAAATCTCCTACGAGCGCAAGCCCTCGTAGTTAATTACATCGTAGGGAGATAAAATCTCCTACGAAAACTCTCGATTAAAATAGTGGCAAAATTTTGTTTAGAATTTCTAGGAGTGATATCAAAGTATGAATAGAATTATTGGAAAATCAAAAGGGAATGGATCAAAATTGAACAGTTATTAACGGAGTTAAAGGATGAGAGGTAGGGGACACTTTGAGATTCCAGAACCATTCGGAAGTGTCCCAACTTAATCTAAGTGTTGGGCTTTATGTTTTGGACTTGAAATGATATTTAATTAGAGTTGAGCATTTTAATAGAAATTTGTGATTAGATTCCCGAAGTTTGGGGTCTTATAATCAAAGATCTGCCCTGGAACCTAAATCTATTTTGGACACTGGACCACAGTCGTCCGATCCTAACTAATGCAGTGCAAGGTCTGGACTTACCCCGGCCTGGATTGGGGAGCCAGCTAACCACCTAATCAATTTAAAAGAGATGAGTCCGGTCTTTTATGAAAGAGTGGTAGGGACGTTATAATTAAAATTTTGGGGAGGCGGGGCCGACATCTAGAGATTTTCCTAATTGGCCCCTTTGACTTATGTTGGGTGCTAAGATGCTAAGGACTATGAAATTAAAATTTTGACTCTTTAATTTGTATCTAATGCAATGCATGCTGGTTGACAACTTCCAAATCAAGTATGCTTGAAATTTTAAAAACAGGCTTATAAAAATAATTTTTTTTAGAAGACTGGACTTCCCCAGGTCCGGCACCTCGTCCTCATAGGTCAGTCTATCCGGACTCTACCCGCAGGCGGGGAAGGGTCTAAAACAAGGAAAGAAGAATGCAAAAATATGCATGCGACCCCGGGGTCGATCCCCGGCTAATTCCTTAGATTCGTTATTTTTCTATGTTATTTAGACTCACTAAAATTTTAGACTTTTAAGATTATGAGTATAAAAATTTCACACCCTTACGAGTCTCACGTATCCAGGCGAAAACAAAGAGCGGCATGCAATCACCAAAAAACTAGTAAAAACAAGTAATCCTAAAGGCAATCGAATCATTACATCAAATATTAACTAATTAATAAATGTCCATAGGCAAAGTTGCCTTGCTTATTACAAACCAGAATATTACAGAAAGTAAAGTGGTCAGGCACCACTGACAACAACCCGGATTCTAAACCTAGTAATGACGCAAGTTATTTTGAGTGGGATACTTTCAATCTTCAAATCTTCAAATCTTCAATTTCATTCTTCTTTGGACTCCTTTTCTTCAATCTTCTTGGAATCTTCGTAGTGGATTACCCAAATGGACAAGAGGGCACTTCCCTCTAAGGGGGAAGGCCACTCTTTCCTCTTTGGGTAAGGAAGAGGAATGATCCAAATTTGGATTTCCAAATGGAAAAGGAGTATTCCCTAAAGGGGTATCCTTTCCTCTTTGGAATCCAAGCTTTGGGTCTATGTATCCCAACTCAAAATCAACTTTCACAACACTTGACACTTACACAAATTACATTGATATTAAAATAAAAATCTAGACTCACCTGCAGGGTTATCCTAAGCAATTAATATATAAAAAGCAGTTATTCCCAAGCAGTTGTATATGAGCAGAAAAGAAAGTAAACACACTGGCCACGCTCTTTTTGTAATTTGGGGGCTTTAGCAGCTGAAGCACCTGTGCAAAGAGTTTATAATATTTATGCATTTTTTTAATTTGCCCCCTTTTTATATTGCCCTGCATGAGCGTGGCCACCTGCAGAAAACTGTGTCAACATCCAGATCGTACCTAACCTAAGGGTAATCTAGTCGCCAAACACATCAATCCATTCACAGAGTACAGAAAAAGTAAGCAGACACAGCAAAGCAATTTCATCCACAACATGCAGTGAAAACTACGAAAAATCCGGCACACAGCAGTAAAGTAAACACTGGCCTAACCTAGATCTAGAGTTGGTTGTCCTAGCACATCATCTAAAGTGTGTGAGAAAGGTCGTGTGGCTGGGGTAGATCCTAAAGTGGGTTATTAATTGAAGTTGTCTAAAAGTGTGGATTTGTTAAGGCTTAAGAGGGAATTTAGATTAAAATTTAAGTATTAATGAATTAAGAATTTTAATTAGACATATTTTAAAAGTTAATTGATTACTACCTTTGTTTCACACCGAGGTCGTGAAGTTTATTTCACCTTCCTTGGGGCTAAGCTAATAGCCTCGTAGGCCTGGGTTACCCAGTAGCAATCGGGGTTGATTAAGTTATTTAAATTGGTTGGAATTAAAAGAGTGGATTAATATTAAAATGAGTTGGTTACTGATTTTAAAAGCTTGATTAATTTAAGTTTGCCATTAATTGATTCGTGGCGTTGTGCCACCAGGCTCGAGGAACCAGCCTCCTTAGGACACTTAGCCCCGCAGCCCGGAGTAGTCCAACCGATAAACCAAATTAATGTAATTGAATTAGAGATTTTTAAAATTTTAAATAATTAAAAATTAATCCATTTTAAGGTTTGACACCCTTTAGAATTCATTCGTGGCGTTGTGCCACCAGGCTCAAGGAACCAGCCTCCTTAAGACACTTAGCCCCGCAGCCCGGAGTAGTCCAGCCAATAAACTTCAACTTTAGGGTGGTTGTTGTGTTTTAAAGGATTTGTTAAGTGTTTTAAGCATTAAACCAATATTTTCTGAGTTTTAGGATGATTTGAGCTTTAAGAATATTTTAGAATATTTTAATCATTTAATTAAAGGGGTTGAAAGTTGAATTTTTGATTAAGTTCAAATTCTGGAATGTTTGTGTTTTATTAAAATATTAGACCTTACTACGATCAATTAGAAGGTAAGTACGTTGAAATCGGATTTTTCTACATTTTATTACGAAGGTTTGAAGTTTTGAACTAGTTTTAACTACGGTTTGACCAATTTGTTGACCTTTTGACTTTGACCAGATTTTGGGGGTTTGACATTTTTAGAAAATACTATATTTTAATTAGAGTCATTAGCCACTGAGTTTGATTGATTTGGAATTTTCTATAATTAATGGTGAATTTTAAAAGTTTGGATATTTATGATAATTTTTAATTATTTCAATTAAAGGCTATTCTAGTGATTTGGGCCTAAATGGATCTCAAACTCCTTGAAATCTCTCCCAAAGATCAGAGGTGATCTAAGGGGAGATTATCAATCATTAAATTAATTCTTGGGATTTTTTAATGATTATTAATTAATTAATATTAATTAAACATTGAATTTTACTTAAAATTAAATTAAGGCTTAATTTGATGTCCAATAAAGGGGCTTTTAATTCTCACAGGTTAAGGGTTCAACACTGATTAATTAGAGGTTTTAAACTTAAATTTTGGATTTAAAATGGATTTATTGAGATTTAATTAAAGCTAAGGGGCAATTCTAGCAAGGGCAAGCTATGGCTCCTATTTAGTGAACCAAATGAACTCCAAATCTGATGAAATTTGGACCATGGGGTCACCTGATCCCAAGGCCTAAACACACCAAATTTGGGCTCAATTGGAATGCTCTAAGGTGGCTAACTAAGCAACCTAAGGTGAGCTCTAAGTCACCTTCAAAAAATCCTAGGGAGCTATCCTAAGGTTGGATTGGGGCAAAGTCAGTGGCCCTAAACTCCATATCCTAAGCATAATCAACACACAAAAAACCAGATCCTAATTCTCATTGGATAGGCTTAAATCCCAATTTGAATTTAAGGGTCAACCCATGACCCTTAAACTCAAAATTGGGGGAAAGTGTCCTTAGACTTTTAAAACAGGGGAGACAAAATTTGGACATGTCAAAGACATGCCCAAATTCAATCTCCCAAAGTTCCATGCCCTGGAGACTTAACTACAAACAGTAATTGCATAAACTGAAATAATACCATTAATGAAATTAAGTTTAACACACATGCAATTAAGGCCTGGAACCATAAGGTTTTTGAAGGTCTCCCTGAGACCTTTCCAATGAGCCTAAGAACACCTAATTTGGTCAAGTGTGCAGGGAGATATGGATTTTTGAAGTTCCCTTGAATTTCTGGATTTAATAATCCAGCCATTACACAGTCAGCCGCTCTTTACACGCGGCGCGTCCCGATTGGCTGGGCAATCATTGGCGCTGACTGGGTAACGGTCGGATTAACCACAGCCGTCGGATGGCGGATCGAACGGCTGGGATTAAACGCGCTCCGGGACCGCGGGATCTAATCCGAGCCGTTGATCGAAATCAACGGCTGGGATTTCGTCTTCAACCTCTGCCTTTGCCCGAAGCCGTGAACTTTCTCTAGCGTGATCCGGTTGATCCCGCCGGTGAACTTCGACGAAATTTCACAGGGAGGATCAGGGGGGTGGAAACCTTCAATCCAACGGTGGAAATCCGTTGGGGTGAAGGTTTCCTTCACACTTGACCGGACTACCTAGCTAGGGAGCTCGGGATGGAGGAATTACCGCAGAGAAAGTCTCAACGAATGAGCTTCTCTATCTGGAAGCTTCAGGGGACGAAGGCGAGCAGGTTTCCTTCAGAGGCCGCGACTGGAGGACGGCTGGAGGTATGACTTCGAGCGGGACGCCGAAGCCTTTCATCGGAGTTCGCTCGAAGCGATGGAAGGGACGGCCTGGGAGCTCGAAGGAAGGTGCTGGGAGATCGAGGGAGCTCTGGGGAACCGTTCGAAAACTCTGGGATCGTCTGGCGAGCCTTGGGGAGCACCACCCTATTCAGCCTCCTCCCGCGAGCTCGGACGGCCAGGATTGAATCGGAGGAGGCCTCGGATTGATGCCAAGTGGAAAGGGGCACCATTCTAGAGAGCTCGTGAGCCTCAAGCCGGCGAGCCACAGCCTTTGGAAGGCTTTCGGTCTGGGGGGACCACCAGAACTTGCTCTCCATTGGCTCCGACCACCGCCGGCCATGGTCTGGGTCGGATTGACCAGGGAAGGCCGATGGGGACATGCTGGAGCTAAATGTGGAGCCAATTTGACATGGGGAAGCTGGAGTCGATCTGGTGGTTCGGTTGGGCTCGAACCTGCTTGGTTCGAGTCGGATTGAGCTCGATTCAGGTCAGGCCAGACCCTGGGTTTGGTATGGGAAGCAGGTCTGGGTCTGGTGCACCCAATGCAAGTGGCAATTGGGTTAAATTCGATCTGGATTAAAAGATGGCTCGGGTTGATCCAAACCTGCTCGGTTCGGGTCGATTTGGGCTCAATCCAGGTCAGGCCAGACCCTGGGCTTGAGGTGGGAAGTGGGTCTGGGTCTGGTGCACCCAATGCAAGTGGCAATTGGGTCTAATTTGATTTGGACAGGGAGATGGCTCGATCCCAATTGTTTTTGGGCACTTTGGGCTAGCCTAACTCTTGACCCAAGCTAGCCCAAGGCATGGGCTGGCTGGAGAAGGTGTATTGAACCTAGGGCCACCTATGGGAGGTGTTGGTCAAGTTCAATTAGACTTAGGTTGAGATTTGGCTCAATCCCAAGTGCTTTTGGGCACTTTGGGCTAGCCTAACTCTTGACCCAAATGAGCCCAAGGGTTGGGCTGATCAAGGAAGGTGTATTGGGTCCATGGGAACTCAATGACACTTTGATTTGGATTCAATTTGGTTAAGGTCAAAAGATGGCTCAAGGGAGGCCTCTTCTTGGTCACTTGGGTCAAGCCATATAGCCAACCCAAGTGAGCCCAAGGCTTGGGTCACCAAGAGAGGTCTCTTGGGTACCCAAGGGGTCATCCCATTCATTCAAAGAACTTGGAATGGACTTGATTCAAAATTTTGAAAGAGGAAGGGTGTATGGATCCATGGGTCAAACTTGGTTGACTTGGTCAACCAAGTTGACCCAAGGTTTGGGTTTGAGTTCAACAAGTTGAATTTAACATTTAAAATTCATTGGAAGTGGTTTCAAAGAGTTTGGAATTGATTTGAATTGAAATGGGCATTTGAAATCCTATAAGGGTATTTTGGTCAATTTTGACCTATTGGTCAACTAGGGTCAAAAATGGTTCTGAAAAATGCAATTTACTGCTCAATGGGTTAAAATCAAGAATCTAGAAGTGATTGGAGGCTTTGATAAGGATTCCAAGATCAAGATCTCAAAGGGGTTAGGCTCAGTGGCATAGGCTGTAAATATTTGAAGGTTTTACAGCCTTTGAATTTTAATTCAGATTCTGGGGTTAGAGACCTCAGAATGAGCTCAAAGTTGGAGGGTATCCTCTAGAGACATGTCTTATCACTTTGCAAGTGATAGACCCTGGATCAGAGATCATTTGACTGGGTTTTGAAATGTTTGAAAAATCTCTGAAAAGGGTGATTAGGACAGGGCCTCTAGAGTTTGGATTTGAGTCTGAATTCTGGGTTTGGATTTGATTTGAAGTTTGAATTAATTTGGATCTGAATTGGATGGAGTTTGAGATTCAAATTGATCACAGGTAGGAATCAAATTGAAATTGGAGTGGATCAAATATAGGAATTGATTTAAAATTGAGGTTGATCAAAGGTGGAGATTGATTTGAAGTTGGAGTGATCCTAAGATCTAGAAGAATTCTAAGATCTAGGATTTAAGGGAATCCTAGGCTCTAGAATAGGCTCTAAGGTCTTTGATCTAGAAGGATCCTAAGGTCTAGAGTGGATCCTAGGGTCTAGGATTAAATCTGGATTCTGGAAGGGTCTTAGTGACCTCATACAAAAAATGAGGTCAACAGGGCGGTAGGAGATTTTAGTTTAATCAAGCTTCAAAGGAGATGAAATCTTTCTTAGTGAATAATGATTTTCATGAGATAAGATTTGTTGGTCCTAAATTTAAATGTTGTAACAATAAGGTGGAAGGAGCTCAGATACTTGAAAGGCTAGATAGATGCTTGTTGAATGTCAAAGCTCTTAATTCTTCCAATCAAATGGTGGTTAAGCATCTGCCTAGAGTGGCCTTGGATCACTATCCTATTCTCTTAAACTTTTTGAATCACATAGTCAAATCAGAAAGGATCATCAGGTTTGAAGAGGTATGGGCTTCTTACCCTGCATCAGAATCAATTAAATCTATTTGGAACAAAAAATTTGAAGGTGATAGTGCTGAAATTTTAAATAAAAAATTTAAGAAAACTTTAAGATCGTTGTTCTTTTGGAGTAGAGCCAAACACAGGGATCTTAATTCTCTTAAAGAAGAATTGAAGAAAAGTATATGGGAACTTCATATGAAAGAATCAAATGATGGTTGGCTTTTGAAAATGGACATGTGAAGTCTCAAATAGAGTGTGAATGAACTTAATTCTATTATGGCTCAGTTAAACACCTAGTGGAAGCAAAGATCCAAAGTTAAATGGTTGTCTGAAGGTGACTCAAACTCCAAATTCTTTCACTCTTTTGCATCAGCAAGAAGGAACTCAAGTTGGATTCATAAAATCAGGTATAGAGAAGGGATGGAAGTGGAAGATCTTGACCAAATAGAGGATGCTTTTCTTTATTCTTTCATGGAGAAATGGAGAGACAAAAAAACAAGTTAGATGTTTGGCCGATTTCTTCAAGCACACTGGATGACACATATAAAAATGGCTTAATCAAGACTTTGGAGATGAAAGAAGTGCAGGATGTGGTGTTCCAAATTAGCAGCAATATTTCTCCGGTTAATGATGGTATACCTTATTTTTTGTGAAAAATTATTGGTATATAATCAAAGATGATCTTTTGAATGATATTAACCTTTTTTTTAAAATCAGGTGTGATGAATCATGAATGGAAAGAAACACTGATTGTGTTAATTCCTAAAGTAGATAATCCAACTACTCCAAATCAATACATGCTGATTAGTCTTTGTAGGACTATATACAAATTAATTGCTAAGATTCTTCTGAATAGAATGAAACCTGCTATTCATAAATTTATCTCAATTGAACAAGCTACTTTTCTCAATGGTATATCACTTGAAGATTATATTCTTATTGCCTAGGAAATTTTTCATAAATTCAGAGTTTCAAAAGCTTCCAAAGGTATGGTCTCTTTTAAAATTGACGTGAAGCAAGCATACGATAGCATGTGCTGGAATACGTTAAGGCAAGTTTTGGAGATGTTTGGATTTCCCCAGTTGTTTGCAGGTTGGATCATGGAGTGTGTAATTGATCTAAGGTTTTCTCTAATAATTAATGAAAGGCTTTCTAGATGGATTAATGCAAATAATGTATTTAGACAAGGTTGTCCACTATCACCTTATCTATTTATTCTTTGCTCTCAATTACTTTGAAATGTTCTAAAACAAAATGATTTGTCTTTGGGGATTCAATTAACTCCAAATGGGCAAAGTATTTAGCATCTTCTTTTTGCATATGATATATTAATTTTCTCTGAAGCTAAAATAAAAGATGTAAATGTAATTAAAAAAATTTTATCTAATTTTTGTGGCTGGACTGGTCAAAAAATCAATGCTTCTAAGTTGGCCATTCGTTTTTGGAATTATGTGAGAAGAAATAAGAAAACAACTATTGAGAAGGTTATGGGCTTCAATGTAGTTAATTATTTTAATTATCTTGGTATTAAGGTGGCGTTGAGAAGGATGGTGGCGGAAGACTTTCATTTTATTATTGAGAAAGCCTTAAGATTAGTTCACATTTGGGGAACAAAACTTAAATCTCTAGTAGGGAAATTCAATCCCATAAAGGCTATTTTCATGTCAATTATAAATTTTTATTGCACTTTAGCTTTATTTCCAAAAAGTGTGTTGAAGGAATTGGATAAACTCTGTAGGAACTTCATTTGGAACAAAAATGATGGAAAATTTGGCATACATTAAGTAAATTGGAGTAATATGTGCAAACCTATAAGTTGTGGAGGAAGCGTTCTTCATTCAAGCTTGGATATGGTTGGTCCTTTAAGAGCCAAGTTGGCATGGAAAATTCTACTAGATAAAGATTCATTCTTATCCAAAATTTTGGGAGCAAAATATGGTATTCAAAATGGAATTTTCACAGGTTGTAAAAGCAGCTCTTCTTCTAAGATCATTGATAGTGGTTTGAAGTCCATTAACTAGATGGAGGGTTGGAACAGGAAAATCTATTGATGCTAATAATGACATTTGGGTTTTGGATAAATGTCTAAACAAGGGCCAACATTCATGAAACATCCTGAACACAATGAATTGAAGGTGGAAAAGCTAATTATTGAAGAAAGA
Source organism: Dendrobium huoshanense (assembly GCA_016618105.1). Lineage (NCBI taxonomy): Eukaryota > Viridiplantae > Streptophyta > Magnoliopsida > Asparagales > Orchidaceae > Dendrobium > Dendrobium huoshanense. Next base: position 71,998,962 of record CM028343.1, on the reverse strand, counting down.
TGGAATGTAGTGGAACTAAATAATTTATTTAGGGAGGAGCTAATTTGCATTATCTGTAAGATTCCAATTCTTGTGGATAAGGAGGAAGATGTAATGGAACTCACTCAATTTAAACTAGGTATTTCTATTAATGCTGCTGCTTATAAAGCTTCGATGATGATTGATTATTCAGGTGATCAATGGGAGATGATGAAAAAATTCAAATTGATCCCTCAAGTGGAAGTGTTTTGATGAAGAATCTTTCACAATGCGATCCCTACATTTAATTTTTTTTATCAAAGAATATTGTAGGATGACCTTGTTTGCCCAAGAGGATGCAATGAAAGGGAGGAGTGGGATCATATTTCTCAAATGTGCAAAATTGGGGGAGGTATTAAATCATCTTAACACTTGGGGATTTGTATTACTTTTTTTCAATCATTTTATGCAGTCCTTGAATAGATGGATATAAATGCTAACAATCACAAGTTCATTATCAATGTGTATTGCAATTCTATATATCTAAATTGGCGGGCTAGAAAAAAATTTGTTCATGGAGGGAAGGTTAATAGCGCTATGTTGATTGCGTTAAATTCTATAAATTTTGCATTGATAGCTTTGAAGAATGGTAAAAGAAAACTGGAAGACTAGGGTTCCAATCAATCATATAGACTGTTGGATCATTGGCACCCTCCTCTCAGTTGGATAAAATTAAATGTGGATGCATCTTTGATGAAATCATACAAAGCAGAAGTTGGAGGAGTAATCCGAGATAGCAAAGGTAGATTTATTCTTGCTTATGGTCATTCTTGTATTCTTTGGGACATTTCACAACTTGAGCTTTTGGCTGTCTAGATTTTAGAAGATATAAAAAAAGATTTTATGGAAAAGTTTAAAGGGTTGATTATTAAAGGAGATAACTACAACATTATCAAATTTCTTCAACAATTGGGAGGTAATTGGAAGGAAGATCTTGCATTCTTAAAAGAGCTAAAATATGTTACTTTTAATTGGGTAAATAAAGATTGTAATAAGTTAGCAAACTTATGTGCTAACTATGCTCTTTTTAGCAATTTTAGTTAGTTTGATTTGTCTTATAATAAGATTCCTCCTACTTTTATGCAAGTGTTAAAGAAGGAATCAGATTATGGAAGTAGTCTGTAATAGTTTTTTTTTAATTCTTAATGCAATCGAATTGCTATTTCTCAAAAAAAAAAAAAAAATGAGAGTAGCCTAAGAACACTCCTTCATTATATTTGAGGTCAAACTTTCCTAGTGGAGATTTTTCATTCTTCAGAATAAACACTATATATCCAAAGAAATGAAGATGAGAGATATTGGGTGTCTTGTTCAGCTTGGATCTAACATTTACCCTATTCATAATATAATATGCTATATTCACCACTTCTACTAAAAAATATTTAGGAAATAAGTATTCAACTAACATGGCTCTAGCACCTTCTACCAGATACCCCATTCTATTGAGGGGTTCTAGGAGCTAAAAAAATATGATCCATCCCTTGCTCCTTATAGTAAGTTTCACATTTCTCATTTTTAAATTGTACACCATGATCACTACGAATTATCAGAATTTTACAACCTAGCTTCCTCTGAAACAAGTAATTAATATCCTAAATTCCTCAAATGATTCACTTTTATGAGATATGAATCTAACCCAAGTAAACCTTGAATTTTCATCAATAATTACTTACCAAAGACGTTCTCTTCTTGGCTTGCAGTGTTGATAGGTTCAAAGATATCCATGTGAAGGACTTTTAAGGGTTCACTAGTGTTATTATATTTGATTGATGGAAGGAGAATTTGACTTGTTTCCCTTATTGATAGTCATCACATAGATGGTCCTTAATGAACTCTATTTTGGGAATTCCTCTCACTACGTGTTTTTTGAGTGATTTTCCTAAGGTTTTTCATGCTTGCGTGACACAATGTCCTATGCCATAACCATTATTTATCAATAATAGTTTTTAGGTAAAAATAAGCCGTAAGTTTAATACAGTTTAAATCAAACTTGTAAACATTATTAATTCAATTTCTTTACAGTAAAATGTTTATATTTAAGCAAAACATGCAGGTGGTAGACAAAAAAATTATGCTAAATCCTTTATTACAAAGTTGGTTAATGCTAAGCAGGTTATGTTTCAAGATATCTACTAGTATGACATTTTCAATGATGAAATTTTTTGTCTTCCCAATTATACTTAATCTCACCACTCTCCTGGTGGTGCAATCTCCAAGTGTCACCTTGCCTCCTGTCCTAGCCTTCAGCAAAATGAATTAATTTACATATTCAATCATGTGCCTTAAACATCTGCTGTCCAGGTACCACATGCTCTTATGAGACCTTCTATGAGAGCATCCCTTTAAATATCATCAGATGTTTGATTTGGGAACTCAAACAAGTTTGGGTTCAATCTTTTGGAAAGAAAATTGAATTGCATGCATGTTATGCTGTGAATTTTGAAATTATGGTCTCCACACAAAATGGGTTCTATGGTGAATGGTGAAAGTGTGGGAGATATTTCATAGTAGGCCCCAAGAAAAATATATAACACCAGGAAAAGGATTTACTAATCTATTCAGGTTATGGTGCCTCTTTCTATGTTTAAATGATGCATGTTTTGATGAAGATTTTTAAAATTCTTCAAATGAAAGTGATTGTTTATTATTCTCTAATGTAATGACTTTTGTTCTTAGAAACTCATTAGCTTGCTTATAGCATGAAACTTCTAATTTTAATGCATGCTCCTACTATCTAATTGACATGCAAGAGTTTCCAATTCCTTGAATTCATTTTCTAATTCAACATGTAATTTTTTTAGGGAATCATGATGAATAGTTAATTTAAAATACTTCTTATTTAAAATGATAAATTTATTTAATAAATCCATATAATTACTATCCATAGTGGAATGATATTTCCTTAGACATCATGCTTTTTTTGTAGAATTAAAAAATAAGATTTAAGGTTGGCATGTGATTTTTAAACTTCATATATGCAATATGAATTTTTTACGAAACTTCAAATAATTGGTCATAGGTATGCTCAAATACATCCTCTTGTTTAGAATGATAAAGATGATCATCTTCTATTAAGCATAGGTTGGTTAACTCCTCTTCTACTTTAGTTTTAGAAGAGTCTGATGTTGAGTCTATCCAGAAAGCATTTTTAGTCATTTGCTTGCCCTTTTTGAATTTAGCTTTTTCTTCACCCTTCTCCTTACTTGGGAGAAATTTAAGAATGTGGCAATTAGACTTCAGGTTCCCTAGCTTCTTGCATTTAATGTATATAATATTAGAAGAAATTTTAGAATTTTTACCATTCTTACCTTTATATCATTATTGATGATATTTTTGCTTTTTCCTTAATAAGCTCTTGAATTGCCTAATTATCAGTGTGATGTCATCATCATCTTATCCACAAGTCTCTTTCAAAATTATTAGCCTTTAATGCTACAATTTTTTCTTTTCTCTTTTCACCTAGATCAAGCAGCCTTTAACTCACTCCTTGCTTATAGGCTATGAGTGACCCAAGTAAGTTATCAATAAAATAAACATTCAGATCTTTAGATTTAGTAATGGAAGTAATTTTTGCATCATAGGAAGATGATAAACAACAAAAAATTTTGTTAACTTTTTTATAATTTGTAAGCTCTCTTCCTAAGGCTTGTAGGGAAGTAAGAATCTGAGTAAAATTAGTATATATTTCAGAAATAGATGACTAGGTTTCATGTAAAAAAGATCATAATCATGAAGAAGAATGTTTAACCTATATTGTTTCATTTCCTTTATTCCTTCATATGTAAAGCAGAGTTTATCCAAAATCTTCTTACTAGTAGTGTAAGTGGAAACACCCATGTAGTCTTTAAATTTTAAAGCACAAATAAAAAATCAAATATTTGGCTTTCAGTGGGGCTAAATCTTTATCATTTGTAGTCCATTAAGAAAAAGATATTTTAGTTTTAATGCCATTAATAAAATGAGAATATGTAGAATAACTTTCTTGAACTAACATGCATATGCGATAATCAATTGATTGTAAAAAAGTGGACATGCAATTTTTTCAAAAGTCAAAAGAAATATTATCAAATAAAGATGGTCGAGTGATTGAATATCCTACTGTAGTATTATGATTACCAAAGTTAGTCATAGATCTTTTTTTTCAAAAGTTTTCTAAAACTTAATTTATTAAGCTCTCTCAAATACCACATAAAAGTTTGTGAGGGTTATTAAACCTTTATAAACTAGTCCAAGGCTAAATAAGATGAGCAGGGGGGATGAATTAGTTATTTAAAAACATTTTAAGACAAAAAATATCCTTTTGAAATATTTTTGAATATTTTAAAACAAATAATTTATATGGAAGTAAAACTAATTTCACAATAATAAAAATGAGAGATTTCAAACATAGAACAAATCACAGAATAATGCATAAATTAAATGTGGAAAAGTAAAAATTATAAATAACACACCAAAGTTATAGTGATTTAATCAACTTTACCTATGTCCAATTTTAGAAAACCTCCTTTTTAGGTATTGCATTAAAAGTAGTGTCTCTCTTTTTTTCTCCACGGTAAGGAGGAGAAGCCCTTACAAAATCTTTCCTCTGTCCTGATGAGGCAGAGTTCCTAGAATACTTTTACTCCCTCCTTGAGTAGGAAGAGAACTTTGAAATCCTTTTATTTCATGTTAGAGTAGGCATAAAACCTTGAAATCATTTTACTCCCTCTTGGAGTACATAGAGAACCTTGGACTTGATGCCGATGAAAATCTTCCTAGATTCACCAAGTAATTAAGGAAGAAGCTTGAAGAAGTTGGTGGAAACCTTGCTTGGAGAAACCTTTGTGAATCCTTCACAACTCCCCCTCACAAGGATCTCTCTCTCTCTCTCTCTCTCTCTCTCTCTCTCTCTCTCTCTCTCTCTCTCTCTCTCTCTCTCTCTCTCTCTCTCTCTCTCTCTCTCTCTCTCTCTCTCTCTCTCTCTCTCTCTCTCAAAGCTCTCCTCCCTTCCTTCTCTAAGCTCTTTCTCAAGTCAACCCAAGATAAAAATATTTCCTCAAGAGATAATTTGAGAGCTTAAAAAGAGAGCCTCCAAAAGACACCCTAATTTTCAATTATGCACTTTTGATCATCTAGAATGATCCAAGGGCTTACTGTATGATTAGTTCAAAATAACCCTTTCAACTAATATGAATTGAATTGCCATGTACAATTAATTCAAGATGAATAGACTGATTATACCAAATAATTAAAATATCATCTCGGATGATTAGTACAAAACTATTAAACTTCATCTAGTATGATATTTGGTGATGCCTTATCGTCTAATGCAATTCTTTGTTGTCTAGTACAAAAGGGATCAATCATCATGGACGATTAGTTGAAAAACAATTTTCTTCATCTTGTACAATAAGTGGTGATCTCTTATCGTCCCATGCATATTCTCTATCAACTAGGATGATCTTCACCAATCATCTTGTATAATTGGATTGAATGATATTTTTCCATAATTATCTCCTAATCACAGGATTAATTTAGGCATGATTTTCATCTATCGTTCAAGATGATGAGTATCCTTATGTATGTTATGTACAAGTGAAAATTAAAATATTGCCTAAATTGTGGTTGGCTACTATTTTTCAATATTTAAACTAATTATCCTATATGATACATATTATATAGTACGATTAGTTTAATCACTCTTAATTAATATGGATGTCCTAATTTGGATTTTTTATTTTTAGTTGATCATCCAGTATAATAGAAATCACTTGTATAATTAGGTCAAAAACAAAATAAGAAAAATTATCTTAACTCACTAACCCACTCCTTTGAGTGTTTGTGTGTGCAAGGTTACTTATCTTGGGGTCTACTAGATACATGACTTGACTCAAGAAGGATAAAAAATACATTAAAATTGAAATTATAGATAGACTCAACCTTAGTCTATCCGATTTTGAGCTGATTTGCAATAAAAGTGAACTTATGGATTTGAAAGATTAGTAAGCAGGACAAATAAAATAGATAAATAATAATAATAATAATAGTATTAAAGAAATAATAATATTTATTATTATCAAAATCACAATACTTGAGCATAGAATTATGACAATTTTGTATGGAAATTTTTTGAAAAATGGCAAAAACTATAAGTGTTAATCAGCGCCATGATGCTTATTCATATCACACCATAATGCTTACATCATCCAAGTCTAGGCAACTATTTTAGATGTTTCAACACCATCTTTTATGTATATAAACATCACAGGGGTATTCTAGTAAGCACTGCAACATTATTCAGTTCCACTGCACCCAAAATCAATAGCACTATATTGTAGCCTCAGGAAAAACACATTGGAGCACCATTCCTTTAAACACCTCAACATAAAATTTTAAATTTGAGTGTCTATATGCTTAAATTTAGGAGTGTAGTGGAAGAGTAGTTTCCAAAAAAAATGGAGCAACATGGAAAAGTAGTTGCGAAAAATAAAGAGCTACACCGACTCAGTAAAAAGATGCACCATTTCAATTAGTAACTGTGTCATGTCAGCCAGTGCCGAAGTAGAGCAAAATTTATAAAGTTGAGGTGATAGTCCATTTTTCACCATCTTGGCTCCAATATATCAAGCATCGCAATGTCTGAACCAATCCCTATACTTACTATAAATAGTGTTTTAGTTCCATTAATTGAAGAGTTTTGTCACTTGAGTGAATTCTTATAATTTTAAGTGTGTTTCTTTAGTGTCCCCTTATAGTAAAGTCTAAGGGAGGCTAGTAAAGTGTAAGATATTTTTTTCATGTGTATATCTTAGCCTGTTTGTGAAAGCAACTTTGTAGTTTGTGGAGGAACGAGTGTGGAGAAGATTATTTGATCCTTCATGCTGATAATTCTCTTATTATTTATCTTGTATCTTTTCTTTCAATGAAAAAATTTTAATGAGTTATCATGTTATATCTTTCATATCTAGCTTATTCTTTAATTTTTGGAAAATGATGTAAATAGCATAATAAGTAATAATGCATATTATTATGATTTAACGAATGCATTGATATTCTAAATATCTCACATTATTTATTTAATGTTTACAACGACAATATATGTAGCTTAAATTTAATGTGATGTATAGCCTTGATAGAAAAATTCTAGAATAATTAGGAATATTAAAATGGAATGTTGGTATGTCTAGACATAGGATGTTTAAATATTTTAGGTTCTATTGAAATAGTAAAATAGTAGGAATGCCATAAGCCATTCTTTTCACCCTACATGCTTGAAAGAGATCTAGGGATGCATATGATCTGATCTATATCTATAAGTAAGACTATCACTTGAAAAACTATATTATTTATATTTATTAGTCCAAAATATTTTATTTTGATAGGTATCAAAAATCTTTTTACAAATTTTTTTTTTTAGTGACAAAAAATCTAAGCACCATTTTCATTTTTACTATGATAAGTTGAGCATTTGAATTAAGTAGTAGTAGTTAAGTTTTAATTAAATAGAACACTTCCTCGTGAGTTCAACATTCCACACTTTCACTTTATACTTAATTTGTCATTTATACTTACATAATTTAGTTAGCTTTTGTTGATTTTATATTAAAAAAATTAAATATATTTTAAACTCAATGATTCTCATTTTAGCTCACTGTAATCCCCCCAAATAAATTTTTTAGCATTGTTCTTGGGAAAGTAACGTGTGTATTACAAGCTTAATTATATTGTTAAAATAAGTGTATATTTATACCTACTTGTATTTTGTATTTTTTATTTGATAAAATTTTTAAATAATAAAAAAGTATTTTATTGATTATTTAGCTTATGTTTTTATTTTGTTTATTTTATTAATATTATATGTTTGGTAGATTTAGTAAGGAGACAAAATATAAAAAACTAAGAAAATTTTAGAGATATATGACCCAACACAAGATTAGAACCATTTTTGACGTCTTAAAGAGTATGCTAACCATACAGGTGAAGGAATTCATCGGAGTATTAATTGATGTACTATCCATGCTAATAACTTTGAACTAAAATCAGTCCTAACTCAAATGGTTCAAACTTCTCAATTTTTGGAGGAACTTTTATTGAAGATCCCAACTTACACTTAGTTAGCTTTTTAAAAATTTGTGTAATATTTAAGTATAATAGTGTCAACCAAGATGTTATTAGACTTAGATTATTCCCATTTTCTCTATGGGATAAAGCTAATATGTTGAATTCTTTGCCCCTAAGCTTTATAATTCCTTTGAATGAATTCATAGCAAAGTATTTCTCACCTTCAAAGCTACCAAACTTAGCAATGATATAACATCTTTTACCCAATTTGATGGAGAATTAATTTATACAAGAATGGAAAGATTTAAGAAAATTCTTATGAAATGCCTACACCATGCCTTACCCAATTGGTTAGTTATTCAATCCTTTCATAATAGATTAGTAGGATCTCTTAGATGAATTATAAATATTACTTGTTAAGGATCTTTAATGTCTAAGCCATTCAATGATGCATATGAACTAATAGAGGATATGAATATAAATAATTTCTAGTGGCCTGTTGATATGATGAATCTTAAGAGAATAGTTGGAGCTTATAAATCAGATTCTTTATTAATTCTTACTATATAGGTTGTTATAATATTAAAGAAATTAGATACTATTATAATTAACTAAGGATCATGATCATGTTTATTATTCGAAGAGTCAAATTTGAATTCTATTGATGATAGTAGTGCTCTCGGGATTTAAAATATGAATTTGAATGGAAGGAAAAATAATCCCCATTCTAATACGTATAACCCATGTTAGAGGAATCATCCCAATTTTATTTAGTCAAATAAGGTTGGTGGTAAAAATCAATGGAATCGGGGCAACCTAATTAAGGAGAAAATTATAATAATCCTTAGTAACTTATTATGAATCATAGACCTTCTTATGCTCCAGTATTTAATCAAAATAATCAGTTTGGGAATAGGAAGACACCTTGGGAAGAGATAGTGATTGATTGAAAACTTAACTCTAAAGTTAAATTGCTTTAATCAAAAAAATTAAAACTTCAATTAGGGCGACTTGTAATCTCTTTTGGTTGTAGATCTCTTTGTTAAATATCTAAAAATATTGATGTTAAGCCAAAAGACAAAGAGAAAGAGTATAGTGGAAACCACTTGAGGAGTACTAGTAATGCACCCCCACCTAAAATGAAAAATGTAGGCAAGTCTGGATGAAGACTATAAATTTAACACTAATGGGAGATAACCTAATTATGTTTGAAGTTCTTTTATGTTATTTAGTTTTTTTTCTTAAGTGTGGTATCATCCTTATTTTATGATTTTCATTTTTTGTTTAATTATGATTATTTACAATTAGTTTATAATATGCTCAATTAGTTACAATTGGTTAATTTTCTTATGCTTGAATTATTATACATAATCCTCTATAAATTCTTGAACTTTGATAACATAGAAAAAATTATATATGATAATTAAAAATTATATAAAATTTGGATATTAATGAAATCCTAGATGATAATTTAGATAAATAATATATAATAATTCATAATTTGAAAATTTGACAATTAACTAATTTAGGTAACTTAAGGTGCAAATTTAATTTTGAATTTAAATACTCTACATTAAACCAATAACAACTAAATTAAAAAAATAAATAAATAATTAAGTTTAAGGAATAGATGTGTGTAGCTTAAAATTTTGAAATTCTTATGTAAATTTGAAAAGGAAATTAATACTCTTATTAAATCCTTACATTAACACAATTAGGATTACAAGAGGATGAAAGAAAATTGATATTCAACATCATTAAGTAAGTACCCCAAAAAGAGTAAAGGGGATAAAATTGTGAAAAACTCAATATATATATATATATATATATATATACAAAAATAAAAAAGATGAGTAGTAGTTCACTTCTTTGCTAAGTCCATGCCTAGTCCTAACACCATCACTTGGGTCTCCAAAATAAGTTCTTTAGGTTGACTCTTACGATATTTCCATTCTCTAGGCAATGTATTTTCTGTTTCAACCTTTTCTTCAAGATTTGAATTTTTAATTCCTTGGGTTATTGATTCAACATCTTTTTCTTCCAACTTAGACCCTCCATAAATATCAGATTCATCAAAAACTATATGGATGATCTCCTCAATTATCAAAGTTTTTTATTAAAAACTCTATAGGATTTTCCAACACTTGAATATCCCAAAAAAATTCCCACATCATATTTAGGATCAAATTTTTCTAAAAGAGTTTTATTATTATTATGAATAAACACCTTACATCCAAAGAAATGTAGATGTGAAATGTTGTGTGTTCTTCCCTTAAGAAGTTCATATGTTGTCTTATTGAACTTAGATCTAATATTCCCTCTATTCAAAACATAACAAGCCATACTAACTGCTTCAGACCAAAAATATTATAGAAGTGAATATTCAGCCAATATGACTATAACGACTTCTATCAAAGTTCTAATCTTCCATTCAATAACCCCATTATATTGAGGGGTCATAGAAGCTAAAAAGTTGTGATCTATTCCTTGCTCTTTATAGAAAAATTCAAAATTTTCATTTTTAAATTCTCATCCATAATTACTTTGAATTGAAAGAATTTCATAAACTAGCTTCCTCTTAATATAGGTAAAAAATTTATAAATTCATCAAATGATTCACTCTTATAAGTTAAGAATCTAATCCAAGTGAATCTTGAATAATCATCAATAATTACATTCCTTAAAACTTTCCCTCCTAAACTTACAGTGCTAACCGACCCAAAAAGATCCAAGTGTATGACTTCTAATGGTTTGCTAGTTTTAAGATCTTTAATTGAATGAAAGGAGGACTTGACTTTCTCTCCTAATTGACATGCATCACATATATGATCTTTAGTGAAGTCTAATTTAGGTATTCCTCTAACCAATTCTTCTTTGGTAGTCTTCCTATGAATTTTCATGCGCGCATGATAAAGTCTTGTATGCCATAACTAAGATTCATGAGTGATAGTTTTGAGACAAAAAAGTATTATAAAATTTAAAATAATTTAAATCAAGCTTATAAAATATATAATCATATTTCTATACAACACATCTACTTTATTTTGGCTTATAATGCAGCTTGTAGGTAAAAATATAATTTTAAAACCCCTACTACAAAGATGACTAATACTTAACATGTTATGTTTTAAGCCTTCAACCAATAAAACATTCTCAATAAAGAAATTATTCTTACTACCAATAATATACCTACCCATCTCCTAGTGGTATTTTCTCCCAGTGTCACTTTGCCTCTAGCCCTGGCCTCCAGGGATATGAATTAAGTTGAATCACTAATCATATATTTTTAATACCTATTATCCAGGTACCAATACTATAATGAGAGATTGTATGAGAGAGTTTCTACAAAATTATCAAAGATTAGACTTGAAAACCCAAAGAAATTTGGGTTCACCTCTTGACAATAAAAATCCAGATGCATGTTTGATATGATATGATTTATGCATCTTAGATCTCCACTCTAGATGTGTTCTACTACAAATTTTACAAGTGTGGGAAATATGTCTTATCATTCCACATGAAAAGAATTTAACACCAGAAAAAGGATTTACCAATCTATATGAGTTATAATGTGTTTTCCTAGATTTTGAAATTTTATTCATTTGATCAGGATTGTAAAATTGTTTAAGTGTGGGAGGTGTATTATTTTCCTTAAAAGTTTTCAGTTTTTCTTTAAAATATGAGTTTGTACTTTCTAAAAGTGAATTATTAACTTTTAACTCATATTCTCTTTTATTGGATTTAGCTATAAACACCTTAAAATAATTCTCAAGATCAGTATATGATGTTTTTAATAAATCATGTTTCTTATTCAACTTATCAAATTCATCTAAAAAGCCATGTGATTTCTATCTATGGATGCTTGATCTTTCCTAAGATTTTTATTTTCTTTTTGTAAATTGAAATTATAAGGGTTAAGATTAGTATGTAATTTTTTAAGCTTCCTATATGCATTATAAATTTTCTAAGAAACTTCAAATAATTCCTCATAGGATAAGTTACATACCTCCTCTTAATCTAAATGATCAAGTTTATCTGCCATTAAGAACAAGTTTGTGACTTCCTCTTCTGCTTCTGTTTCTGAGTTAGAAGCTGAGTCTACCCAGAAAGCTCTTTATATTCTTCTCTTGCCCGTCCAAACATTTGTTTCTCTTTAGCTTTCTCCTTGCTAGGATTTGCTTTGAGATTTAGGAAATGAATATTTATATGTCGAGGCTTTTTGCATTCTTAACAAATAATTTCATTAGAAACTTTTGCATTCTTATTGAACTTACCTTTGTTCCAATGCTAACATCTCCATTACTTTCTTATGAGGAAACTTTTTAATTGTCTAGCCACGAGTGCAATATCTTCTTCATCCTCCACTATTGATTAATCACTTTTCAAATCATCCACTTTTAAAGCAATATTCTTCTCTTTCTGCTTGTCACCTGTATTAATTTTTCTTTGATTCACTCCTTGCTTGTAAGCAATTGCTGATCCAAGTAGATTGTTAATAGAATATACATTTATATCTTTTGACTATATTATGATAAGTATCTTTGCATCATAAGCAGTAGGTAAACAATGTAAAATTTTATTAACCTTTTATGAATTAGTTAGTTATCTAGGTAAAGAATGCAATGAGGTAAAAATTTGTGTAAAATATATATACATATCAGAAATTGACTCATTCGATTTCATGAAAAATAGCTTGTAGTTATATAATAAAATGCTCAACCTAGATTATTTAAACTCAATTATCTCTTCATAAGTTATGCAAAGTCTATCCTAGATTTGTTTTCCAATTTTATAAGTAGAAACACGCATATAATCATCTGATTTCAATGCATAGAAAAAATATTTAAATATTTTGCATTTAGCTATGCTAAGTCATTTTCTTCTAGTGTCCAATTAGTGCAGTGTTTCAACTCTAATGCCATTAACAATTCTGGTGGGTCTAGTGTAACCTTTTAGTACTAATATCCATATGCGATAGTTAAGTGATTGCAAAAAACTAGACAAACAAGTTTTCCAAAAATCAAAAGGGATGTTATCGAATAATGGTGGTCTAGTGATAGAGTATCCTTCATGAGTATTCCGATTTCCAAAAGTAGCCATGATCATTTTTCAAAAAGTAGTCTAAATCTTAATTTTTAAAATAGGCTCTAATACTATTTGAAAGTTCGTGTAGGTTGTTAGACCTTATTGAACTATCCCAAGGCTAATAAAAAGAGGGGTGAATTGGTAATTTAAAAAAAAAATATTTGATTTTTGAAAACCATTTATAAATATTTTAGCAACAATCCTTAAGTATGCAGTTATTTAGATATGATTATTACAAAAGAGTTTTCAACCACAAAACTTTAAATTAAGGAAAAATAAAATACATAAAAATAAAAGGGAACAGAAGAACACCAAATTGATAGTGTTTCAGTCCAAACTAGATCTATGTCCACTTCCTGTAGACTCCTCCTCTGAGCACTGCACTAAATCAAAATTACTCTCATTTTGCCCCCACAGTAAGGTAGAGAAGCCCTTACAAACACTCTTCCACCAACCCAGTCTAGCAGAGTAACGACATCCTTTTTCACCCTCCTAGTTAAGGAAGAGAACCTTCATCCTTTCTCACACTCAACGACAGGGAACCTTCATTCCTTTTCACCCTCTTGGTGATGACAGAGAACCTTCATCCTTTTTTACCCTCCTGGTGAAGACAGGGTACCTTGACATAATATTGAAAATCACACAAAGGTATTGTCTGATAGTTTTAGGACATCTTATATAAAAAACACAAGAAAAATCATGAAAAAATTTGAAGTTATAAGTAAACTGATTTCAGATCATATAGTACAATCATTCATCATCTGTACAAATAGTTAAAAAATTTAGGTATGATCCTATACGAACCTTATTTCATACACTAAAAGTCATCTTTACAAACTGATATCATATTATATGAACAGTTCAAAACTAAATGTGTACGTCTGATATGAGATGTATAAACCTTATTTCATAAACTATCAATCATCTGTACTAACTAATATCATGAAGTATGAATTGTTAGCACAAAACATGTTTCATTTGGTATGAATGTGGACGATCTCAATTTCATACACTGTTAGTAGTTTGTACAAACTAACTTCATATAATACCGAACAATACTAAAATAAAATAATTCATTTGGGATGAACTGGTATACACCTGATTTTGTACACTATTAGTCTTATGTATGAACTAACTTTTTATAGTACAAATAGTACAAAAATAAAAGCCATAATTTGATTAACTACATTTTAGAGGAAAAACATGATAAATCATATAATACAATTGGCAGTCATGATTACTTTTAAAATTTTAAATTTTGACTTTCTCCTCCTGTGTGTGTGTGCATAGTTACACAATTATAATCACACTCTCCTCAGACTCAAGAAAATAAAAAGTAAGGATTTAAAGACTTCATTACATGAAATTCTAATCTACTTTGTATTGATGTTTTCAGTAGCTATATGCTTGAAGAAATATTAAAATCAATAGAGTAATAATATTTTGCTATAATCAAAAATCACATTCTAAATCTGGATTCATGAGTTGCAACATCAAATATAATTGATATAGCATTTTTTTATAAGATCTTTATTAGTACAATATATCCTTTCAATCTAATTTTAGTATAACATCTTCATTTCAAATTCAAGTTAATATTAATCCCATTAAGCATAAATAGTGTATATATTTCAATATTAATATATCGAATCATCATACATCACTTTCAACCCTTTTCTAGTATACCTTTTCTCTACTCATTTTACTCAAACATTTCTATAAACATTTTTTTTTTTTGAGAAGATGCAAAAATTGCAATTAAGAAGAAAATGAAAACAACCTAATACAAACTAGGCAAAAGAAGCTAAAATTATATCAAATTAAATTTGTTATTTTAAATTTATTAAAATTGTAATGAAGTCATATAACCTATTTTGCAGAAAGGGATACCAAGAAAACAACCCGAGGGTTGATTAGTATCCCAAGTTCCCATCTAGAGAATAAGAAATAGTAAAGACCACATAAACAATTAAGCAAAGTTTAAAATAACAAATTAAAGGAAGGGAAAGAAAATAAAAACTAATAATGAAAATACATTTTAATGAAAAATTCCATAACTTTAGTAATAATCTTTACTAATAATCTTTGCCAAACTTGAAGACCTTGTGTTCCATCTTCAAAAGCATCTCTCTGTTGTTGCTATCCACTGAAGAATCCTTTTTCATATTAATGGCATATAAGGGAAGAAGAACCTTTAAAACGTTCTTCTCCTTGTGTTCAGCCAATTTCCTTCTAGGCAATTCTTTTACCGGACCCAATCCTTGAAGTTCCTTGAATAAAACATGCTTTGCTCCGGGTGTAACATTATTCTTAAAAAAGTTTTTATCTTTCTTAAGAATAGTTTTTTTGAAATTCAAGCTAACAGCTAATGGAGTAGTATCATTACTGTTAACATCTGACGTTAAAGTAAATAATGTATCCAAAGCTGAATTTTGTTCTCCCAAAAATTCAGCAATTTTAGGAGTCTCGGTGGCCTTTGTAGGAGTCAATTCTGAACTTTGAATGTTTATATCTGTAGAAGTAGCTAAATCCAAAATTTGTTCTTTCTCTATCTTTTTCCTTGAAAGCCTCCATCTTAAGTGGGTTTTGACTTTTCAAATCCTCAATTAAATTAGACAAACCCGTTGGACTAACAGCATTTAGTCCAATTGGATTTGATATAACACATTCTGAAAACACCTCCTCAACAACCTTAGGTACCTCCATGATATGAGGGATTTCATTCTGAAATTTGAAGTCTCAGCTTCCATTCACGGGATGCGCCAAATTGTCCTGATTTTCAGCATCCGCTTCAGCATTATTATCAGCAACCGCTTCAGCAACATCCGGAATTTTGAATTCATATTTTGAATTTGAATTGCTTATGGGATGGTCTATTTCTACCGTCTCCTTCTGCAATGGAAGATGGTCTTCATCCGTCGTACTAACAACATTTTCCTTGTTCCGAAACAGCAGATTTTGATAATCCTCCATTTTCAACATTCACCATGGAAATAACACCAACAGCTTTTGGTTTGTCCATGGGAAGCCTTCTTCAATTCTGAAAAAGCTCTTCTCTTATTTTGAATTTCACGTGCATCCAAGGTCCCAATAATCAAGATGAAATTTTTCGAGGACCTCTTTGAAAATCGAATTTTGATTTTGAGGTGAATTTGGACATATGGAATCATGTGTCCGATTTTCCCACAATATAGAGGATAGATTTTCATACTCAAATTTCTGAAAAAATCTACCATGAACCTTCTACCCAAGTTCCAGTAGGGAGTTTAGAATCAATGCTTAAAGCATATTCTCTCCTTCCCCATCTAAACATATTACCATCCAATAAAAGAGGAGTTTCAATCCTAGAAACAATTCTAGTGATATTGACTTCATCCCAACAATGTAAAGGTAAATGTGGAAGACGAACCCAAATTGGAGAAGAGATTCCATTCAAAGATGGAGAGAAGGTTGGAGACCAAATGTCAAACCAACCACAAAACCCCCTACTAGCCAGGTCCCCCATTAAGGACATGGCTTCAGAGTTTGAAAAGAACAAAAAAGCCAATGAAGGCCAAGCAATTAATATGAAAACTTTTAGACCGTGCTTTCTTAATTCCAATGAACATTAAGAAAAAGGAAAATTTTTCCTAAGAATTTTAACAACCAACTATAAACATATTTAATGGATGAAAATATGATAAAATTATATCAAATCATGCAGAATGATCAAATCTATAACATACCAAAAGTTACATGGTTAAAACTCGTGAAATTAGAAGATAATATTTTTAAATAAATTTTAGAAGAGATAAAATTTGTAGAATTACAATCATTAAAAGTAGGAGTAAGAGGAATGTTACATACTATGAGTAGAATAATTTCATAATATGAAAAGCGAACAAAAATGGAAAAAAATTGCTTTCTTAGTTATCTTTTCTCTTCTTCCTTTCCCTTCTCTCCCTCTTCTTTTCCTATTTATTCTAAACGAAGTAATAAAGTGAGGGAATCTTGAGGTGATAACAATAATATTTATAATAAAAAATTTATAAAATACTATTATTGGCCTTACATCGCAATGCTTAAACTAGTTGCCGCATCACTCAAACCCGGTGCCACAGAGTTTCATGTAGAATTTAAAATTACTGTAGAAATAGAGACTCAAATACCATAGCAATATTACTTAATACCACTATACTCTTAAGCCTAACACATTTGCACTCACAATCTTAGTACAACAACACTTAAACTCAAACTAAAACTCAAAAATTGTATTTTAAATATATGTTTTCATATTTTGGGTTGTTAAATAATAAGCAACTAAATCCTTAAACTGAACTCAAAGTACGAAAATGAGTTATATACATATTTGCAGTCAAATTATAGAGGTTTAAGAAATAAAACACACATACAATAGCAATGAAGTTTGTAAATTATAAAATAATATACTATATAAGCTAATACACTAGTATAATAAAGAAACTAATAAGTTAGTATGAGTGTCATATTAAAAAAGTAGCCATTATATCAGTACTATCAACCAGTCAATCATTAAAACAATCATATAAAATGGTAAAAATAAAGCATCTATAAAAATTGTTGAACTCATATTAATGTAATAAATCCTATAATGATGTACACATGATATTAAATTATTCTATATCAGTATCTTAATTGCATTCTTAATATATAATGTACTAAGTATGTCGCATGCTCAATATAAGTACAATGACATTAGTAAAATTAGTAGTAGTAATAATAAAGCATTATAGTAATAATAAATCCATACATTGATTGTAAATTAATAAATAATAATAAAGAAGTAAATAAATCAATAATATGCATTTCATTATTCACATTATACAAGTAAAAAGTTTTGGCTTAATCTTTATTTTTTTAATCTTATATAAATATCAATAAATAATTGGATTAGAAAATAAAGTCATTACTCCATGTCCATCAACATAGTAGCATATAATAAGTGTAAATAATTTTTTATTTATGTGTTATAATTTCAATAAAAATGTGTTGTTTTAGTTTTATTATGCCAAAAAATATATAAAAGACTTAAAATTATAAGTTTTATATAGTGCAACAGTATCAAAGTAAACAACATTACAATGCCATCAAAAACATTATTGGAGCACTAGAATGTTGACATTGTTGCACCAAATTCTCTATCGCATAGCACCATGAAATAAAAAGTTTAACATTATAGTGGCATGTTCTTTGCCATTAAGCTTCGTAGCGTCATACTCTATAACACCTCAGGGCCTAAATTTCTTTTCTAGTGTTGCAACATTCTAAAGATAGCAGCACCACAACATAGCAGCTGTAACTTCCCAAGGATACGATATATTAATAAAGCGATGCTACTATTCACTAAGTAACTAATCCACATCAAAAAGCTATATGATGAAAACTAAAAGCTAGAATAGTAGAGACGTTAATTCATTTGTTTAGTGGAGCTATGCAGATATTTCAAGCACCATTGTGCCAGATGCCTACTTAATGTTTTCCACTAAATAATCATTATGTTATATTTATAGGAGAGTTTAGTTACATAGATAATTTCAGTATAATTTAGAGTGCTTCTCTGAAACTCCCTTACGGTGACAACTAAAAGAATTTAGGGAAGTACTTGATATCATTATTAGAGTGTTTCACTTATATTTATGGAAGCCATTTTGTAATTAAAAGGAGTATAAATGAGATTTATTGAACCATTCTAGTGATAACTATCTCTTATATTTTCTTTCCATCTTTTTATTAATAAAAATGATTTATTTCAATTCTACTCCATGTATTGCTAAATTCCCTAGTTTTGGATTGATGATGTAAGTATCATATGTAGTACTAATAAATTCTCTTATTCCTTAAATGATTAAAAAATATATTTTAATATTACCAAATTTTATTTTAATGCTCATATTGGCACATGTTTAGTTAAAATTAGGTGTAATATGGGGCCTCGATGGAGGAAAACATGTATAAACATGAATATTTAATTAGTATGTGCCATGCTGGTGTAGGCTATGAAATGTCCTAAATTCTTAAGAAGATGATATATCTATAGGAAATCAGTGGACATTCTTTGTTCCTACAAGCTCAACAGAGATCTAGGAATATATATTCTCTGAATAACATCATAATTAAAAGGGATTCATTAAAAAAATATTTTATTTATATTCATCATCAATAACAACAACAAATAGCCTTTATCCCACTACGTGGGGTCAGCTACATGAATCCTTTTCTCCATTGTGTCCCATTAAAGTCAAATTCTCATTTAAATCTAATAGAGAAAGACCATTTCTAATATTTTCTAACCAAATCTTTTTAGGTCTGCCTCTACCTTTCTTAGCATAAGTTAAATCTAATTTTATTTAAGTGATTGAATATTTATAATATCTTATTTTATTGAGTGGGATAATTGTTATAATTTTAGTAGACTATACTAGTGTTTGCAAGTGAGCATATCTTCCTCATGGGATCGATACTCTACTCTATCACTATATTAATTCATTTGGTGCATATACTTGCATATATTAAGTAGGGTTTTTATAAATTTTCATATCAAATAAAACCTAAGCATTATTAAGGATTTATAAAGCCCTAAATCAATTACAATTCTATAACTATCTCACTATATAGTTATTTTATGTCCCCCATCAAGTTTTTTTACATCGTTGATGGGAAGTAATTTGCATTTTGTAAAATTCTTACTATATTATTGAATTAATTACATAGTTAGACCTAGTTGCATTTTTCTTTTTATTATTTTATTTTAATTATCTGTATATTTTGTGTTCATGCTTTCTTGCCATAAAAAGTAACTTTTGTCATTTGATCCTAAAATTAAGAGACCTTTCTAAAATTAGGAAAACTAAAAAAATTCAAAAAAGATTGAACCTGAATTAGAGAAAAATCATTATAGATCTCTTAAGGGTTATGCAAATCCTTTAGTTGATAGAATTAATTGGATTATAAATATACTTACAATCTAAGCTAGTAATTTTGAATTAAAGCTAGATATTATTCAAATGGTTCAAAACTCTCAGTTTGGGGGAACTCTTATTGAATATTCTAATTTACATTTAGCCATTTTTGAAAATTTTATGTAACATTTAAGTATAATGGTGTTAGTGAATGTTTCCTTTTTCTCTAAGAGATAAAGCTAAAATATGGTTAAATTCTTTATCCATAGTTTCAATAACTACTTAGAATGAGTTAGCTCATAAGTTTCTTACTGTGCATTTTTTACTTTAAAATACTGTCCAACTTAGAAAAGTCATAACTTCTTTTACTCAGTTTGATGGAGAATCCATTTATGAGAGTTGAAAAAGATTTAAGGAAATGCTTAGAAAATGCATACATCATGCATTACCTGATTGGTTGATTATCAAAACAATTAATAATGAATTAGTAGGATATTTTAGAGTGATAAATGATGTTGTAGTTGGATGATCAATAATGTCTAAGCCATTTGAGGAAGCCTATGAATTAATAGAGGATATGACTACTAATAATTTCCAGTGGCCTACTGAGATTAAATCCTAAAAAAGTATTTGGAGTTTAAGAATATGATTCATTATCAATCTTGGCTGTGTAGATTGTAGTAATTTCTAACAAAATGGATAAGATGAAGATTAAACATAGGGTAGATGGATTTGATAATTTCAATGTTTATTCTAAAAATCTTCACAGCAATGCATTTATACATGAGGCACCACAATAGTATCACTTAGATTATTAACAACTTTATCTAGAAAGTAATGAGAAAACACACTTAAAAGAACAATGTCATAATATCCAACTTAAAATTAAGAAATTGGGTAACAAACTAGGTTGATTAATTATAAAAGAATGAAAAAACAATGTCATAATATCCAACTTAAAAGTGAGAAAGATTTAGGAGATCCTTATAAAAAAGAGATCTACTAAAAAAGGAGTATAATGAAGTAGATGTAAAATGAAATAAATCTTTCATAGAATAACTTGAACTTATAAAAGAACCTGAACGTGTAAGTTAGAAGTTGAAGAGTGACCATCTCTACCTTTTCCTCTGAGATTGATCAAACAAAATATTGATAAGCAATTCTCGAAATTTTTTGAATTATTTAAAAAATTAATTATTAATATACCATTCTCTGAAGTGTTAGAATAGATGCCCCATATGCAAAATAAATGAAGGATATCTTGAACAAGAAAAGGAAGATATGGGAATTTGAAATTGTGGTTCTAATTGAAAATTTTAGAGATATAATTAAAAAGAAACTTCCTAAAAACTTAAAGACACTATGAGTTTTTACATTCCCTTAACTATTGAAGACAAATCCTGTGATAGGGATTTATATAATTTCATTTATACTTTTAACCTCATTTCGCTTTCTATTTTAAACAACTAGATATTGGAGAGGTTCAACCAACCTCTGTAACTTATTAATTAGTTGATAAAACT
Organism: Dendrobium huoshanense; assembly: GCA_016618105.1. NCBI lineage: Eukaryota > Viridiplantae > Streptophyta > Magnoliopsida > Asparagales > Orchidaceae > Dendrobium > Dendrobium huoshanense. Next base: position 71,977,379 of record CM028343.1, on the reverse strand, counting down.
TTTACTTATCAAAGATGAGTAATAGAGGATGTGTTGACTACAATTGATAAATTTATTTTTCTTATTAATTTTATTTTTTTTTAGATATGAAAGAAGATAAAGAAATACCTCTCATTTTAGGAAGACCATTTTTAGCCACAAGGAAAGCAATGATTGATGTACAAAAATGTGAATTGACTATGAGCGTTCAAGATCAAGAAGTTAAAATTATTGTACTTAAAATATAAAATTTCCTCAAGAATAGAATAAAGATTGCTTTAGGGTGGATTTAGAAGATATGATAATAGAGAATCGTAAGGAAGAATTGCTTGAAGGGTGGTCATTTAAAAAGGAAGAAATTAAAGAGAATATTGATACGTTAGGAGAATATGTAATAAGGAATGAAACCTTATCCAACAAAAAAGTAGCATTAATGGAAACATTCTCTTTCAAAAAAAAAAAAAAAAAAATTAAAACCATCCATTGATGAAGCTCCTACGTTAGAAGTTAAAGCCTTACCTTGTCATATAAAATATGTTTCTTTTAAATAATTAATTTCTTCTTGAAATGATTTTAATAAATTTAGAACCATATCAAGAATGTAAGTTGATTATGGTGTTGTGTAATTTTAAAAGTGCTTACGGATGGAAAATTGTTGACATTAAGGTGAAAATATTCAATTTATATGCATAAATTTTAATGGAACCTAATACAATACCAAAACCTAAACATCAAAGAAGACTTAACCCTTCTATGAAAAGAGTTGTTAAAAAAGAAATTCTAAAATGGATGGATGCTGAAATTATTTATCCAATTTCATATAGTTCTTGAGTTAGTCCTATTCATTGTGTTCCTAAAAAAGGAGGATTAACTATTATAACAAATGAATACAACAAACTTATACCCACTAGAACAATTTCAAGATGGAGAATCTGCATAGATTAGAAATAAATAAATAAAGCCACTAAAAATATCATTTTCCCTTGCTTTTCTTGAACATAAAATAGATAGGTTTGCAGGGCATTCGATTTATTATTTTCTATATGGATATTCATGATATCATCAAATTCCTATTACACATGAAGCTCGAGATAGAATTACTTTCTCTAGTTCTTATGGAACATTTTCTTTTATAAGAATTTCTTTAAGTCTGTGTAATGCTCCTTCTACTTTTAAGGATGTATGGTGTCTATTTTTTCAAACATAATTGAGCAGAATATTAAATTTTCATATATTAATTCTTAGTATTTGGCACAAATTTTGATTCTTGTCTTAAGCATTTAACTTTTGTTTTGAAAAGATGTGTAAAAATAAATCTAATGTTAAACTAGGAGAAGTGTTAATTTATGATAACTGAGGGCATTTGTTTTATGGCATAAAGTTTCAAAGAAAAGATTTGTAATATATATTGTAAAAATTTAAGTAATAGAAAAATTAACCCTCTCAATTTGGTTAAAGGCTTTAGAAAATTTTTAGGTCATACAGGATTTTATAGAACTTATTAAGGACTTCTCTAAAATTTCTAAACCCTTATGTCAACTATTGGAGAAATATGACCCTTTATATTTAATTATGCTTTTATTTAAGCTTTTAATGTTTTAAAAAATATTACATTTCTACTCAAATGAATATTTCTCCTGATTGGTATTAACCATTTATAGTAATGTGTTATGTTAGTAAAATTACTAAGGAAGCTCCTCAAGGACAAAGGCAAGATAATAAATTTCATGTCATTTTTTATGCTAGCAAGACTTTTAGTTCTACACAATGTAATTATACAAAAATTAAAAATTAATTGTTATCTTTTTTTTTCTTTTAATAAATTTATATCATATTTAATTAACACTAAAGTAATTTTTTATTCTATCATGCAGCTATCAAATATCTTATGAAAAAGAAAGACACTAAACCAAGATTTGTAAGAAGCATTCTTTTTTTAGAGGAATATGATGTAGAAATATTTGACAGAAAGGGTAATGAAAATCAAATTCTTAATCATCTTTCTGGAATTTCTATGAAAAAATATACATTAAAAGAAGATAAGATTGATGAACAATTATTTTCACTTAATACAACATTATTAATTTTATTTTTAGTGGTATACTTCCATATGATTTAAATCCTAATCAAAAGAAGAAATTTTAATATGATTCCAAATTATATTTTTGGGATGAACCTTATTTATTTAAATATTGCAATGATCAAATTACGAGAAGATGTGTTCTTGAAGAAGAAATATAATTAATCGTTAAGGAGTATCATGACTCGTATTATGGGGGACAATTTGGAGTAAATCCTTCAAGAAAGATTCTTTTGGCATACTTTATTTAAAGAAGTAAATGAATATATTAAAAAATTCTATCAGTGCCAAAGATTTAGAAATATTACAAAAAGAAATGAATTGCCTTTGAACCATATCCTAGAAATAGAAATAGTTGATATTTGTGGATTGCATTTTGTAGGACCTTTTGTGACATCCTATGGAAATCAATATATTTTTATTATTGTCGAATATGTTTCAAAATGGATTGAATGATTGGAAACTTTTAAAATTGATGCTCAAATTGTGATCAAGATTTTAAAGAAAAATATTTTCTTAAGATTTGGATTATCAAGAATTTTATTCAGTGATTGATGAAATCATTTTTATAATAATAAATGTAAAAAATATTAAATAAATATAAGGTTTATCATAGGATAGAAACTAATTATTATTGACCTCATTTTATTATAAGGTCATATGGACAATTCTAAACCCAAGCTCAATCTTGACTCTAGATCAATCCAGACAATAGATAATACCCAACCCTAGATCAATTTAGACTCCTAATCAATTTATACCATAGATTACTATAGAATTTATATCAATCCAAACCCTAAACCAATCCCAACCTCAAATCAATCCTAACCTCAAGTTAATTCGGGTCTCAAAGTAATCTAGATCTCAAATCAGTCTAGACTTCAAGACAATCATGACCTTCAATAAAGCTAGACTTAGTCAATCAGCCTTCTATCAAATGTCAATCCTATATAATGTTTTTACATTAATCAATATAATTTTTATTGATATGGAAAATTCAAATCCAATCAATCAAATCAAACATTCAATTCAAACCCAAAAACCTAGACTAAATCCAGAGTTAAAAGGCTTATATCCTAAAAGCCTTTTTGAGTGATTTTCCAAACACTTAAAACCCCAGTCAAATGACCTATGATTCATGATCTATCAATTTCAAATTGATTGAACATGTCCTTAGGGTCAACCCTTCAAATTTGTGCTCAATATGAGTTCTCTAACCTCAAAAACTAAATTTTTTTCCAAAGTTTATAAAACCTTTAAATATTTATGGCCTATGCCATTGGACCCTCTACCCTATGAATTTTGACCTTGGGACCTTCCCCAAGAACTTTGATCATATCCAAACCCTTGATTATGATATGGTAAGCATTAAACTATATTTTGGTGGACTAAAAATGACTAAAATTTCACTTAAGGGAAAAATTGAAGTTTTTTCTAAACTTCAACATTGCCCAGTAAAATCAAACCTTAGAATCTCATCTAATGCATCCTAAACATCATTAGGAGTGCGTTAGACTCAAACACAGACTGTAGTCAATCTTAGTTGACCAAGTTGACTTATTTTTACAAAAATTCCCCTTAGGAATTTAAATAATCATTTTGATCCAAATGACCTTATCATTGCTTGGGACCACTTCCATTATACTCTAAATATTATTTTAATTTTGATGAGCCCAAACCCTAGCACTGGGTCAACCTGGTTAACAAAAATAACTAGGGTTGACCTAATAGCCCTTTAAGGGTCTAAATGATCATTTTGACCATGTAAACCATTATGAGCCATGGAAATAACTCTACTAGGCTGCAAACATCAAACCAAATATATTGAGCCTAAACCCTGACCATTGGTCAACCTGGTTGACCAACTCAACCATGGTTGACTAGACAAACCCTTAATCTTTCTTTACATTAAATAATTTTTTTTGAATTTCATCATATCCTCAAATTCATACAATCCATGCTTAAAGTGTTTCCAACCTCACCATGGATCAAGCTTTGATTAGTTTGACCAAGTCAACATTTTCAGCTTGGTCAAAGTCTTATAATTTAATCAAATCATGGCATATACATGATCAAATCCATATTAAGCTTTTAATTTATCTTCATTGATATTTTGAATATTGCTAAACTCAACATGGATCAAGTCTTTTTGTTAACTGACATAGTCAACTCTCAAAAGTTTGGTCAAATGCTCTCACATATGTATTATTTCACTCATGCAATATAGTTAACTTCTAAGGCCCTTTCAACTAACTCCACGGATGCCTAGGAATCACTTGTATGCCATTTCAGCAGTCATGTTGACTGTTCGACTTGTCAAATGATCAAACTAAGCTTTCTGATGGATCAAAGTTGGTCAAACACCCTCTCAAAACTAATCCACTCTATTCTAGCAGTTCTAAATGGTTTATAAAAGTTTATTAAGACTATATTATGCTTTATATTAGACCTAAGCTTCTCCTAATCCAATCCATATTCTCAAAAGGATAAGAGACCATTCCACTTAGGATGTCCTCTTATCCTTGATTCTTCTACTCTTAATAACTCCTAGGTCACTTGGTAGCATCCTAGAAACCTATCAAGTATATCCAAACCATCCATTTGACCTAGGGATATTTTAATAGGGAAAACCTTCAAAATAGCACTCATTCTAATCTAGTCACTCTCTCACTATAAATAGCCTAACCAACCAATTTTCCTTTTTGTTTGAGCTCCCAATAGTCTCTTAAAGACTTCCCCATCTCAACCCAACCAATCAAAGCTTGTCAGCGATGATCCTCTAGCCACTCAAGCCATAACTGCTCAATCCAGGGCTTTTTAGACCACAACTTTTAAAGAAGGATTGAGGGTGGATAGTCTTTAAGCTCAGAGAAACAAAAATCACCTTTATCCTTTAATTGAATTAAGGTAAAATCATAACCCTAAGTTAGAACACTTAGTTTGAAATAACTTTTTGATAAACACTTTTCAAATTATCAAATACATTCCCCAAAATTTATGTTCATGTGTGTAATCAATGTTTCAAATTTCATGAGATTTCATTTAGTATATGTTGATAATGAACTATTTTCCTGATTAAAGGTTCAATTTACATAAAATTTATGTTACGTAATATCAGAGCCATTGATCTTCTGATCAATAGTTATGATCTAGCAACTTTGTGATCTTTATTAACTGCAATTCTGATCCAATAGTTAATATATCCATCTAACGTGATCCCTATAGTACATTTCAAATTGTGCTTGATCGTATGACCGAATACACATGCTTACTTAGTTTAGTGGAAAGTGTGTGGTATTGTAACTCAGGCTTCCGAGTTTATGATTTTAATGATAATAAATAATATTAATTACCTTTTTTATTTCTCTTAGTATTTGTAGTGCATATTTATTTGTGTGTTGAATATTATTTTAGGTACACCATTCTTTGAAGATTCAAGACTAAAGATTGGGTTGAATAGGTTTTGTCAAATGAGTTTGTAATTTTCATTTATTTATTTTTAAATTTCTTGAGTCAAGTCCTATAATGATGTATGTTAGCTTGGTGACTGTGTACATACACAAGAGGGGCGCAAAAATGATTTTTAAACATTTTAATTTTTCTATACATCATATTGTATGATATGGATTATACTGTATAATTTGGTACTAAAAAATAAATTAAAATATTTTATTTTTTTCTAGAGAAATATTTTTGAATTATAACTAATTATATAGTATAAACATCACATCATATTGGACAATCAATTATAGTAGTAGAAACCTCACCATCCATTAAATTAGGTTAAAATGTTGAATTTGAAAAGTTATTCTAATCGTACTGTATGAATCAGATTATATTATATATTTTTAAAACTTTGACTAATTTAATCCTATAATTAGTCAACTAAATCTAATTAATTTTGACATTCTGATCGTACTGTATGATCAATAGAGACAATTTTGGTCAACCCAGGATTTCCTAGATGAATTGCATCTTTGTTGAACTAATCATTATTTATGATTTTTCATTCATACTGATCAAAATGAATTGTTTATATTAATGTTTATATAATACGAGCATGCAAATTGAACTATTCGTACAGTACTAACTGTTGATCGTACAGTACTAATAGGTCAAATTATACACATCGTAGTGGATGATCCTTAGATTATACTGTACAATCTTTGATGACTGATATGATTTTTTTAGAGTTTTTTGAAGCCCTTTATTTAAGCTTTCTCATAAGACTTTGTAAGAGTCTTTGGTAGCCATTATGTCTTTGTTCTTGTAAAGAAAACGTAAAGTGAAAACTTGAAAGGGAGAGAAGAAAGGGTGTAGTTTAAGAGGGAGATGATGCTTGGAGGGAGTTTCAAGGGAGTGTGGAGGAAATTTCACATGGTTTTTCCGGTAAGCCTTCACCTTAGTATCATGGGATTTAAGGTTTGTCTTAAGGGAAGTTTTGGGAAGAAGAAGATTTCTTTTATGTTAAAGGACCTGGCTCCTCTGCCACACCGGGGAAGGTGGAAGTGATTTGTAAGGGCTTCTTTGCTTAGTTGTGGGGGCAAAAAGATAGTTACTAAAAGTTTAGTGCAATACTCTGAGGGTGCCTCTAGGGAGTGGACGTAGGTCAAGGTTGACCGAACCACTATAAATCTAGTGTATTCTTTCCTTTATTATTTATGAACTTTATTCCTGCATTTATTTTATTTGTGATTAACTATGTGGGTGAAATTGATAATTTATCTTCTTATTATGAATGTAATTTTCTTCCACATCAAGTTATAATTTTTTTTTCTTTTCATTAAAGAAGTTTTAAAATATATAATTAACCCCTCCCCCTCTTGGCGCTTCTCGTACTTTTAAATGTTGTATCAAAGCAGGGTCTCAAAAATAGTGTTTTAGAAAATCTTGAGAAAAATGATCATGACAAATTATTGAAATCGTAACAATGTAGAAGGCTATTCAATCACGTGACAACCTTTATTTAAAAATATTTTTTTGATTTTTGAGAAATTCTCATGTCTATTTTCTTACAATCAATTGACTATCAAATGTGGCATTTCATTTAAACTGGCTACTCTATACCGTCATGTGTTATAAATAAATGAAAAATTGATATTTCTTATTTAATTAAGTAGAATAGAATAAATCAATGCTCAACAAAATACTAAATGCTTGAATTATTTTTTCTGTGTTAAATTCTGAAGATTGTGTGATAATCTCTACATGTACTACTGTCAAAGAAATTTATGTTAGATTATGAATTACATATGAAGGTACTAGTGAAGTCAAGCAATCTACATTAAATATTCTAATGTTTGATTGTGAATTTTTCTCTTGAAATCTTATGATACAATCTTAGACATGTATATTATGTTTACTCAAATTATGATGTTATTACATGCTTTAAGTAGAGAATTTTTGAACTTTGAAAAGGTTAACAAAATTCAATGTTCTCTACTTCATAAATTTGGTGCCAAAATCATGGCTACATATGAATCAAAAGATTTGAATGCTTATTATATAGATAATTTAATAGACTCACACATTGCCTACAAGCAAAGTGTGAGTTAAAGACTTTTAGATACAGGTGATGAGATGACTATAGTGCTAAAAGCTAAAGACATGGATGAATGTAGCTTAAAAGATGATAGCATTAAAAACAAATAAATTTAAAAGTATATTGAAGCACAAGCATAAACATCAACAAAAGTGGAACAAAGGTAAAAAAAGATAAAAAATGTTAAGTTTCCTTCAGATGTTATTTGCTTTGGGTGTAGGAAACCTGGACATCTGACATTTGAATGCAAAAACTTAAAAACTCTTCCTGCAAGGGAAAAGAGTAAAAGTGAGCTGATTATAATATGGGGAACAGATAAAAAGAAAAAAAATCTCCTAGACAGACCCAACTTTTGAATCATCATAACAAGAGCAGGATAATGAGGTATAAGTATGTTAAGATTTGTTTGTTTATTTTATTTATGTGTTTTACGTGTTTGTTTATCTATTCTATGTGTTTAATTTTTATTGTATTTTAAGCATAAAATTATGTTTTTATTTCTTTATTATGTTGCTATTTTCTTCTACATGTATTTTAATTTTATGTGTTAGTTTATCTCTTATTTTTGATAATATTAAAGGGGGAGAATGTATTATGGTTGGTTGTATTTATGTTTTATTTTTTAAAATTGTTTGTTATTTAGCTTTAAAAAAATGCTTTATCCTATTTTTTAATATAATTCTTTTAGTGAGGGGAAGTTTAGAAGAAAATATTTTTAATTGACAAATTCAACCTATATTACTTTCCATCATTAAAAAAGAGGGAGATTATTGTAACTCGGGTTTCCAAGTTTATGATGTTGATGATAAGAAATAATATTTAATACCTTTTCATTTCTCCTAGTATTTATAGTGCATATTTATTTATGTGTTGACTAATATTTCAAATACACAATGCACCATTCATTGAAGATTTAGGGCTCAAGATTCAGTAGAATAGGTTATATTAAATGAGTCTATAATTTCTATTTATTTATTTTTACATTTATTGAGTAAACCCTTGTAATGATGTATATTATCTTGGTGATCCTGCACACACATACATGGGGGGATAAATGATTTTAAATATTTTAATTTTTTGGTATATCATACCATACGATATGGATCGTATTATACAACTAGTGTTATAAGAATAAATTAAAATATTTTTCTTTGGAAAAATATTTTTGAATTATAATTAATCATATAGTATGAACACGACACTATAAGGATGATCTGTTATAATTAGAAAGCCTGCCATCCATTAAATTAGGTAAAATTTTGAATTTAAAAAGTTATTATAGTTATAATGTATGAATCTGATTATACTGTATGATGTTTAAAACTTTGTCTAATTTAATCCTATGATTAGTCAGTCGAATCTACTTAATTTTGATATTTTAATTATACTGTACAAATTAGATCATACCATACGATCAACAAAGATGATTTTGGTCATCCCATGATTCATTATGGATGAACTATATTTTGGTTGAACAAATCATATTATACGATTGGTCATTCATAAAGATGATCATACAACACCAACAAGTAAAATGAACTATTCTTATTGATGTTCGTACATTACAAATATGTAAATTTAAATATTTGTACAAAACTAATTGGTGATCGTACACTACTAATAGGTCAAATTCTACACATCTTACTAGATGATCATGAGATTATACTAAATGATCTTTGACAATATAATTGATTTTTTAGGATTTTTTTAAGCTCTATATTTATGATTTCAAATAAGACTTTGTAAGAGTCTTTGTAAGCTATTGTGTCTTTGTTCTTTTGGAGAAAACTTTAAGAGAGAACTTGAAAGGGAGAAAGGAAAGGGTAGAGTTTGTGAGGGAGAAGATCCTTGGAGGGGCTTTCAAGAGAGTGTGGAGGGGATTTCTCATGGTTTCTTCGGCAAGCTTTCACCTTAGTACCATCAGATTCAAGATTCATCTTGAGGGAAGTTTTGGAAAGAAGAAGATCTCTTTCGTATCAAAGGACCCAACTCCTCCGCCGCATTAGGGAAGGTGGAGATAATTTTTTAAGGGCTTATCCGCCTAGTTGTGGGGGCTAAAGTATTGTTCGTACTATACAAAGTTGGCTTCGTACAGATGACATCCATAGTACAAAAATGTCAGGAAAATTTTCATCCATAAAAATAAGAAAAAGTTTTTGAACTATTTGTTCGGGATGATCTGGAGTTTGTATAGACGAGGTCCAGAGTACGAAATTATGGAGAACATTTTCAACCATAAGAATAGGTAAAAAATTTTTTTGGACTATTCATCCGAGATGATCTGGAGTTTGTACAGATGATGTCTAGAGTATGAAATTATGGGGAACATTTTCATCCAAATGAAGAGCTAAATTTTTTGAACTATTTTTCCAAGAAGATTTAGAATTTGTATAGACAATGTAAAGAGTATAAAATAATACAAAACATTTTGGTCTAGACAAATAGGAAAGTTTTTATAACTGTTCATACCGTATGATATACATATTGTACTATATGATATGATTTTATGAAAATACTTTGTTCAGGATCGTACGAGCCAATTTTGAATTGTTCATCAAAGGAAAAATGTTTTTGAACTATATGATCTTGGATGCTCAAAATTAAAATTTTTAGTTTTCTGGACGGTTTTTTATGTCTTTTATATAAAATGTCCTTAGAAAATAACTTGGATGAATATAGTCTTCATGATTCCTTAGATAATAATCTAGATTTAGGGATTATAATTTTAATGATAGCAAACATTTCTAACATTTCTGTGTTTCTATTATTGCCCTCTCTACTAACATTTCAGGTTCTCAAGGTCAATTGTAAATTAAGCCAGCTCAAGATTGGGTAGATTAGGACTGAGTCAGTCTGTAAGTATACTTCAAGTGTTTTTTCCTTTTCTTGAGACAATTATAACAAAGTGGATCATGATTCTAAGTAACCTAGCACACACACACTCAGGGGGAAAAATTGTGTATTTTAGAGTTTTTGATCATATCATATAGGACGATCCAAAATCATCCTGGATGATCAATTAAAAAATAAAAAACCTAATTACGGTATCCTTGTTAAGACAAGTGAATTAAGCATATTGACCTGAATAATATTCACATCATCCTTGATGATATGCTCAAATAAGAAATAATTAGCCGCAAGCTCTTTTAGGTGTATTATTATTTTTGGACATCATACAGGATATTGTCATGGATGATGCATTAAAATTATGCCTAAATTAGTATGATGATTAAGGAAAGTAATTAAGGGTTGATTAATCGATTATAACATCCTAGATGATCGCAGGATCATCCAGGACGATTAGTTAAATAAACCTTAGTTTCTTCCTAAATCATTTAGGATGAATAGAAGGGTGTGTTAGACAATATATGTTGATTTGAACTAATCGTACAAGATGATCCAATAATTGGCCTAGACGCTTAGTTATTTTTTCATCATCCAACATGTAAAGTCTGGCCGAACAGAGCGATGGTCTGGACGATATTTGACATTTAAACTAATCATATAAGCTGATGTACCCATCAACCTGGTTGACCATAATAAACAAATATTCTAATTGTCCAGCCTCCCCTAGATCATCCTAGCTGATTGAGCTGAATTTGTACTGATTGTACAGGATGATCTAACGATCGTCCTGAATGATCTTTACCAATTAATTACAATTTAGGGAAAATTTGAAGTCGTTATATATAAGATCTCATGTTTACTAAAGATGTGTTCTTTATTGTTGTCTTAACTTGAAAGAACTAAGAGAAGGAGAGGGAGAGCTTGGGAGAGAGAGAGAGAGAGAGGATTTTGTGAGGGGGAGTTTGTGAGGGGTTGACAAAGGTTTCTCTATGTAAGGGTTTGAGTAATCTTCTCTAGTCATCCTCCCGGGTTCCTTGGAGGTTCTAGAGAGGTCTACTTCAGCAATCAATGAAGGTTATCTACCTGCTTCAGGAGGAAGTAAAAGGAGGTCGAGGTTCTCTATCTGCTTTAGAAAGAAGAGAAAGGACATCAAGTTCTCTGCCTCAACAGAGTCGATGGAAAGGAATTTTATAAAGGCTTCTCTACCTTACTATGGGAGCAAAAGGAGAGTCACTGAGTTTAGTGTAATACTAGGAGGAGAGGCTCTAAGAGTGGACATAGGTCAAGTTGACCGAACCAATATAAAATTTGGTGTGTTCTTTCTTATTGCATTTTTATATTTAATTTCAGCATTTTATTTTATGTGGGTTATTGTTTGATTTAGATAGTGGTTTTTGTTTAATAATTTTTTAAACACTAATTCACCCCCCCCCCCCCCCCCCCCCCAACTCTTGATTAGCCTCGGGCTAGTTCATAAGGGCTTAACAACCCTATCAAACTTTCAAGTGGGATTCATAAAATTCATTTTTCGAAAACTTTTAAATTTTTATCCATGGCTAACTTTGACAATAAAAACATCGTAAAAGATTATTCAATCACTAGACCACCTCATTTTAATAATATAACTTTTGATTTTTGGAAAACTCATATGGCCACATTTTTATAATCTATTGACTATCATATATGGATGCTTGTTAAGGATGGATATTTTGCACCAACCCATGAAATCAATGGCATCAAAACTAAACTTCCTTTTACTGAATGGACATTTGATGACAGGGATTTAGAACAACTAAATGCAAAGTGTTTAAACTATTTTTCCTATGCTTTGAAATCAGAAGATTACATGTGTGTCTCAACTTATGCTACTAGTATAGAAATATGAGATAAATTATATATCACTTATGAATGCAAAAGAGAAGTTAAAAAATCTATATTGAATATCTTGCTTTATGACTACAAAATATTTTGCATGAAACCTAGTGAAATGATATCTAAAATATATACTAGGTTTACTCAAATTATCACCTCTCTACATGTCTTAGGAAGAGAACTCACTAACTACAAAAAAGTTAATAAAACTTTTAAATGTTTACCTTCTTCGAATTATGCTAAGATAACTATAATAACTGAATCCAAGGATTTGAAAACTTATTCTATTCATAACTTACTTAGGTCACACATTGCTTACGAGAAAGGAGTGAACCAAAGACAGCTTGGTGCAGGTGAAAAAAAGGAGAAAATTATGGCACTGAAGGCTAATAATACGGATACTAGTTCTTCTGGGTTTGAAAGTGATGATGTTATTTTAATCACTAGGCAATTCAAAATCTTTCTAAGGAAGAAACAAAAGCACTATCAGAAATAGAACAAAGGTAAGAAGAACAAAAATTTAAAAAGTTCTTCTAGTATGGTTTATTTTAAAAGCATAAAGCCGAGACATGTGAAAGATGATTGTTTTACACTTAAGGCTCACTCAAACAAGGAGAAGGGTGAGGAGAACCCCAAGTTCATGAAGGATAAGAAGCACTTTTAAAAGGTGTTCTGGGAAGATTATGTATCTGACTCCTCTTAGACTAAAGCTAAGGAGGAGATATTAAACTTATGCTTAATGGAAGGATGATCATCTTGATCAATTTGATCAAGAAGAGGTATGTGAACTAAACTATAATTAATTATTGAAAGTTTCATAGAAAATTTATTCATTATATAGAAAACTTATGAAATTAAATGCTATTTCGAATTTTGAATTTTTGAATTTGCAAAAAGAGCATGAAGTTTTACTTAAAGATCTCTCTACTCTTGATAGCAATCACATGTCATTACTTGATGAGTTGATACATTAAATAAGAAGCATATTGAATTATCTGATGCACATGATTTCTTGAAGTCACCATATATTGAGTTAGAAAAAGAGTTTAAGAAGTTAGAGGAACTTGCATGGGAAATAGATAATAATGAATATCGGCTAAAAGTGGAAGTGGCATCTTTTGAATATGCATTGAAAGCAAATCTCGTAGCATTTAAAAATGATAAACAATCATTTCATGCATCATATAACTTTAAGAAGAGACATCTCCACATGAGTAAATTAGTAAATCCTTTTCCAGGTGTTAGATGTTTTTCATGTGACATTCTAGGACATATTTCACACACTTGCACACCATAGTACACATTGGGTATAGAGATCTAAATTATAAGATTCATAGTATAACACACGTGCATTGCATTCTTTTTTTTATAATAACGGACCCAAAAATATTTGGGTTCCTAAATTTGACGTTTGATGATTTTATAGGAGTACTCTCATCAAAGACCTCGTGAGAGCATGTGGTACCTGGATAGTGTATACTTATCATACATGACTAGATATGCTAATCAATTCATTTTGATGGAGGCCAGGGTTGGAGGCAAGGTCACTCTTGGAGACTATACCACCAAGAAAGTGGTAGGCGTAGGAATAATGGGAAATTCTAAGAACCTTTTTATTGAAAATGTTTTGCTTATAGATGGATTGAAACACAACTTGTTTAACATCAGTCAACTTTGTGATAAGGGCTTTATTATAAATTTTTTGGTAAATACATGTATTATTAGCTTAAATAAAAATACTATTTTACACGGAAAAAGGATTAACAACATTTTCATGCTTGATTTAAATAATATTTAATATACTGCATCATTTCGTTTAAAAATTATTACTGATGAGTCATGGTTGTGATACAGGAGGTTATGTCATGCCAGCATGAAAACTCTTAGGAATGTGACATAAAAAGATCTTGTTAGAGGTGTCCTTAAGCTTAAGTTCATTAAGGATCACCTGTATGATGCCTGTCAACTAGGGAAGCAAGTCAAGACATCTTTCCATTTCATTAAGGACATTAGCACCTCTAGACCTTTAGAAGTCCTTCACACGAATTTGTTTGGATCCATTAGCACTGCTAGCTTAGGGGAAAAGTCTATGGATTTGTGATTGCTGATTACTACTCAAGGTTCATTTGGATTATATTTTTGTCACATAAAAGTGAGTCTTTTGATGAGTTTAGATCCTTATCCACTTGGATTAAAAAAAAAAAGCTAGGTTCTGAAATATTGACCATTCATAGTGACCATGGTGGATAGTTTGAAAATGTGAGATTTGGAGACTTCTATGAGGATCAATGGATTAGTCTTAACTTTTCAGCTCTTAGGACCCCTCAATAGAATGGAGTAATTGAAAGGAAGAACAGGATCTTAGTTGAAGCCGCTAGAGCCAAGCTTGCTGAGTATTCACTTCCAAAATACTTCTAGGCTAAAGTGGTAAACACAGCTAATTATGTGCTAAATAGGGTGAATGTCAGAGCCAAACTGGATAAGACACCGTATGAGATCATAAGTGGTAGGATAACCAACCTTTCTCACCTCTATGTCTTTGGCTGTAAGGTTTTTATTCTTGATAATGGGAAATCACCCTTAGGAAAATTTGACGTAAAATCTGATGGAGTGTTCTTAGGATGTTCAAGTCTTGGAAAATCCTTTAGGTTGTTTAATAAGAGGACATTGATGGTGGGGGAGAATACTCATGTAGTGTTTGATGAATCTGATCTTACGAAGTCTAGAGTTGAGGAAGAAGATGAAGTTGGAGAGATTACCTAAGGAGTTTAAAATTTGGATAAATGGGTAGAGCCTTAAAACATTGATGGAGTAAGTGAGATTATCCAAGAAGTAGAAAATATAAATATGGAGGAAAGGGTAGAACCTACACATACTTTACCTAGAGATTAGAGATATTCTTCAAGTTATCCTAAAGAACTGATCTTAGGAGACCCTTCTGAATGTGTTATAACTAGGCATGGACTTAGGAAGGAAGTGAACCACTCAGCTTTTATCTCAATGTCTAAACCCACAACATCAATCAAGCCCTTTCTAATGAATTATGGTTCATAGCTATACAAGAAGAACTTAACATATTTGTGAGGAATGATGTTTGAGAGTTAGTAGAGAGACCTAAGAATCAAAGTGTGGTAGGAACCAAATGGGTCTTTAAGAATAAAATAAATGATTTTGGTGTGGTGGTTAGGAATAAGGCAAGATTGGTGGCTAGTAGGTATAACCAAATAAAAGCGATTGATTTTAAGGAGACCTTTGCACCTGTAGTTAGATTGGAAGCCATTAGAGTGCTACTAGCCTTTTCTTGTTATAAGGGATTTAAGCTTTTCCAAATGGAAATTAAGAGTGCCTTTTTAAATAGGGTAACAAAAGAGGATGTGTTTGTAGAGCAACCCCAAAGTATTGAGAGTTCCCAATTTCTAAATCATGTTTATAAATTAAAAAAGGCCTTATATGGACTAAAACAGGCACCTAGAGCTTGGTATGAGAAGCTAAGCACATTCCTACTAGAGAGGGAGTTTGTTAAGGGGAGTATAGACACCACCCTATTTTTGATGAAAGTAGGAGATGAGTTACTCTTTGTTTAGATCTATGTTGATGATATACTTTTTGGATCTTATTATAAAAAGTTATGGGATGATTTTTTTAAAACAAAGAGTAAGGAATTTGAGATGAGTATGATGGGAGAGTTGTCCTAATTTTTAGGATTTTGCATAAGACAATTATATGAAAAAACATTTCTAAATCAAACAAAGTACATTGAGAACATCTTGAAGAAATATAAAATGGACAAAACCAAGCCAATAAATACTCCCATGAGCTCCAATATTTAGTTGGATAAGGACTCAAATGGAAAATCTATTGATCAAAACAATTATAGAAGAATAATTGGATCACTGCTTTACTTGACTGCTAGATGACCTGATATAGTATTTAATGTTTATCTTTGTGTTAGATTTCAAGCTGATCCTAAAGAATCCCACATAACTGCAGTTAAGAGAATCCTTAGATATCTCTTAGAGATCCAAAACTTAGGAATCTGGTATCCTAGGCACAACACTTCTTTTAAGATTATTGGATAGTCTAATTCTAATTTTGCATGATGTAGGGTGGATAGAAAGAGCACTTCTAGAAATTGCCCATTTATAGGATAGTCTTTAATCTCTTGATCTAGTAGAAAACAAAACTATATTGCACTTTCCGCTGCTAAAGATGAGTACATTACCTTAGGAAGTTGTGTGGCCCAAGTCCTTTGGTTGAAGAAATAAATTCTAGATTTAGGATTACCTATAGGCTCAATTTCAATCCTATGTGACAAACTAATACCATCTGCATCTCTAAGAATTTTATCCAACATTCAAGGACCAAACATATTGACATAAGACATCATTTTATTAGGGACCATATTACTAAAGGAGATATTAAGTTACACCATGTGGCAACTGAGAATCAACTAGCTGACATCTTTACTAAACCACTAACCTTTGAGATATTCAGCATCTTAAGGACCATATTGGGCGTGATTGACATAAATACATGAACTTGATGGTTTCTGAACTCTGATTTTGAAGTTTTATGATATGTTTTTTATTGTTATTTCTTATTCTTTCTTTTGTTTTTAGTTTTAAATGTTGATTTTTATTTGTTGATTATTTATAGTGTTTTCATTTCTGATGTTCTTATTTTTCTTTTTAGTCATAACTAAAATAATATTTTATGCCTTTTTTTTTTTTTGAAATTTTGTAGTCAATATTTGACATCCTTAAATCAGTTAAAGGGAGAAATACCATTGATTGTTTCCCTTCCTCTAATTTCTTTTAGCGGTATAATTTTTCTTTTCTAAATAAAAGTTTATCTCAAATTAATAATTGGACTTTGCAATTGAGATTTTTTTCTATCTTATTATATAAAGCTATCTTATATAAATAATGTTTAAAGTCATTAAATCACTTTTGAGCTTTTGTAATCTTATCGTTGCATTTATCATTTGAATTTGATTCTGCTTTGTGGTTTACTCTTCCTTATATTAGAGTGTGACTATTTTTTCTCTAATATCTAGAAGATAATCTCATAATTAAGAGTATTTAAAAGTTTTGAAAGGGAGCTAGGTTGCAAAAATGACAAGAGACATAAAATAAGCCCAAAAAGAATAAAAATAAAAAAGATGTGTATTGATCACCAAGAAAATTGAAAGATACACAAAATGTATCAAAAATAAAAAAGATGCGTAAAGTGCATCAACCAATTAACAAGAGGCACAAAATGAGCTCACAAGAAAGCAAGCTTCCTTCTCTTTCAAACCTTTAAATTATAGAAGAATTCATATGTCACTTGATATTTTTAAAGACTTGATTTTGAAATTCATAATTTTGACTAATTACTGTAGTATATTATTTTATCAGATATTTTTCTGGAAAAAAGTTTTGAACGGAATACTTTTTTTATCCAATTGAATTTTTCGAGTTTGATCTTTATTTTTAAAAGATGGTTTGCCTTCTAAGAAGTTCGAACTAGGGTTATCATGATTAGTTGTTCTACCATTTTTCAGCTTTTGACGATGTTAACTCATTTTCATATAAATTTTTAATTCAATCACATATAAAATTTATCATATTCTTACTTTGATTAAAAAAAACTTTGTTTTTTGTTCTTTTTGTCATTTTAATCATCATTTCTTTGTTTTATATTTTGTCTTTATTAGTTTTTTATGTTTTGGGGCACCTTCTGATCACCTCCCTCCATCATAAAAATTTTAATTATTTTCACACCGTCCTGTATGATATTCCTATAGTCCTAAATAATTGTTGACCTCATTTTTGTATGAGATCACTTGGACCAATCCTAACCCCAGATCAATTTAACCTCCAGACCACTCTAGACTCTTGGATCCTTCAAGATCCAAACCCTAGGATCTATCTAGACTCTAGGATCCTCCTATAATCCATACCATAAGATATTTCTAAACTTTAAGATCTTTTTAGACTCCAGTCCATAGAACCTCCATAGACCCTAGGACCTTCATAGACCTTAGGACCTTCCCAAACCTTAGGATCTATCTTGGTCCTAGAATTCTTCAGGACCCTAGACTTTAGGATTCCTTATATTCTAGAATCCTCCTAGATTTTAAACTTAATAATTCTCCCAAACTCCAGAATCAATCTAGGCCTTAGGATTTTCTTATACCCTAGGATCTTTCTAGATTCTAGACTTTAGGATCTACCTAGGCCCTAAAACTTTTCTAGATTTTAGACCATAGAGTCCCTCTAGATTGTAGGACCAAACCATATTCAAATCAATCCAAAGTCCTGATTAATCTAGATATCAAACTCATATAGACTTCAAACCTATTCAAACTTCAAATCAGTCTTGATTTCAAGTCAACCCAGATCTTAAATCAATTCAAACTTCAATCAAATCCAGATTTCAAACCTACCAAGATTTTAAACTTTTCTTGATTCAAAACTCCAGCCTTTGATCCAACCTTTGATCTAGCCCTAGCCCTATCTAATCACTTATGATCATCCAAATGATCATAAATGATTTAGAAAATTAAATCTCAGACATTCAAATGCAAAATCCAAATCAAACCCAAAAATCTAAAACAAAATTCAAGGGTAAAAGGCTAAGTCGTGAAAGCCTTTTTCATGAATTTTTCAAACACTTAAAAAACTAAACAAATGACATTTGATTCAGAGTCTATTAATTTTACATTGAAAGGACATGTCTCTAGATTTAACCCGCCAAATTTAAGCTCATTCTAAGATCTCTACACCCAAAAATTGGATTTAAATCCAAAGGCTGTAAAACCTTCAAATATTTATGGCATGTGCCACTAGATCTGCCACCCAGTGGATCCTGACCTTGGAGCCTTCTCCAAAACCTCTAATCATATCAAGACCCTTAATCCTGACCTATTGAACATTAAACAATATTTTGGTGAACCTATTTTAACCACAAGTTGACCAGAGGTCAAAATGACCAAAATACTCCTTAGGGGTTTGAATACCCATTTTAAGCCAAATGACCTCCAAATCAAATGAAATCACTTCTAGCAAATTTCAAACATCAAACCAAACTTTTTGGACTTAAACCCAGACCCTGGGTCAACCTGGTTGACCAAGTTAACCTAGGTTGACCAAATAGGCCCTTAAGGGTCCAAATAATCATTTTGACTGATTTGACCTCCTCAGACCCTAAAACACCTCCACCATATCAAGAATATCATTTTGAACCTGCTGAGCTTAAACCCACCCCCTAGGTTAACCTAGTTGAGCCAATCAACATAGGTTGGCTGAAGTCCCCCTTAAGGCTTTAAATGTGTTATTCTAACCCATTCTTTAAAAGGTTTGACGGCTCCTATCTGGCTCAGAATGCCTAACCTCTCGTTACAGTGTTGGGCTGAAATTAATGTTTGTAGAATTTCTTCAAAGGCTGGAACTCCATGTTTAATTGATGAAAACATGTTTCAATGGGAAAAAAGGGAGTTTGCTAGAGTTTGTGTAAGAATCAAGCTTGAAAACACTTTGCCGTTGGGTGTTTGGGTAGAAGGAATTTCTGGAAATTCTACCAAAAGATCGAGTATGAAAGAATTTTAGATTTTTGTTTCAAATGTGGTAGAATTGGGCATTTGAAGAACAACTGTTCAGCTGCAAATGCAGAAAGATGTCAGGTTTCTGATCAATCGAAGATTGCCAATGAAGTAGCTGTTGTTTCAAACAAGAAGACCCTAAATGATGAACCATAGGGAGAAGGTGTCAAGGAGATAGATAAATAAGGCTATGGACCTTGGATCCATGTGAACTATGGGAGGAAAAAAACTAGTAATTTCAAATTTAAAAATACATGGGTTAGACCTGGGTATTAGGATGGAAGCAAGATTGTGTCTGAGAAGGGAAATGTGGTTGCTAGAAAGATTCAGGGTGAGAAGATGAAGAAGAATGAAGTAAGATTACAAGAAGATGGTTTTGATGATACAGCCTCTCAGGATGAGGATCTTCAGCAGGAGATAGAATCTGATCATTTATGTAATGAAATTCAGAAAAAAAAAAGGAGTAAAACCTATAGCTTTTGAGAGGATGAATGATGTTACTTACATTCATAGCAATACTAATAAATTTGAAGTGTTGGAACAATTGGTGGAGGAAGGGAAAAATATAAAATCATTGAGTAAGAAATCTCCAAAGGTAGTAGAACATGAAGCTGAAGCTAAAATTGAAGATAAGATCCAAGATAAGATCCTGGTTGTTGGAAATGATATGAAGTACTCAAGGGCATCTCGGGTGATGGTTCATCCAATGTGAAGAAAAAAGGAGCAAAGCAACTTAAGGGATTTGGACCTATCAAATTGGTTCCAAGGAATAGAAGGATGGAAGGAGAATCAAGGGAGAAGTTGGGGGGCTCTTCCCCTATTAATCAATAATGTCATCCATAGGATTTTGGAATTGTAGAGGAGCTAGGAAAAATATAGCTTCTCTTTACATGAAGGAGTTTATTAAAGACAATGGAGTGTTCTTTCTTGGGTTGCTTGAAACAAACTATCTTC
This sequence comes from Dendrobium huoshanense, assembly GCA_016618105.1. Taxonomy (NCBI): domain Eukaryota; kingdom Viridiplantae; phylum Streptophyta; class Magnoliopsida; order Asparagales; family Orchidaceae; genus Dendrobium; species Dendrobium huoshanense. The sequence continues at coordinate 71,956,520 of CM028343.1, read as the reverse complement.
TATTGATAGAAAAGATGTTAATGTGTTGGTAGACAGTGATTGGGATTTTTATCATGTTCCATCTGAAGGCTTGTCGAGTGGCATCATGGTCTTATGGAATAACAATTTGGCTCCTTTCAAGGTGTTGGAATCTTCTTCCTAGCTTATTATAGAGGAATTAGAGGTTGTAAACAAAAGAAAATGGAAAGTTACGGCTGTTTGTGGGAGCAGGGATGTGTACAAGAGGATATCCCTTTGGGAAAGATTGGAATATCACTTGTCTAAAGACATTCCTATAGTAGTGGGAGGAGACTTTAATTGCTTAGTATCTAAGGAGGAAAAAAGGTGTGGAAGGAGATTTGAGTATTCTCTTTGTCCGAAGGAAATGAACTCCTTTATAACATGTAATGATTTACATGAGGCAGGGTGCATTGAACCCAAATTCGCTTAGTGCAACAATAAGAAGGGGGATAAAAGGATTCTTGAGAAACTTGATAGATGTCTTATAAATTAAGCATCATTGAATTCTTCTCATCGTTTGTTGGTTAGACACTTGCCTAGAATTGCATTGGACCATTGTCCAATTTTACTAAACATATTGGAATTTAATGTGCCGTGTAAGAAGAATATTAAGTTTGAAGATTCATGGGCATCTATCCCAACTTCGATGGTAGTGATTACAGAAGCTTAGAGGAAAAAAATTGTTGGTGAGTTCCCTCAAATTCTGAACCAAAAGATGAAGAGATCTCTTAAAGCTTTATTTTATTGGAGCAAAGCTAAACATAAGGAGTTAAATTAATCCAAAGATGAGCTTAAAAAGGAAATTCTTGAGCTGCAATGGAAAGAGGCTAATCGTGGTTTTCTTTCTAATGAGGAGATATGGCTGTTAAAAACTAAGAAAAATGCTTTGAATTATATATTAGCTTGGCTGTGTACATGGTGGAGGCAATGAGCAAAGGTCAAGTGGCTTAAGGAAGGTGATTCTAACTCTAAGTTTTTTCAGGCATAGGCAAGTGCTCGAAGGATTTCAAACTTAATTCATAGAATTAAAGATGCTAACGGCTTAATAGTAGAAGACAAGCAACAAATAGAGGATGCTTATTCACTTACTTTAAAGACAAATGGAAGGAGAGGACTTGTTTATGATTGGATTGCTTAAGCCGTGGAAGACTTTGAATGGTGAAGATATGCTTATGTTGGATAAAGAATTCAGAATGGAAGAAATGGAGAATGTATTCAAAGATCTTGGTGGGAATATTGCTCTAGGACATGACTGTATCTCTTACTCTTTTTTTAAATCTTATTGGTCTATAATTAAATATGATTTATGGAGGGCTTTGGATCATTTCTTTAAAAACGAGAAGATGTGTAAGGAATGGAAAGAAACAATCATAGTGCTCATACCAAAGGTAAAAAATCCTTTGATTCCCTCCAACTTTAGGCCGATAAGTTTATGTAACTCTGTTTACAAGATTTTGGCAAAAATGATTCTAAATAGACTTTTGCTTGTAATTCCAAAATTGATTTCGGATGAACAAGTTCCTTTTTTAAAAGGAAGGTCCCTTTCGGATCATGTCTTAGTAGCTCATGAAGTTTTCCACAAGTTTAGATATTCTAAATCTTCCAAAGGTTTAGTTTCCTTAAAGATAGACATGGAGAAAGCTTATGACTCAATGGGGTGGCCATCTTTATTCAAGGCTATGGAGGATTGTGGCTTTCCAAGTAAATATGCTAATCTCATTTTGGATTTTGTTTATAGCCCTTGTTTTTTTATACTATCAATGGGGATTTTTCAAATTGGATAGAAGCTAGAAGTGGTTTTCATCAAGGATGCCCACTATAACCCTTTTTGTTTATTATTTGTGCACAACTTCTATCAAATGCTTTTTCTCAAAAGAAGGATATGGTTGGTATTCATATTTCTCCTTATGGGCATAAGATCACTCACCTATTATATGTCGATGACATTATCACTTTTTCTGAAGCTAAGTTAAAGATGATTAAGGAAATCATGAAAATCCTCTCATATTTTTGTGGATGGACTAGTCAAAGGGTGAACAACACAAAATTTGGAATCCTATTTGACAAATTAGTAAAAAGAAGGAAGAGAAAGGCAATAGCTAAACTTATGGATTTCAGGGAAATAAAAGAATTTACTTATTTGGGAATCAAGGTGGCATTAAGGAGATTGGTTAAAGGTGATTTCCAATTCCTCTTAGACAAAGCTTTGAATATGTTTATTGTGTGGGGTAGTAAATTTATATCTTTGGCCGGAAGAATAACTTTGGTCAAGTCAGTTTTGCTTTCATTCCTATCTAGAAGTGTCTTAAAGGAGTTAGATAAGTTGTGCAGAAGTTTTATTTGGAGCAAGAAAGATGGAAGATTGGGAATACATTATGTTAGCTGGGATTCAATTTGCAGACTGAATGCTATGGGTGGATGTGGATTAGTTCCCTGTTCTAAGAGAGCTGGTCCACTTAGAGCCAAATTGGTATGGAGGTATTGCCATGAAAAAGACTCTTTGATGCAAAAAGTGTTATTTACAAAGTATGGTTATATTCTTGAAGATCAAGGTTCAGGCATAACAGGGTCTTCAGCTTGGAAATTGTTATGTAGTGGAGTGGATTGTCTCAAACCAATTGTCAAATGGAAAATTGCTAATGGGAAATCTGTATATGTGTTCAAAGATATTTGGGTATTGGATAGATGCTTTAAAAAATGGCCTACATTTATTCAAACAAATGAGTGCATTGATCTCACGATGGACAAATTAATTAGCAATGGTTGTTGGGATGTTATAAAGCTAGAAGCTTTCTTTGGTCCAGAACTTGTTCAATTGATTTCCAGGATTCAGATTTATTCTGAATATGAAGAGGACCACATGGAATTTATTCATAAGCTTATAGGAAAATTTATTTCAGCTATGGCATCAGAAAAAATAGAGGATTGTAACTATGTTTTTGCTGGATGGAAGTGGATGAGAGAAGAAAAATTGAGTTCAAGAGTGGAAATCTTTTGGTGGAGAGTTTTACACAATGCAATACCAACATTTCAGTTCTTATGTTACAGAAGATTACAAGGCAATAATGGTTGTCCTAGAGGATGTGAGATGGTTGATGATATTGAACACATTGTCTCCAAATGCATATTTTTAAAAGATGTAATTCAGCATTTAAATAATTGGGGTTTTGGTATTACTACATTCAGCTCATTGGAGTCTTGTTTTATGTGGATGGAAAGCCAAAATCATTGGCTTATTAATCTCTTTTGCAACATGGACTACTTGTCTTGGAAAGATGGGAATGATATGATTCATAATGGATCTAAATCCAACCCTTTGGTGATTGCTGCAAATGTTGTGAGTTACTTTGCTTTCTCTAATCCTTTACTTTATTAACTTGGGTATCTGGGATGTTAATCAACCGAAAAGGTTGTTGAATAATTATTGGCATCTCCCTCCATGTGATTGGTTAAAATTCAATATAGATGCTACCATTACTCCTTCCTATAAGGCTGGTGTGTTTCAGGATCATAAAGGGAGGTTTTTGTTGCCTTTCAATCAAAAATGGATTCATTGGACATTGCTTCTATGGAACTTCAACCAATGTATTCAATAAAGGATGTGATTAAAGAATGGATGTATGACTACAAGGGATTAATCATTGAAGGTGACAACAAGAATGTTATTAACTTTGTTCAAGGAATCTTGAAGAATGGTAGCAAGGAAGTGGAAGATCTTTCTTTTTTTAAAGAGTTTAATTTTGTTGTCTTTAATTGTGTGAAAAGGGAGTGCAATAAGTTAGCAGATATTTGTGCTAACTATGCTAGCATAGGTTCTTTTTATTTGGGATGATCTATCCATGAATAAGATTCATCCTCTTGTTAACATGATCAAGGAGGAATCAAGTACTTTTAGGTTGTAATTTCTTTTTATTATTAATGAAGAAAATTTTGCTTTTCTTTAAAAAAAACCATCTAAGGAAACTCTCTCTAACCATTGTGTCTTATTTATTTAGTGCAAATCATACAAAATTTAATAATTTTTAATTTACGCAATAAGATTCAATAATATTATACTCAAAATGCTCATATTATCAACATCTATGACATACAAAAAGTTATATGATGAATGTTTGCTAAAAATTAATCTATCACAACTTTTATAAGTTTTGACCAATTTAAAATGCATAAAATGTAAAACACACAAAATCATTGTAATTAGAAATAGGGTAACAGGCCCTAAAAAGGAAATGAGAAAACTTAACAAAAGGATTAGCTGGTAAAAATTGCTATATAGCCTCAAAACATAGGCTTTTCTTCATCATTTCCCTCTGCTTTCTTTTATTTTTTTCATATTGCTTCTCTATTAAGCTGAATTCAAGAAGAGAAATAGGATTTAATTACTTTACTAACTTTAGATATTTTGATAAAAAAATATCTTTAGATATAAATATAATTATGTAAATTATTTAATTTTAAATACAAAGATTATAAAAATCATTATATATTTATAATTTTGGGGCTTCAAAAAATTATAAAAAAATATTCATAAAATATTTTATCATGTTTAGAAAACTTTGGTGAAAATAGTTTGCAAAACGAATACCTAACGATCAAAAAAACTCCGCTTGTACCACTTGTATCAAATTCTTAAGAAATTTCAACAATGTAAAAAAATTAGGAAAAAATTACTGTAATTAAAGTACTATAATATTTATATTATGACGAAAATGGTTTATGATTTTGACTTAAAATTTATTTGACTGGGTCAAAATAAGAGTTATTACATATACTTGGTTATCCCAAAGAGGTATTAGGTATTAAGGCTGCACATCTTGGAAGGAGTAACTATTTCTTGTGCAACTTAGCTAGTAACTTTTAGATGTGGAGGACAGTTAGGCTTGGGTATAGGCTATGGCCAAACAACACAAAAATCATTACTTATTTGTATGTTTGTTGCACCATTTACTTTAGTCTTGCTCATTTCATAGCTTCTAATTGTATGACCACCTCTTATATGTTTCTCATAGCTTTCAATGGGCCCTTGATATCAATAAATCTCCGCTCATTATGATCACCTACCCTCCAACTAAAAGTTTTGAAGCACAATGGTAGGTGGAGACTAAGGCCTTCAAAAACAATAATAACCATTAGCCAAAAATTATATTATAAGCTTTTCGAGAATTTACTATGATGAAGTTTACCATGGATGTATATTGGCATTCTCATACACTATAAATGATGGGTATACCTATTATTCCTTCATTCTCCCTTTCTTTGAAAAACTTAAAGAGCATGTTTCTACTCAAATTACTAGAGAACAAATCAATCCTTGTTATATATCTTGTTCATTGTTTCTATCATGTAAGTGGTTACATATAAAATATTCATAAAATATTAAAATCCAACAAAACAATTTAAAAACTTTCTAATCACTTTATAGAGTCTATATGATCATTTTTAATTAGAATTATTGAATTGCATCTATTTTACAAAAAACCACAACCAAATACCTAATATTCGTTCATTACAGATAGAACTAACCATTACAGAGTACATTTGGACTGCATAAACCTCTCTTATCATTACCAAATTTTTCGTAAGAAAACTAGAAACATCCCATTAAATCAATTCCATGTTTGCTTGATTTGGATACTTGTAGAGGGAGAATTAATAGGTATGAAGCTGAATTTGTATTTTATGAATAGATTACAAAGCTTTTGACCTACCAATAAATTTCAAAGTAACTACATTATTAAATTGGTACTAACTCTTCTAATTATATTAGAAGATGAGTCTCCCTCTTCCAATAATTAATCACCTAAGTGATCTAAGGCCAATTCATCCAGCTATCAATATCATTTTCGTTTACCAATTCTTTAACCTAATTAAAGTGGTGTTGATAATTCTCTATATCATGCTCATGGTCTTTATGGAATGTATAATATTTTTGATGGATATGTATCATAAGCTTCAGGTTTCATGTGTGTAATTTGTTTAAAGAGATCTTTATTTTCAATGGTTTCCACAAGCTCATTTATTAAAACCCTCAATGGTTTAATGGTTAGTTATTGGCAAGTATGAGGTGTTCTCTACCGACTCTAAATATTAAGATGGCTTACATTGTAGCCTCTAGTGATGGGACTGGTGGATCTATTGGAAATATGACTTCCTTTATAGGCTCAAATTCCTTAAGGAACTTTCATCTTCCCTAGAAAATTACAAAAAAATCCCTTAAGTAGAGAATTCTCTAGGTTGACTTGAGAATTTTGTAGTTTATCCATGATTATAGTTTTTGACATTACAGTAATTGTTAGTGAGTTCATATAACCTTTCCAATCTCTTTGATTATTATAGATTGAGAGCATATCTTAAGGGCCCCTTAAGCAAACTTTGATTAAGAATTGCTTGATCCATAATAAGCATTGAATCCTTGAATTCCAACATCACCCTCTAAACACAGTGAAGTTTCCCAATGACTCTTTTGATAGTTGATTCATTTTCAATATGGCTTGTGGATTATGTAGTTGCTTTTAAGTATTGACAAATTGAGTGATGAATAACTCATTAAACTTAATAAAAGACATTATTGTCCCTAACATAATTAATGCATGAAACCATCGAAGATGTGATTCCTTAAATATGGTGAAAAATAAGTGGTATTTTAAATATTCATTAATATCCAATAGAGAGTTGGTTGACTCAAAATAAGTCATGTAGTTGGTAGGATTTATCATTTAATTGAAAAGTATAGGTGTGGGATTTCGAACTTCATTGAAGGCTTTACCCTCGATATTTCTCATGTAAATGCATTCATCAGTTGGGATTCTTCTTATTTTGTTGAGCTTGAGGAGTGGATTCATTGCCACTTTTTAGATAGTAAGATTCATCTATTGCTAGGGATAACTTTAGTACTCTTATATTGTTGGTTTACTTTGAATGATTGAGTTTGAGGATTCTTCTTGCACCTCCACCTTTCGAGTTGTTTTGAGAGCACACTCCAAATTTTTTTTGATCATTCTTGTAATTCATTCATCCATATCAACATTCTACTTGTTTATCACAAAGGTATAGTTCTCCATGCTCATTGGTTCCTTATTTTGTTGCTTTGCTTCATATAGTACTTGATTTCCAATCATTTGCTTAAGTTCATGTTTACCATATCTTCGAAGATCTCAATTCTAAATTAATCCGCATGTAGTATTTGAATCATATTAACAAGACCCACAAGATACATAAAAAAGAAAATAGATAGAAAGAAAAAATCATGGTAGAGAAGTTTTGGAATTTCACTATATTGCCAAAATAAAGATGTCAAATACTAATAATTGGGAATGAAAACCTTGGCATATGAGCTCGGGCGACTAAGGCATGATTAAACCTTGGACCGCCTATCACAAGTTCTTCGTTCTCCACATAAGTTCATCATGATCCTAATAGATTCCTTGTAATTCTACTTCATATTATACGAGTTATTTCGAATAGAACCCTTAAGATATTTGCATGCACATCAAAATCAAAATTTAAATTAAAACCAATTTTTACTCTTAAAATATTTGTATGAACTAATAAACCATTCAAATCCAACGCCAAAGTGAAGATTCCACAATAATTGCAGGCCATCAACGAAGTCAATGAACTTTTAAAGCCTCCCAATAAGGCCGTCACATTTCTATGGACCAATAGCATAGCACTAAAGTGAGCTTTCAGCACAGCTAAGCCACAAAATAAAAAGAACAGAAGATATTTTCGGATAGGCATGGAAAAGTAATGATTGAAACTCATTACTCGTCTTGAAATTCAAATCTTTAGCTAAAAAAAGATTATACTGTTTTATGAACTAATAAAAAAATTATTTCAAATAAAATTTAAAATTTTATTTGTGACGTTTTTTTTTTATTATTTCCTCAAGCAGATCTATAGAATAAAAATTAAATTTTTTTACTAAAATATTGTTTTAACAAATAGTAATAAAGTCTTTTCATGACTTTTTATACTAAAAAATTAATATAAGAAACAATAAAAAAGCTATTTCAAACGAAGTCTAGATACGACTAATCAGGTTCTAATGTGAATTTCTTTTCTTAATTTTGACAAAATAAATTTATGTTCTTGCGTTTGATATCTAAATAACAAATAGTGAGAAATTTCATTCTAATTATTAAGCATTTGACCGTTAAATTGAATGTCCAAACGTAAATACAGATCAGATGAATGGCAGAGCTGTAAAATATATGGATTGTTGAGAATTGTTCATATAGAGTATCATAACTAATTAAATATTTATTAACTTAGTCTGAATTGCTTTTTTTTTTTTTTATATGATAAATATTCCAATATGAACCAAGCCATATATAATCAGTTTAGTATAAAACTTTTTTTTTTGAGATAGTTTTTTTTTTTTTAAATCAACTTTTTAGTAAAATATTATTTGAACTAGATATTTTAGTACTAAAAATACTAGATATTTAAAAAGTAGTAAAAATGCTGTCCCAAATGAAGCCTAATTCTCAAATCTAAATTGAGTATTATCCTAAATAAAGGGAAATTCAATGGTTAATGTATGTGGGTGATTGAGATAGTCAGAATAATTCTTATCCTAAATAAAGGAGGTGGACTAAATAACATAGAGTTAATAACATATTGAGAATCCATAAAAAAATAGAGTAGCTTATTGAAGGTGGTTAGGATAGCATTTTTCTGTAGATTTAGGGTCTGCTTAGGATAGCTTTATCACTTTTTGTTTTTTAGATGACAACCACAATTCCATTTAGTTATTACTTTCTTCTCTCTCTCTCTCTCTCTCTCTCTCTCTCTCTCTCTCTCTCTCTCTCTCTCTCTCCCCCCCCATTTAAAAAAAAATTTAGGGAGATTTACATACATACCATCTTATACTATTCTATTTACATATTTAACATCTAACACTTTAATATTACATACATACCACCCATAGTTCATTTATATATCAAAAATATATGAGTGGCAGGAAAGAAATATAAGTGGTATATTTGATATTAAAATAATATAGGGTTGGTATGCATATAATATTAAAATTTTAGGTGTTAGATATGTAAATAGGATGTTATAAAGTGGTATGTATGTAAATTTCCCAAAAATTTATTGGTGTGAATATCCTTTTTACAACTAAAGTTATTAATGTATGATAACTTCAAAAAAAATTGTCTGATTTAAAAAAAGAACATTTGAGTTATATCCACTGAAGCTTAAAAAATGATACTTTTCTCATCATAACTTTATAACCACATTTTCAAAACTTTGCAGTCATCTCAAGCGGGCTCTTAATGGTCAAAATAAATAGTAAAAGTAGAATCTCAAACCCATTTATGATGCATTGTAAGGAGCTTTTGCTTCAACATCCCATACATCAACAGTGCATATTGGTTTTATGAATTCATTTTTCACCACTGTCATCTCTAAATTATGTATGTTATAGAAGGCATGTTGACGAACCAATCCATGGCTACACAATGTCTCATTGCAATCCTCAATGGGATGAGTGGTGGCATCTTCTACTGAAACGTCACTAAAACTTTCACTTGGGCCACTGCCCATTATTTTGCATCTATGTACAATGTCTCTGCGTTGAATGCTTCTTTCTCGAGGGATGAAGGATCTATTTGAGCAATCCCCAATGTATGTCATGAATAAGTGTGACCCATGAATGTCAGCCGATGATTGGGAAACTGGGCACTCACTTAAGGTGAAGCACTAGAGAGCAACTGCATCATGCAATATGGTATGCTCACTAATTTGTAAGGATTTTGGATGATTGCTTATGCTTCGGAGGCCACTTGTTTATATGCTGACAGAGGTTGGACGCTCTCTTAAGCTTAACCGGCCGAGAACATATGAATCAGATAATAGTAGGGTGGGCCTACAAAATTCATTAAGTTTAACATTTTAATTATTCTTTAGTTTATATGAAATATTCAAAAAAATTTGGTTTGAATGGAGACTAACATGTAAATTTGAGAAGATGGAGTTAGATCCTTGACAAACATATCAGAAGGGTTCGTAGTGGCAATTAATATGAATTCGTAGACTTTATCATCTTTTATTGACCCCTACACATCAAAGCACGTGAAACGAGATAAATTAAGTGACGTGCACGTCAACACGGTGCATCACTTCAAATGTTAAATGACTTTTGAATGCCAAATTGATTTCACCATTGCGATTAGAGCATCCAATTCACCTAAAATGGTGCCCCTCACAGTGAAATTAGACAAGATAGGTTAAAAGGGACAACTAACACCTTGAATTGATGTGCGATGTTTCCCAAATAACATTCAATCACAAAATGAACTTCACTATTCCATTCAAAGCATCATCAATAACAAAAAAATATTATAAATTCACTCAATTGAAAATGTACGAGCAGATTGGCATGGGTCTCAAGGCAATGAAGCCTGAATCTATGAAGTTCATAACCGACGTCGCTCAAACGATATCCAATAATGAAATGGACTACAATGTCACATCCAAAACATCGATAATACCCAAAATCGTCTATAATTTTGCCTAATAAAATTTGCATGGATAAATTGACATAAATTTTGAGGTGATTGCGTGTAAAACGAGGCAATTTTGGGCAAATTGATCCACTCTGCTATGCCAAAATTAAATAATAACAATAATAATGTGATTTATTATTATTCATATTAATTTAATTGATTTATAAAATTAAATTCATATCAAATTAATATAAATCAAATACTTACCTCTGATGCATCGAAATTCTTGGCGAAATCCCGTAAATCTCACAGCTAGGCATCTTTTCCCATGAATTCTGCTAATTACCTCAGTTGAATTCGTTGTCTTATTGTTAAAATGAGGCTGAGCGCGATGATTATTTGCACACAATTGCCAAATCTCACTACTTACGACATAACCTAGCCTTTTCCATTCCTATAGCTGAACTACCAAGGCCCGATATCCCTTGCTTTCACCACTCAGCCGCTTCGACCTCAATCCATTGATTCCACATAGCCAAAGCTACATGTAACCAAATCCAATTCCTTAGCCTAACATTCCTCCTCCCTCACGCCTATCTGAGTAGTCGTAGCCCCTCCTGCCAAGTTGACCTTCCTTGCACGTAAATCAATCTTGTTGAATAAGCTTTTAGATTTTGATCCTTCTCACTCACAACCGGCTACCCGACTTTGACTGATCCATTGTAGAGCCCACTCCCCGGTTCTTGATAGTTCGTGTAGGTTATTAGACCGTATAGAACTATCCTAAGGTTATTCAAGTGGAGTGGTGAATTAGTTATTTAAAATTTTCTTGAATTTTGAAAAGTTTTTCTTTTAAATTTTAGAAAATCAAATAAGTAATTCTTAGATTTGTAGTTGTTTAGAGAAGTGATTATCACGCAGAATTTTTCGACCATAAAAATTTTAAATGCAGAAAATAAAAATGCGAAAAAAAGTAAAGGCAACATAAGAGCACTAAATTTTGTGATTCGGTCCAACTTAGCATACATGAACTCCCTGCAAACTCCTTCTCTAGGTATTATACTAATCTGTAGTGATTCTTCTTTAGCTCACACAGCAAGGCGGAGAAGCCCTCACAAACGCTCTTCCACCAACCTAGTGCGTCAAAGAACCAATGCCTTTTACACTCTTTGAGTGATGGCAGCATATCATCATATTCTTTTTTGCCCTCCTAGTGAAGGCAGAGTACTGTCACGTTCTTTTTCACCCTCCTAGTGAAGGAAGAGTACCGTCATCCTTTTTCATGCTCCTGATGAAGGCAGAGTACCATCATTCTTTTACACCCTCCTGGTGAAGGCAGAGTACCGTCATTCTTTTTTACCCTCCTGGTAAAGGAAGATAACCTTGACACAATGTTGATTGTCTTATCTCAAGAGCCTCCAGAGGAGATCGACATAAACTTGAAGAAGACAAAGAGATCATTGCTTTGGCAACATTAAAAACAGTTTGTACAGTACGATGTTAAGTCATATAGATGATTGATACAGTACAAAATTTCTTTCGTACCATATTGTATAAGACAAACTTGTTCATTTTTTAATAGTTCCTATAGTATAATGTCAGGTTGTATAGACGACTAACAGAGTATGAAATTCCATTCATATCGGAACGTACCACATGAACTTGTTTATTTTTAAATAGTTCACATAATACGAAGTCTTATTGTATAATGACTAACAGTGTATGAAATAATATTCATCCTATTTCATATCAAATGAAGCCCTGATTTTTGAATTATTCATACCGTACGATCTTTGATTGAACAGTATGATTGGATGAAGGTTCACTTGAATTTTTTAGTTTTTGGACGATTTTCATGTATGTCTATATAAAGAGTTCTGGAAACTGACTTAATGACCTTTGCTGTGAATGTCTCTTGACAGTGGCCATTAAGTGTGAGTGTTTGGGAGAGAATATGAGAGTGAAGTGTGAGAGATCAAGTGAGGGGGAGTTATGAACTCTTTGTCTCCTTCAAGTTTCTGCTCATCTTCTCTAGAGGCTCTTAAGTGAAGTTCTTCAACATTAGTCGTGGGTTCTCTGCCTTCACCAGGAGGGTGAAAAAGGATGTCGATTCTCTGCCGACACCAGGAGGGTGTGAAAGGACGTTGATTCTCTATCAACTCTTGGAGGGTGTGAAAGGACGTTGATTCTCTACTTACACATGAAGGGTGTGAAAGGATGATCGTTCTCTACTGACACTCAGAGGGTGTGAAAGAACATTGGTTCTCTGCTGACACTTGGAGGTTGTAAAAGGACGTCGGTACTCTACCGACACTTGGAGGGTGTGAAAGGAAGATGACACTCTACCACACTGGCGATTGTTGGAAGTGAGGGTAATTATAAAGGCTTTCCCGCATTGCTGTGGGCCAAAAGGAGAGTCACTTTGGTATAGTGCAATACCTGAATAGGGAGTCTTCAGAGAGTGGATGTAGGTCAAGTTGGATCGAACTACTATAAAACTTAGTGTTCTTCTATACTATTTTATTTTCCATATTTTTATTTTATGCACTTTAATATTTTATGGTTTAAAAATCATTTTTGTTAAAATTTTAAATCAATTTTATAAAATCTACTAAGAGTTTTTTATATTAACAATTCACCCCCCTCTTGGTTAGTATTGGGACATTTGTAATAGGACTAACAACCTATATGGATCTTTTATGTGGTATCAGAGCCTACTTTTAAAAATTACGGTTTAGATAACTTTTTGAAAATGATCATAATTACTTTTGGAAACTGTAACACACCTGAAATATATTTGATCACTAAAGCACCTTTATTTGATAATATTTTTATTTTTATTTTTATTTTTGGGAAATTCGAATATCTTCTATCTTGAAATCAATAGATTATCGAATGTGGTATATAATTCAAACTGGTAATTCTGTACTATCACGTATTATAGATGGAATAAAAAATGATATCATGTTTTCTAAATGGAGTATAGTAGAATAAATTTATGCTCAATTAAATGCTAAATTTTTGAATTTTTTATTCTGTGCTTTAAATTCTGAAGATTATATAAAAATATCTACAAGTACAACTGATAAGAAAATTTGGAATAGTTTATGCACTACATACAAAGGTATTAGCAAAGTCAAATAATCTAAGTTAAATATTTTTATGCATGACTATGAACTCTTTAGCATAAAATCTTATGAGATCATCTTAAACATATTTACTAGATTTTCACAAATTGTAACATCATTATAAGCTGTAGGTAGAGAAATTTCAAATTTTGAAAAAGTAAATTAAATTTTATGATGTATACCTGAAAAATTTAATGCTAAAATCACTACTATAATTGAATCAAAAAATTTTAATGATTATACTATTGATAATTTGATTGGCTCATTCATTGCTCATGAGCAAATTATGAGTCAAAGATGTTTTGATGCAGATGAAATAATAATGCTAAAAACTAAATACACGGAGAAAAGTAACTCAGTAGATGATGAGAGTAAGGAGAGCATCGATAACGAGAAAATTCGAGAAGCTAGTAAATCGCAAGCATCAACAGCAACAAATGAGGAATAAATGTAAAAATGATAAGGATATTAAGAATTCCTCTAAAGTGATTTTCTTTGGGTGTAGAAAACTAAGATATATGAAAAATGTGTGCCCGAACTTAAAAACTTTTCTTGTAATGTAAAAAGGTAAAAGTAAGCCAATTGCCAAAAGAGCAAATGATAAAAAGTAAAAAATCTTCTTGGTAGACCTAGCTTCTGAATCATCAGACCAGCAGCAAGATGATGTTTAAAGTTTTGTTTGTGTGTTGTTAATATGTGTGTGTATTTTTTTTAGTGAATGTGATTAATTTTTTATGTTATTTTTATTAAGATTTATTTATTTATTATCTTTCTATCATTTATAAAGTCTGTCTAATCAACACATATATATCACATTTTTTTTTGTATACAATTTAGAGAATCAAATCTCTTTTCTAAAAATGAAAAATTACCTCTTATTTTCTTGAATTTTTATGCAAGTTATAATTGTCTTTCTTTTCTAAAAATAGTGAAAGAAAAGAAACTCATGATTTTGTCTTTCTATCTCATTTCTTAATGAGGCTATTTTACTTTTAATTCAAAAGCTTCATCATATAATAAATTGAATTTTGAAATTAAACTTTTTTCATCTTCCCTCATTTTTTCTATCTCACATAGATTTTTGCAAGTTGTTGAATCCACCTCATTATTTTCTTAATCAAGTAGTTCAATTTTATCACTAGAATGAGTTTGCTTTAATTTTTAAAATTACAGGAAGGAAGCATATTTGTTAAAAAAAAGAGGCACAAAATGAGCATAAAGCTGAAAAGATGTGTAATGATGCCAAATAGGGAAACATACATTAAATGTATCAAAAATCAAAAGATGCTTAAAGTGTCTAAAAAAAAATTAATAAAGATGCACAAAATGAGCTCATAATAAGTTTTCTTACATTTCTTGTATTTCTTAAATCTTAAGAAAACCCTTATATCTATTGATATTTTTGATACTTGAGTTTAAAAATCATGATTCTTGATTCATTAATTTTTGCATTAATCTTCTATTAGATATATTCATGAAATGAGTTTTAAAAAAATTAGTGTTTCTTTCTCTAATTTATTTCTTGATTTAGATGTTGACTTAAAAGTTCTTGAGCCTTTGAAGGAACCTGAGCTAGGATTAACAAATTCTGAATATCTAACCTTTCTGGATTATGTATTATTAATACATGCCTTACTAAGTTTTTAAATAAAATCAAGAGGTAAATTTCACATTCTAAGAAAATTTGCTGAAATTTCAAACTGATTCTTCTAAAACATCACCTTCACCTAATCAGGGTCTATTTGATCTTTAGTCTATTTATTTTTATTTTATTTTTTTGTGCTCCTCTTTTTTTTTTTTATGAAGTCAAAAAGGGAGAACGTACTATTATATTTGCTTTGTACAAGTGTTTTTTTTTTCTTTTGTTTATCTTTTTATTATTAAAAAAATTGTTTTAATTTCTCCTATTTTTAAATAATTATCTTTATGAGGGGGAAATTAGGAGATAGATAAAACCTAATTTGTAAATTTAACCATTAATATTTTCCATCATTAAAGGGGGAGATTGATGCCACTCATTGCTAATGAGTTTATGTTTTGATGATAACAAATATTATGGCTCACATCTTTTTGTTTCATAGTATTTTTTATTCTATATTTATTTTGTGTGTATACAAACATTTCAGAGAAATTATACTCCAGACTATCGAAGAGTTCAAGACATATTACATTAGGGTTTCTTATAATGAAGTCTATAAATTTTTTTTTTTTTTGAGTCTGAGAGAGTTTGATTGTAATTAGGTAATCATTCACACACACACTGGGGGAGTATAAAAACTTATATTTTTTAAACTAATCATATTGTACGATTTTGGGATCAAACGAGACGATTTAATTTGAGTGTTCCTCTAGAAAGTAGTTAATCGAATCATGCCTTGAAAATTTTATTTATATTATTCATACTATATGAAATTACTTTCATACAGATGATGTCCAGAGTACAAAATGGCCTCATCTATGTTTGTACCATATAAAGCGTGATTTGATTTAACTAGTTCATACTGTAGGATGTAGGGTTCGTGCAGACGATAACCAGAGTATGAAATGGGTTTATACACAATCATACGGGCTAAACTTGTTCAATTTTTGAACTATTCGTATAGTACGATGTCAGTTTATATAGACGAATATGAATTATTCGTACGGGACATTTTGAGTTCATATGGATGATTCGTACGGGCCACTATACATTCATATGGATGATTCATATAGGACATTATTCATTCATACGGGACACTATGCAACGTGCGAGATGATATGCGAATGTACAGTATGATCATAGGACAATTTTCTTGCAATTTTTAGTTTTTGGATTATTTTTCATGTCTTTTCTATATAAAGAGTCCTAAACACTATCACTAAATATTTTTGTTGTAAAATTTTTCTTGAGAGTGGCCATTGAGTGTGAGTGTTTGGGAGAGATTGTGTGAGTGAAGTGTGAGAGATCAAGTGATGTGGAGTTTTGAGGGATTCACAAGGTTGCCCAAAGTGATGATTTCTTTATCTCCTTTAAGTTTCTGCCCATATCCTCTGGAGGCTCTTAAGTGAAGTTCTTCAACATTGGTCGCTGGTTCTTTTCCTTCACCAGGAGGGTGAAAAGGATGATGATTCTCTGCCAACACCAGGAGGGTGTGAAAGGATGCTGATTCTTTGTTGACACTTGGAGGGTGTGAAAGGTCACCGATGCTTTGCTGACACTTGGAGGGTGTGAAAGGATGACGGCTCTTTGCCAACACTTGGAGGGTGTTAAATAATGTCGATTCTCTAACGACACTTGGAGGTTGTAAAAGGATATCGGTACTCTGCCAACACTTGGAGGGTGTGAATGGACGATGATACTCTGTCACACTGGGGATTGGTTGAAGAGAGGGTAATTGTAACGGCTTCTCCACCTTGCTATGAGAATAAAAAAAGAGCTACTTTAGTATAGTGAAATACCTGAAGATGGAGTCTTCATGGAGTGGATGTAGGTCTAGTTGACCCGAACCACTATAAAATTTAGTGTTCTTCTATTCTCTTTTATTTTCCATATTTTTAATTTACGCACTTTAATGTTTTTATAGTTGAAAAATCTTTTGTGTTAAAAATATAAATTATTTTTTAAATTTTACTATGATTTTTTTAAATTATAGATTCAACCCCCATCTTGGTTAGCATTCGGACATTTGTAATAGGTTTAACAACTTATACTAACTTTTCACTTCTCCCACATGCTGCTTTAATTAATTTGTATTCCATCTTCCATTCAAAATAAATTCCTCCAGGTGGCGTATGTCATCATATAAATTTATAATGTAGGTAGGCCACTTATCTAAGCTTTTATTAATGATCTAAACATCTTTAAGAACATTAACAGATGAACCTGAAGCAATTCTCTATCTCACAACTTTTCTAAGAGATTTCCATCCATTTAAAATAATCTTCCATGAAATAGAGCTGCTTCTCTTCACAACAAAATTCCAATAATTGTGTCCATATTTTGGAATCAAATTCCTATTAAGCAATGTACCCTTATTATTAATGAGATTCCAAGCAAATTTTTCTCTTAAAGGCCCCATCTTTGAAACAATTGAAAAAAGTCCTCGTCCACCTTTCTTGTTAGTCTTGTGTAAAAATATCCCAAGCAATATAATAAAGACCATGCCTACCACTATGTTTATTCCAAATATAATTTATACACATTCTATCAAGCTCCTTGAATAAACTCAAAGGAACCAAAATATGCGTAGTTAGAAATAAAGAAATAGCAAGTAAAATTGAATTTACCATAATAAATCTTCCTGAAAGAGAAATAAACCTATTTCCCTAAGTATTTAGTCTGTTTAAAGATTTTTCCATCAATTGTTGAAATCAGATTTCACCATCCTTCTTAATCTTATTTTCACTCCCAAATTTTCCATTTCTTCCACCGCTTTAAAGCCAAAAAACCTTGAAATTTGTTTGCATCTCCTTACATTGATTGATTTGCCAAACAAAATAGTAGATTTATAGAAATTTATTTTTTTCCCTAACTAATTACAATATTCCAAAAGATTTTTCTTCATTTTCTTCACATTTTTTATATTTGCATCAGAAAATAATAAAATATTATCAACATATAATAAGTGGGAAATTTTATTTAAATTTGCAGAAATTTTAATCCCAAGCTTCATACCTATTTGACTAAAGGCATTTGAAAGATGTTGTGAGCACATAATAAATAACAAGGGAGATAAAAGACATCCTTATTGAAAACCATTTTTTTCCTTTTTCCAATTTGAATACTCCCCATTGATCATAATGGAAAACCTTGGATCAACCACACATTCCTTCAAAAGGTTCAAAAATTTACTAGGATTGCCAAGGTAAACTAGAACTTGTTTTAAAGTAGACCAACGCATACTATCATAAGCTTGTTCCATATCCACTTTTATAGCCAAAATACCTTCCTTGGATTTTGAAAATATGATTTTATTAAACACTTTCTAAGCCAAAAGAATATGATTCGAAATAGATCTTCCTCTAATGAAATCCACCTGCTCTTTAGAAATAACTTTTGGAATCAACAAGAGAAGCCTATTTAATAAAACTCTAGCAACTATCTTATAAATAGATTTGCACATACCGATTGGTAGATAGTTAGAAGGCATAATAGGATTCGAATATTAGGAATCAACACAATAAGAGTTTTTCTTCCATTCATGATAAAGCTTCCCAGTTAAAAAAAATTAATAGCCTTACAAACATCCTTCCCAATAATATTCCAATCGACTATAATAAATGAATGAGAAATCCCATCAATACTCAGAAATTTATTTCCTCGCAAATTATTAATTACCTCAATGATTTCCTTATCCGAGAACTCATCATCCATCATACTTCTATCACTGTCATCAATTAAATTCCATGGAAGAGGCCAATTATTCAGCTTACACTCTCTATATCTCTATTTATCTAAAAAATAGTTAAAGAACACTTTTTCAATATCCTTATGGTTTTCAAGTAGAATTCCATTAGCATCTTCTACTTGGTTAATCCAATTCCCTTGTATTATAGAAGTGGAAAAAATATGAAAAAACTTGGTATTAGAATACCCCTCTTCAATCCATTTTACTTTTACCCTTTGCCTCCACCAAGTATTCAACCAGGCCAAATTTACCTTCAGCTCACAAGCTTTTGATCTCAAAACTTACATTTTTTCTTTACTCAACCACCCGTTCGTAGCCTCATCTAATTGAAGTTGCAACACCTCCTGCTTAAGATACTCCTTTAAAAAGAGGAAATCCTTATGTTTAGCTTAACTCCATAAAAATAAGCCTTCATATCCATTTTGTACTTCTTATTAAGAATTTGCATTGCATCACCCCCAGCATATTTATTCAAGGATTTTGAACAATGTTAGAAGAAGCGTGATAAGAATCCCAAATATCTTCAAACATAAGGATTATGTTCTTCTTAGAAGAAGGATTGAAGATCTTCAATATAATAGGATAATGGTCTAAAGTAATTCTTGCAATATGTATAAAAACATGCATATGAATTTTCTTTAAAGCAAAAGAGTTCAATAGGCGTCTATCAAGTCTCTCCAAAATCCTTCCACCAGTACTTTTATTATTACACCAAGTGAATTTAGGTCCCACCAAACCTACTCCAGGTAAATCATTATTATTCATAAAAACCCTCATCTCCTAAGGACCTTGAGAACAAAAAACTCCTCCCACCCCCCACCCCCCCTTTTTGTTATGTTGAGATAGAATACAATTGAAAACACCTCCTATCACCGAAGGGATACTTCTATGAGAACAACATTGAAGACTCTCCCAAAAATACCTTCTCTTATAAACATCATTGCTTTCATAAAAAGTAGATACCATAAATTGTCCCTTAATTAGGGCATTTAAATCACCAATTACACATTGAGCTGAAGTTTTCAATACATAAGAAGAAGCCAAATTCGATCTCTAAATAATCATAATTCCACCTGATAAGTCATCTAATGGAAACAAGAAATAATCCCAATGCAAACCCATAAATTTATTGAATTCCATTATGTCATTGCTATACAATTTAGTCTCCACAATACCCATAAAAAACACATTAAATTACAAATTCTTTTAAATAAAGAGAGGCTTCTTTCTTCTTTTGCCCCTCTATAATGCCAGAAAACTATGGAACTCATTTTAAATCAATTTGAGTGTTTGGCATTATAAGATATAAAACAAAAGAGAGCAAAGGGGTGATATTAATTTGATCACCAGCTTTAGTAATAATAGATGTTATTAAGACATACTAGATGATCCTAGCATTTTGATACAGTGTGTGAATAAAGGGTAAATGTTAGATTGTAGGCATATTCCTAAGAGTTTGTTAAACTTGAGACCAATCAAAATCGCTTCTAGAAATCATTGAGTGAGCCCTAACTCCTTCAATTCTAAGGTGCAAATATGTGCCCAAATCCTCCTTGGTAATTTCTACTCTTTATTTGAAAACATAGGAGGACATTATCAAATTATTTTCTCTCATTCTCAAACTGGCTAGAATTAATAGGTGTAAAAATAAAATGCATAAATCCGAGTTTGAATGATGGAAAATTGGGTAAAATCAAATAGTAGCATGATTGAAAAGTTTATGTCTTCTTGAATAAGAAGACAAGAAGTAGTGATTTTAGCTTGAACAAACCTATAGTAGGCTTATTCATTTTCTTGTAAAAGAAAATGTTGCATCTCATTCAATAAGAGATGAAGTCCCTTTGGTTTGAGCTCTCTTACTACTACTTTCCATTTAAGAAGGATTAAACATAAGGATTGAGAAGAATTGAATGTGGAAAGGATTGTAAAGAAAATTAAAGGAAGGCTTCTAATTTATAAAAAATGGCCTATTTCATACATTACAAAGTTTGGATAGTACGTATAATTTTAAAATTCATATGAACATGGTTTGGTATGTACAAATGAAAAAGGTCAAGAGCAATTATTTTAGTGAAACATCTTTTCATAAAGTTGCCTTTATGATGAGTCATTTTGAAAGATCTTTGACCAACCTGATTGTACAGACAAACATGTGTTGATCTAGAATGATTAGTTCATAATGATCATACATGTCAGTTAAGTTCATCCTCATGTAAATTGACAACTAGATCATATAGATAAACAGGTGCTCGTATAGATGATCTTTGAAAAATAAATGTCCTTAGAATTCCAACCATTTTCATACAGATGAATAAATGAATGGTTTATATAGACGATGACATATTCGTGTTGTACGAAATCGTTAGAAAATACCATTTTTAATCTTACTAACTAAGAAAAGATATCATGAAAAATCTAGTAAATTTGTACTGTACGAAAGTGGTTCGTACAGTACGAATAGAAGATGAACTTTAGATTCGTACATGATAATCAAGATTCATTTCCAAAAATAAATAAATAAAAAATCTACTAGACACAAAAACAAAAGAAAAAAATAATACAAATGAGAAATCAAACCCAAAATAGAGAAAAAATCAAACAAAAACAAATCACAAACAAGGAACAAAAAAACACAAGCATCAACAAAAAAGAAA
This sequence comes from Dendrobium huoshanense, assembly GCA_016618105.1. NCBI lineage: Eukaryota > Viridiplantae > Streptophyta > Magnoliopsida > Asparagales > Orchidaceae > Dendrobium > Dendrobium huoshanense. The sequence goes on along the minus strand of CM028343.1, from coordinate 71,934,897 downwards.
TACACAATAAATGCAATTTGCAGAATAACTATTATCAAGTATAAATATCAATAACACCCAATCTGGTTCTTAAGGTACTAAAAGTTTAAAAGCCAATGGTTTTGGGAAAATATTTGCAAGTTGATTTTTAGTAGCTACATGATGTAGTTAAATTTGTTCTTTGGTGGTATAGTCTCTATTGAAGTGATATCTTATGTTTAAATGCTTGGTCTTATAGTATTGGATATGATTATTTGAAATGAAAATGACACTTATATTATCACAAAAGATTGGAATATTGCCAGTTAAAAAACCTAAATTTATAAATTATTATTTTAGCCAAAGAACCTATGCCACATAACTTCCTAAGGCTATATATTCTGCTTCCACAGTTCAAAAGGGCTAATGAACTCTATTTTATGTTATACCAAGAAACCATAGAGTTCCCTATGAATTTAAAAGTTCTAGAAGTACTTTTTCTATCAACCCTATATCATGTAAAATATGAATCAGAATATCTAATAATTTCAAAAGAGGTGTTGTGCTTAGGATACCAAATCTTTGAGTTTTGAGCACCTAAAAGATATATAATAATTTATTTAGCAGTAGTCAAATGAGATTCTTTTTTATCAGCTTGAAATCTAGCACAAAGATAAATACTAAATATAATATCAAGACTACAAGCGATTAAAAAATTTAATGATATAGTTATACCACTAAATTTCTTTTGATCAGCTGATTTGCCTTTAGAATCCTTATCTAACTAACCTGAGGAACTTATGGGAGTACTTATTAGTTTAGCTTCATCCATTTTATACTTCCTAAGAATGTCCTTAATATTTTTTGACTAACTAAGAAAGGTTAATCTTCTTTTTATTTTATGCTAAAACCAAGAAACTAACTCAAGTCTCTCATTAAACTCATTTCAAATTCCTTAATCATTGTTTCTGAAAAATCATCACAAAGATTTTTATTCGAGGATCCAAATAATATTTCAACAACATAAATGTGAATAATTAGAATGTCATCTCTTACTCTTTTTATGAAGAGAGTGGTGTCCACACTCACTTTAACAAAAGATCTTTCTAGTAAGAATATTCTTAGCCTTTCATATCATGCCCTAGGTGTCTATTTTAATTCATATAATACCTTCTTTAATTTTAAAACATGACTAAGGAATTATGAATTTTCAAAACCTAGAAGTTGCTCAATATAAACATCCTCTTTTATCACCTCATTAACAAAGGCATTTTTTTACATCCATTTGATATATTTTAAACCATTTAAAATAGGCAAAGGTTAATAGCACCCTTATTGCTTCAAGTCTGGCTACAGGGGAAGAAGTCTCCTCAAAATTAATTCCTTTTATTTGATTGCACCCCTTAGCCACCAATCTTGCCTTATTTTGAACTACTATACCTGAATCATTCATATTATTTTTAAAACCCACTTAGTTTTAATAATACTTTAATTTTTAGGCATTTTAACCAACTCCTAAATATCATTTCTAACAAATTAATTCAACTCTTCTTGCATAGCTAGAATCTAAAATTCATCAAAAAGTGCTTAATTTATATTAGTGGGTTCAAAATATTGAAATAAGTGCTGAGTGGTTCATTTCTTTGTTTAGTCAATGCCTAGTTCTAACACCATCGCTCGGGTCTCCTAAAATTAGTTCTTTAGGATGACTTTTAGAATATTTCCATTCTCTAGGCAATGCATTTTCCATTCCAACCCTTTCTTCAAGATTTGCATCTTTCAATTAATTGGGTTATTTTTTAAAGATCTTTTTCTTCTACCCTAAACCCTCTAGAAATCTCAAATTCATTAAAAACTACATGAGTGGTCTCCTCTACTACTAATGTCCTTTTTTAAAAAATTCTATGGGATGTTTTAATACTTGAATATCCTAAAAAACTTCCCTCATCATATTTAGTATCAAATTTTATTAAAGAAGTATTACCATTATTATGAATGAATACTTTACATCCAAAGACATATAGATGTGAGAGATTAAGTGTTCTTCCCTTAAGAAGTTTGTAGGGTGTCTTATTCAACTTAGATTTAATATTCACCCTATTCAGAACATAATAATGTGTATTAACTGATTCAGCCCAAAATATATAGGAAGAGAATATTCAGCCAACATGTCTCTAGTGGCTTCTACTATGATTCTATTCTTTCTTTCAATAATCCCATTCTTTTGAGGGGTCATAGGAGCTGAAAAGTTATGATCTATACCTTGGTCTTTATAGAAATCTTCAAAACTTTCATTTTCAAATTATTAACCTTTATCACTTTGAATTACAAGATTTTCACAACCTAGCTTTCTCTAAATCCAAGTAGAAAATTTTCTAAACTCATCAAATAATTCACTATTATGAGATAAGAATTTAATCCAGGTGAACCTCAAAAAGTTATCAACAATCACATACCCAAAAATTTTCTCTCCTAAACTTAAAATGCTAACATGTCCAAAGAGATCCATATGAAGGACTTCTAAGAGATTGCTAGTTCTAAGACCTTTAACTGAATGAAAGGAGGACTTCACTTATTTCCTAATTGACATGCATCACAAAGGTGATCCTTAGTGAAGTGTAATTTGGATATGCGTCTAACTAATTCCTTCTAGGTAATCATCCTAAGATTTTTTATGCTTGCATGACAAAGTCTTCTATGTCATAACTAAGATTTATCAGTGATAGTTTTTAAACAAAAAGCATTAAAAGATTTAACATAATTTAATTCAAGCATGTAAATATTATTTACCCTATTTTCATGTAATACAACAACTTCATTTTGGCTAAAAATACAACTTTTAGAAAAAAAAATGTTAAAACCCTTATCATAAAGCTGACTAATACTCAACAAGTTATGTTTTAAACCTTCAACCAATAAAACATTTTTAATAAAAAAATTATTCGTGTTACCAATCATAAAAAACATGTACTTACCACTCTCCTAATGGTGTTATCTCATAGTGTCACTTTGCCACCGGTCCTGGTTTTTAGTGATATAAATTGAGTTATATCTCTAGTCATATATTTCAAAAATCTATTGTCCATGTACCAAATGCTCTCACGAGAGCTTGTATGAGAACATTTCTGCAAAATTATCAAATGTTAGAATTGGGAACCTAAATAAATTTGGGTTCTCCTCTTGATAATGATAATCTAGATGCATGTTTGATATATTGTGATTGAGGCATCTTAGGTCTCCACACTAGATATGTTCTACAATGAATAGTGTAAGTGTGGAAAATGTGACCCAACATGTGACATGAATAACATTTAGCACCAGCAAAAGGATTTATCATTCTATATTAACTATAATATTTTTTTCTTGGTTTTGAATGTTTAAGCTTTTGTTTAGGATTGTAAAATTATTTCAATGTGGGTGGTATCTTATTTTCTTTAAAAGATTTTAATTTTTCTTGAAGCTATGAATTTGTATTTTTTTTAAATCAATTATTCAACCTTCAATTCAGGTTTTATTTAATAAAATTCAACCATAAACATCTTAAAATCATTTTCAAGTTCATTATATGATGTTTTTAATAAATCATGTTCCTTATTCAAATTATCAAATTCATCTAGCAAAGCCATATGATTATTATCTATGTCTGCATGATCTTTTTTAGCAATTTCATACTCTTTTTGTAAATTCAAATGCTCAATATTAAGGTTAGCATGCAATTTTTTAAGTTTCCTATATGCATTATGAATTTTCTCAAAAACTTTAAATAATTCATCATACGATAGATCACATACCTCCTCTTAATCTGAATGATCAAGTTTATTTTCCATTATGCACAAATTTGTAACATCCTCTTCTGCTTTTATTTCTGAATAGTCTAAAGCTGAGTTAGCTCAGAAATTCTTTGTATTCTTTTCTTTCAATTTTTGACGTTAATTTTTTCCTCATATTTCTCCTTACTATGATTAGCTTTGAGATTTGGATAATCAGTCTTTATATAACCATACTTCATGCATTCTTAATAAATGACTTCATTAGAAACTTTTAAATTCTTATTGAACTTACCTTTGTTCTAATGCTGACATCTTTGCTGCTTTCTCTTAAGGAAACTTTTGAATTGTTTAGTCATAAGCGCAATATATTTTTCATACTTATATATTGATTAATCACTTTCTAAATCATCAATTTTCAATGCTATATTCTTCTCTTTTAGCAATCAGATGCTTCAATTTACCTTTGATTCACTCCTTACTTGTAAGCAATAAGTGATTCAAGTAGATTGTCAAGAGAATATACATTCAGGTCTTTAGACTCTATTATGATAGTTATCTTTATATCATAAGCAATGGGTAAATAACATAAAATTTTATTCACTTTTTCAAATTTTATCATTTCTCTACCTAAAGCATGTAGTGAGGTGACAATCTAAGTAAATCTTATATACATATCAAAAATTGATTCATTCGATTTCATGTGAAATAGTTCATAGTCCTGTAACAAGAAGTTTAACCTATATTGCTTTACCTCATTTGTTCCTTCATAAGTTATGCAAAGTCTATCCCATATTTCCTTTCCAATTTTGCAAGTAGAAATACACATATAATCCTTAAGTATCAAAATACAAAAAAAAACTATTTAAATATTTGGCATTTAACATGTATTAATTCTTTTTCCTATACTGTCCAATCAGTAAATGGTGTTTCTATTATAACGCCATCAACAATTTCTGAAGGTTTATTATAACCTTCATGTAAAAAATATCTATATATGATATTCAAGATATTACATAAAATTAAAAATACGGGTTTTCCAAAAGTCAAATAGAATGTTATCGAGTAAAGGTGGACTAGTGATCAAATATTCTTTAGTAGCATTCTGGTTTCCAAAATTAGCCATAATAATTTTTTAAAAGTAGTCTAAAATTTAATTTTTGAAATTAGCTCTAATACCACTTGATAGTTTGTGTAGGTTACGAGACCATATAAAACTATCACAAGGCTTACTGTGTGTGTGTGTGTGTGGAAGGGGGGGTGGCTGGTGAATTGGTTATTTAAAATTTTCTTGGATTTTTGAAAACTTTTTCTTTTAATTTTTAGAAAAATCATATCACTAATTCTTAGATTTGCAATTAATTAGAGAAGTTATTATCACGTAGATTTTTTCAACCACAAAAAATTTAAATGCAAAAAATAAAAATGTGGAAAAAGTAACAACAAAAGATGAACACCAAATTTTATAGTGGTTCGGTCAAACTTAGCTTACATCCATTCCCTGGAGACTCTTTCTCTAGGTATTGCACTAATCTGTAGGGACACTCCTTTAGCCCCAATAGCAAGGAGAAGAAGCCCTCACAAACTTTCCTCCACTAACCTTTTTTTTTTTTTTTTAAAGGAAATGTAATTATTGCATTAAAAGGAAAGAAGGAACAACCTAATACAAACTAGAATGAAAAAACAAATAGTTCCTTGATCAAGGAACGTTATTGAAAGCATATTTGTTAATATAAACTTATTATAATAGAAATGGAACCCACTATTTCCTTTTTAAAACCCTTGAGATGCAGGGGATACCAAAATATTAAACAACCTGAGGATTGGTTAGTATCCCAGAGTTCCCAACCGTTAAAAAATAGGACCTAGTATCGATCCCATAAGCAATTAAGATAAGTTTATAAAATAAATAAAAAACTAAAAGTAAAAAGAAGCTAAGAAAGATAACATAAAAGGAAATACAATATGACACTGACATCCGTAAAATACCTAAAAAAAAAGTATTTAAGTTGCCATTTCCATCTTCCAAAGTTATAAACCGAAGCTAGTATTCTGAAGATCTCTTTAATCAATAGCTCCATCTTCAAGTAACTTTCCACTTTGTTAATTGCCAAGAGAAAACTAGCAAACATATTAATGAGTAAATTGAAAAGAACTTCTCAAAGAGTTCTTCATTCTAACATCAGCCATCCTTTTTCTAGGTAGATCTTTCACCGATCCTAGATCTTGAAGTTCCTTGAACAATTTATGTTTATAGCAAGAAGAACCATTCTTCATAGTAGTAACTGATTTGTCTTTCAATAGAATAGTTTTTTTGAAATTTAAACTGATCGCAGAAGGAGGAGTAATGATTTCAATAAAACTACCTTTTGTTCTATCGGTAATATCTTTCATTTCAAAATAACTTACTGCATTTGTTGAAGGAAAAATAGAAATTTGTTTTTCAACAACCTTTAAATCAGTCACGTTAGAAGATTTTTCAGCATTCAATTCTGTTTCAGAAATTTCAGCAACCTTATCTTCCTCCAAAATTTGTGCCATTCTGAATTCAAAATATAAATTTTGAATTTACAATGGTTCCGCAATCAATGGATTATCCACGGGATGATCTGCAGGATCAAACGAATCAATCATCACAACATTTTCAGAATTAACATCATTGTATACAACAGCCAAATTTTGTAAAATATTTAATTCGAAATTTGAATTTTGAGCTACCAACATCTCAACAAAACAAATCTGAATTAGTTCTAACAGCATCTTCATCTCCTTCCATGTTTTCAGCATTTTTGACAACTTGACAATCTGTTTTAGCAAAATCAAATGGATCGGCCACCAAATTTTTAACAGAAAGATCAGCATTAAATTCTACCACCTTCTTTTGTGAAAGATCTGTTTCACCTATAATAGCTTCTTCATCTCCTTCCTTAATTTCAGCATTATTGATAATCTGGAAAACAGTATTTGAATTCTTCTTGTTTGAATAATCCTTGGAATCAAATTGCTTTTTCTAAAAATATTTTCTTTTGTTTTTGAACTTAACATGCATCCAAGGCCCATGCAAATTATCTTCGGATTGAACTGTACTTTTAGGGATTTCATTAACAAACAGATTCTGATTATGAGAGGTATTTGGGCAAATGGTATCTTTATGACCAATTCTCCAACATTTGAAACAAAGAGATGATAGATTTTCATATTCAAACTTTTGAAAAAATCTACCATGAAGACCTTCAACCCAAGTACCATGAGGGAGAACACAATTCAAATTAATTCGAATGCAGGCTCTAGCAAATTCCCTTCACCCCCATCTTAACATGTTACCATCCAATAATAAAGGAGTCCCAATTCTAGAAACAATTCTAGTAATATTAGTCTCATCCCAGCAATGTAAAGGCAAATGAGGAAGATGAACACAAATTGGAGAAGAAATGCCATCCAAGGAATTAGGAGAGAAATTAGGTGACCATCTGTCTAAACCAACAATAAATCCCCCTACAAACCAAGGACCTCCATTAAGAACTTATTCCATAGCTACATGAGATTGAAAGGAACATAGTAGCCAATCTAAACCAAGCAAGGTTATATGGAACCCTCCATATTTCATCCATTGCTTCCTTAATTCAATTGCACACTTAGAAAAAGGAAGGTTTTTACTTAGAATTTTCACAACCACTGAATTACTCAAAACTTGAACATTAGCTTTCTCCTTTTCAATGTCAAGTTTGACAACATTTGCATCTTCAATTTCATCATGAATTTTACTCAAATTTATTTTAATGTGTGGTTTTTTGATCCACACATTAGAATCATCCAATCTTGATGAAGAAATTGGATTTATGATATTAACATTACCATTGTCAATACCCTTAACATTCTTCAACTGTTTTCTAATTTTGCAACCTGATGAAGAAGCCTCCTTATCATTTGCTCCAGGAATGATAACCGACAAAGGATTCGGTTTATAATCCAAAGCCAAAATTACCTCTTTTCCTTTACCACAATCTAGCAAAGGCTTATGCTTATTGATCAAACCTCTCTCTTTGATAACATTAGGAGATTCTAAAACTCAAAATTTGTTAGGGAAGATACAATTAAAGGATAATCTACCTTTTGAATCCAATATAATTGGACTCGCAGAAGATAATAAAGATTTGGTGTTCCGATCATCCATGGATGACCGGCCACCATCTTCCATCCCCAACTTTGGCAGCCAAAATCCTCCAAATTCTCCTTCAAAATCCTCCTTTTTTTTGCGGACCTTCTCTCTCTTATTTATTTCCCAAATGTTGAGTTCTTCCTCCACTAACCTGATGTGGTAGAAAATTGATGCCTTTTACACTCTTCAAGTGATCACAGCATACCATCATGTCCTTTTCCACCTTCCTGGTAAAGGATGAGTACTATTTTGTTCTTTTTCACCCACTTAGTGAAGGTAGAGTACTGTCACTTTTTTTTACCCTCTTGGTGAAGGCAGAGTGTTGTTGTCATTTTTTACCCTCCTAGTAAAGGCAAAAAATCTTAACACAATGTTGATAATCTTCTTTTAAGAGCCTCTAAAGGAGATGGATAGAAACTTGAAGAAGGAAAAATATCCTCGCTTTGGGCAACCATATAAATCCCTCATAACTCTCCCTCATTTGATCTCTCACACTTGACCCTCACTATCTCTCCCAAACACTCACACTCAATGTCCACTCTCAAGAGAAATTCACAATAATAGTCATTAAGTCAGTTTCTAGAACTCTTTATATATACAAGACCTGAAAAACCATCCAAAAACTAAAAAATTCAGGTGAACCATCATCTAATCATACTGTACGATTAAAGATCGTACAACACAAACATATTGAAAATTAGGTTATCATTTGGTACGAACTAGGATGAACAGATTTTCCTACACTATTAGTTATCTGTACGATCTGAATTTGTACTGTACAATTTATTAAAAAATGACAAGTTCATCTCGTATGTTTTGGTATGAATGGAATTTCATACTCTGTTAGTTGTCTGTATGATCTAATATCATACTATATGAACTATTTAAAAATAAACAAGTTTGTTGCAGATCTATTTTCATGGTTTATGATTTTGATGATAGCACTCTTATTTCTCTAAGATTGCCTTATCTACTGATATTTTAGGTCCACAAGATCAAGACTTCTGTTGGAACCAGTTAAAGATTGGGTAGACTAGATCTGAGTCAATTTGTACCTTTTTTCTTTCTTGAGTCTTTTATGATTGTTGTGGCTCTTAATGCTAAGTAACTTTGCACACACATACCTTGGAAGAATTTCTGACAGTTCCCTAGAGTTTACTATTTTTGGTAACATTGTCCGGGATAATATTTATATCAGCCTTGATGATCGATTCAAAAACAAAAACCCTGATTAGGGCATCATCCTTATTAAGGCAGCCGTCATTAAACACATCATCCTAGATGATTTTGTATCAGCTAGGACGATAGGCTCAAATTAGAAAGAATCTGCTGTCATATCTATTTATGAATTACTTATTTTTGAACATCGTCCAAGGGATTGGCCTGGCCTATCTGGGATCAGCCTTGCTGATCCAGCACAATTTTTCTTAAATAAATCTAACAATTAAGGAAAGCAATTAATGGTGATTTGCACGATCACATCGACCGGGCCGATCACAGGATTGTCTAGACCGATTTGACACAGGCCAACTTCTTTTAGGCCGAATTCAAGGATGATTTTCCTTATATTTGAACTAATCGTCAAGGATGATATCCTATCAGCCTGGGCAAGATGATAAAAAATTGTCTAATTATCCCTAACCGTCGGGCTGATTGAGCATAATTTACACTGATCGGCCAAGCCGATATTTATATCAGCCTGGATGATAAAGTTAGCAAGTTGCATTAATGAGCTCATTTTAAGATCTTCTATTTAAGCTTTAATAAGGCCCTTTTAAAGTGCCTTTGGCAGCCATTGTAGCTTCATTATTTTGGGGAAAACTTGAAAAGAGAGCTTGAAAGAGAGTGAGAAATGGGTGAAGTTTGAGAGAGGCAGAAGTTCCTGTGAGGGGGACTCAAGGGAGTGTGGAGGGGGATTCCACATGGTTGCTCCGCAGGCTTGCACCTTAATGCCGTCAAATTCAAGGCTTGTCTTAAGGGAAGTTCACATAAGAAGAGGATCTCTTTGGTGTCAAAGGACCCGGCAACTCCGCCACACCGGGGAAGGTGGAAGTGATTTTGTAAAGACTTCTCCACCTAGTTATAGGGGATAAAGGAGAGACACTTAGTTTAGTGCAATACTCGGTGGGTGCCTTCGAGGAGTGGATGCAGGTCAAGTTGACCGAACCACTATAAATCTGATGTGTTATTTTCTTTATTATTTCTGCATTTATTTTTCCGAATTGTGTTTTCTTTGTGGTTAATTTTGGTTTTGGTTTTAAGATTGTGCTTATTTTAAAATACCAATTCACCTCTCCCTTGGTTAGCCTTGGGCTAGTTCATAAGGAGACTAACATCCCTAACGATCTTTCAAGTTGTATTAGAGCAGGTTTCATAAAATAAGTTTTTAAATGCTTTTGAATTTTGATCCATGGCTAATTTTTCTATTCGTAATATTGTGAAAGGTTATTCAATCACCAGACCACTTTTGTTTTAAATATTACATTTGATTTTTGAAAAATTTGCATGTCTACCTTTTTACAATCAATTGATTTTCGAATGTGGCATATGATTTTAACTGGTTATTCTATATTGTCTCATATTTTTTATGGAATTAAATATGTTATTCCTTTTAATCAATGGAGTAGAGAAGAGAAAATTGATGTTCAATTGAATGCAAAATCTTTAAACTATTTTTCTATACTTTAAATTCTGAAGACTTTATGTTAGTTTCCACGTGCACTACTGGTAAAGAAATTTGGGATAAATTACACACCATATATGAAGGCACTAGTGAAATCAAGCAATCCAAGTTGAATTTTTAAGGCATAATTATGAACATTTTTTCATGAAACCTAATGAGACTATCTTAGACATGTATACTAGATTTATTCAAATTGTTACATCATTGCATGCTTTAGGTAAAGAGTTTTCAAACTTTTAAAAAGTCAATAAAATTCTTCATTGTCTACTTGATAAGTTTGATGCTAAAGTTGTTACTATTTGTGAATCAAAGAATTTGAATGAGTCTTCTATTGATAATTTGATTAGCTCACTCATTGCCTACGAGCAAAGTTTGGGTCAAAAACTTTTTGATGCAGGTGAAACGATAGTGCTAAAAGCTAAAAATATGGAGAAGAGTGACTTAATTGGTGATGAAAACAATGACTTGTCAAAAAAATTAAAAAGCTCACAAAAGCATAAGCCTCAACAAAAGTTGAATAAAGGTAAAAATAGTAAAAATATTAAGATTACTTCTGACATTGTTTGCTTTGGATGTAGGAAACCTAGACATATGAAAAATTAGTGCCCTAATTTGAGAAATCCTCTAGGAAAAGAAAAGGAAAAAGCAAAGCAAATTTTAAAATGGCCAAATAATGAAAAGCAAAAAATCTCTTGGGCAGACTTAGCTTCTGAATCATCTAATCAGGAGCAAGATGATGTTTAAACCATTGTTTATATTTTTTTGTTGTTTTGTTTGCATATTTTATTTTATTTATTTTTTGTGTTTTTTGTGTGTTTTTTTTTTATTTTTGGATTTATTCTTTTTTCATCCTTTCTTTCTTTTATTTTCTTTTTCTTCTTCTTTAAATTTGAATTGTGTCTTTACTTTTTCATTTTTGTCTACACACTCATCACCATCCTTTTAAAATAAAAAAAAAAGGCAGATTAAAAATTTTAAAATAAAAATCTACCACCTATTTTTCTTGAATTCTTATGTAAGTTGTGGTTGGCTTCTCTAAAAACAGTCTAAGGAAGGAAACTCATAATTTTGACTCTCAATCTCTATTTCTAAAAAGAGGTTATTCTACTTTTGATTTAAAATCTTCATCATATTTTAAATTAGATTTTGAAACTGAATTTTTTTCATCTCCCTACATTTTATCTATCGTATAGGAATCTTTCGCAAGTTGTTGAATCTACCTCATAATTTTTCTAATCAAGTAGTTCGTTATGTCAATAGAATGGGTTTACTTTTATTTTTAAAATTTTAGAAAGGTAGCATATTCAAAAAAAAAGAAAAAAAAAGCCAATGATGTCAAATCAAAAGGTGCGCAATGATGCCAAATTAAGAAAGATACACAAAGTGTATCAAAGAAAAAATGCACAAAATGATCCAAAAAACTAACTAGAGGCATAAAATGAGCCCACAAGGAGTATGCTTACCTTTCTGTTTTATTCAAAGCATAAGAAACCCTTGATATTTTTGATGCTTGAGTTTGAAAAGCATGATTCCTGATTCAACAATTCGTGCTTTAATCTTCTATTAGATATGTTTTATGAAAGGAGTTTTGGAAAAATTAGTGTTTCTTTTTCTAATTTATTCCTTGCTTTAGATATTGGATTAAAAAGCTTTTTATCCTTTAAAAAGAACGAGCTTGGATTATCAATTTCTGAATTTCTTACCTCTACTGGATTATGCGTTGTCAATTCATTTCTTATTAAGTTTTTTTTTAAAAAGAGGTAACTTTTTCTTTTTAAGACTTTTTGTGCCCCTTCTCTTTTTGATCATGTCAAAGGGGGAGAAACGTACTGTTGTATTTGTACATTTTTCATCTTTCATAAATTAAAAACAAGAAAAGTTATTGATCTCCCCTATTTTTAAAAGTTTTATTTTAGTAAGGGGGAGATTAGGAGAACATGGTTTCTTTTTTGCAAATTCAACAAGTAATGTTTGCCATCATCAAAAAGCGGGAGATTATTGCAGATCTGTTTTCATGGTTTATGATTTTGATAATAGCAAATACTCTTATTTCTCTATGACTGTCTTATCTACTAACATTTCAGGTCCATAAGATCAGACTTCTGGAACTAGCTCAAGATTATGTAGACTAGATCTGAGTTAATTTGAACATTTTTCCTTTCTTGAGTCTTTAATAATTACTGTGGCTCTTGATGCTAAGTAACTTTGTACACACACACACCTTGGAAGAATTTCTAACTATTCCCTAGAGTTTATTATTTTTGGTAACATCATCCGGGATGATATTTATATCGGCCTAGACGATTGATTCAAAAACAGAAATCCTAATTAAGGCTTCATCCTTGTTAAGGCATGTTGACCTCATTTTTATATGAGGTTAGCATGACCCATTCAATCTTCAATCAAACATTCAATCAATATTTAAATCTATGTAATAATCATCAATCAATGACCAACAACCATTCAATTAATCAAAGTTCCAATTAACTTTCAATCATCCAATTTTCGATCTACATTTTGATTAATTAACCTTTCAATCATCATCGCCTACAATACAACTCACGATCGATCTTGTCGATCTTTCTTTAAATCAACATTGAACCAGGTGCAAATTGATTGATTTTGATATTTTTCACATAAATCGTGTTGAATGATGTCGACCTCAATTCGACTCATTTTGAATTTGGTTCTCCTCGATGCCTTCATCAATTATGAAGTTGAGTTAATTTATTATTATTTTGAGTTGAGCGAAATCTAGATTAATCAAAACCCTTTGAATTTTCTTCAAACAAATTTAATCAAGCACATTCGAGATGATTTGAATTAATTTTGATGAAAGTTTATCTTCAACGGCTTTGATTGAGTTGATTTAACATGTCTTGGCTTAATTTAAATCTAGTCAACATTAATTATCTTTGAATGACTTTGAATAATTAATTTAAGATATAAATCTAACAAAACTTCAATGTTTTATCCATCCTTTTAGTTTCAATTCCTCAAGGTTTCAGATAAATTTCAGCTCAAGATTTATAAAAAAATTTATTAAGCATTTGATATCAACCATCCAATCAATTTTTGAAGGAATGATGGTCTCTTGATTTTATATAATAGCATTAGGGCTGCTGGAACTTAACGCCTCCAGGAAGTTTACACACCTCCAGCCGCCCTCTCTCTCTCTCTCTCATTTTTCAGAACATTCAAGAGACGAAGCCAGCCATCAGGCTACGACAACACCAACTAAAGAAACGTTAGATCCAAAGAGAGAATGGAGAGCTGACTATTCACTCTCCCTATCTGCCTATCCAAGGCCAACAAAGCCATGAATTTAAGCAAAGAAAGCTACCACCTTCGGATCATTGGAGTTGAAGCCAGAAGTCAGGCTAGGGCACAAATGAAATAAGAGGATTTCCTCTTCTCCACTCGTCCAAGCAAGAGGAAAAACCACTCAAAGATTTTCCCCCATTATTGTGCTTGCTTTGCATGCGTTTCATCGAAAAGAAGAGGTGAGCTACAAAGGGCTTTTGGCGTAACTTATTACGGTAATTTCTTCTTCTTTTTCTTGCTAGTTCTTTGCTTTTACTCTGTTTGAATCCAAACAACTGGAGATCGTCAATGAGTTGATGCTTTATGTTTAACTGAGATTTTAAATGAGCCATCATGAGGTTTTATGAAAGGAGATAGAAGAGACTTAGACATTTTCTTCTTGATGTTCTCTTTATTTAATTTGTATAAAAAAATCATATGTTTTTCTTTACTCCAACGTGACTGCATTTTTGTGTGTATAAATTTGCCTTTCAAGAATTTGTCCTTCTTAAAATCTGAATAAGGAAGCATGTTGGATTGGTTTATAGATTTGAATGCTCATGGTGTTAGGGATAAATTTTTTTTTGAGGATGAATGGTCATAACGCTGTGACTTTATTCCTTGGATTTGTCCGATTTCTTGCGCCATTCACTATCTTATTCTACTTGATGAAAACGTTTCTATGGATTTCCATCTGATGCAAAGCTTATGCTTACGCTATGAAATGTCACTCTCCTCAGATCCTCACCATGAAATTCATTAGAAACTTATAACAGGTTTGGCTATGAGAACATTTATGTTGCTTGTTATTGATGAGTGATGTTGTATCTCATAGATAATGAGTTAGTTAACTGATCTTTTATTTTCAGTTATTGTAAAAATGAGTAGACTTGTTGTGTGATGTTTTGCATTCTAACATTCATTTCTCTAAGGCTTGTTGTTAACAATACGTGTGGAAATAATATATATATTTCTTCCATAAGCCTTCCATGTGCGTGTTGGAGGAGTCTGATTAATACTCTTGTCATGAATAAGAATTTACTTGTGCAAACACAAGGTTCCTTTTATATTGATGAGAATTTCCTATTTGATTTTATTCATTTGAGTTTCATGAAGTACTTCTGAGTATTGAGGATTGTGTGAATTTGTATATCTTTCTCTCCTTCTCTTTGCTTCACTGTCATAAAATTTGAGAGAATATAAGATCCTTATGTTTTCTTTTTGGAGGAGAGCAAAGAGTGGTGGGCTTTCTTTCTTTAAGGCATTTTCAGTTATAATTTTCTTAAATAAATTTGTTGGTTTCGAGAAAACATAGTTGCTCTTCTGTTTTTCCCATAAATTTGGATGAGGATCTTTCTCCAATTGTCTTTACTTTGGGGTAGAGCGAGTATTAAGTGGAAATTGAGCATGAAACTTGAAGGTTGTTCCTACTTGTGATATCTTTTATAGATGTTCATTCAGCATGAGAAAACCTGGTACACTATTGTAAGTATTATCCATGTTCTGGTTCCTAGACAAAATTATATGTATTGCTTCATATGTGAATGCTGGAAGGATTATATGTACGATTGTGTTTTGATACTAC
The DNA here is from genome assembly GCA_016618105.1 of Dendrobium huoshanense. Lineage (NCBI taxonomy): Eukaryota > Viridiplantae > Streptophyta > Magnoliopsida > Asparagales > Orchidaceae > Dendrobium > Dendrobium huoshanense. Next base: position 71,919,442 of record CM028343.1, on the reverse strand, counting down.
ACTTGACGTTTGATAATAAAGGTTGTTGAAAATTCTCTTTTGTAGAAGTCTGCAAGAATTTTTCTTTAAAGGTAGATGGTGATATTTATGTCCTTCTGTTAGAGGTTTGTGGCATAAGCTTTGTGTTTTATGGTTTACAGTCACAATTCGAACCGACATGAAGTTTAAGAGTTCTGAAATTCAGCATATATGCTCATGTCTTGAATATTCATAAGTAAGATGTATGAGTCTGGGAAAGGGGATGGACCTTTGCCGGCTAAATACGTCTATAGGGCTTCGGCTCTGGCGCATAATAGAGTGAAGGAGAGTCCGTTGAGTTCGCCTACTACTTCTTTTAAGCAGAGCCATGCAGGTCTTTTCAATCTTTGCATAATTATTCTTATTGCAGTAAATAGCAGGCTAACTATTGAGAACTTGATGAAGTATGGCTTACTGATAAGATCTGGATTTTGGTTTAGTTCAAAGTCTTCAAAAAATTGGCCCCTGTTCGTGTGCTGGCTTACTTTATCTGCTTTTCTTATTGCTGCTTTTCTGATTGAAAAGCTTGCATGGAGGAAGCTTATATCTGAACCTGTGGTTATTTCTCTACATGTAATTCTCACGTCTATGAAGATATTGTATCCAATTTTTTTGTCATTCTGAAGTGTGATTTTGGATATTTTATGGGGTCTTATATTAATGTTAAGCGCTTGCACTTTTTGGTTAAAGCTCGTTTCATATGCACACAACCTAGGAGAATTGAGGCCATGTCAATGGCTAAAAGAGTATCATCCTACTGGACAATCTTCAATACGGGTGCTTTTGTGTCCAACTCTGTCCAATTCTTTTGCAACCATCTGAATTACTTGGAGCATTTCATACATTGGGTACCAATGTGTTCTATGGGTTAAAGGATATGGAGCATCTTCCTGTTATGCAGGGTTCTCTATACAATTATTTTCTGATTTCTATATTTTTGTTTTGTGGTTTCCAAGAAGCAGAATCTTAGAAAACTGTACTTCAACCTGGATCACATGTTCCTGACAAGTTTGTTTTGTCTGATCCTCCAATTGGACTTTTTGGCCCTATTGAAATTTCACCTTCTGTGGTTCCAAGAAATCTATATCCTGTCGAACCCCTATCACCAATGTATCCTTCCTTTCCTAGAACGTATGAACCTGTCTTAACTGGAGAGTGTCCGGTTAACTTCTCATCTATTTTAAATATTATGGACAAGACTGCATCTGATTGTTCTGCACCTTTAGCAGCACTAGTTGGGAATGTTATTTGTTGTCCACAGGTGTATAATCTTTTGCACATTTTCCAAGGCGCTTACAGTAGTGAGAACGATATGCTTGTGCTACACCAAACTGATGCTGATGATTGCTTTTCAGATATCATTAGTATATTGACAAGCAGAGGAGTAACTAGAAAAATAGCTGAACTCTGCTCAATAAAGCCATCAAATCTCACTGATGGTTCTTGTCCCGTAAGGAATATTAAGTCATTTGAAAAAGTGTCCAATTCAAGCAAGTTAATAGATGCATGCAACACCATTGATCCTCTTACATAATGATGTTTCTTGTATTTAAATGTTATATAAACTGTTCTTTAAGTTAATTTCCTTAACCTATCATTGATTGAGAATGCTGCTTTTGGGCTAATCATATTTTCTTTGATTCACAGATTTTGAATAGATGGTTCAATGGGTAGACTTTAGATGTTTGAATTTCAACGCTCCATATAGTTACTCACATGTCAATTCATAGTATCTCTTATATTTTCAAACATGATATTCTGACACCGCCTTCTCTCTTCGCCTTTTTGCGAGGTACTGATGGAGCTGATTGGAGGATGAGCCAAGGAGCTTCAGTCGCCCCATTTCTTCTAAACGGGGTGCTACAACCGGAGTCACCGTTGACTAGCTCCGGTGACCAAGTAAGTTTTCTTAAAACTTAGAAGAGCATAAGGCTTCTATATTTACCTGTTGAGTTATTACCCCCAGCTTTAAATTCTTGCAATAACTCTTGCATTTAGTCAATATATGCTTTCTTATTTTTAAAAATTCAAAACTCATCGACATAGCTTGTTTACATTTGTATGCATGTCCAAAGGGTTAGTGACATTGATTCAAACCCATTAAACCTAGTGACATCTTTAAGGACAATAATTAAGGACATTTCTAGAGAATTTAGGAAATTTTTAGAGATTAGGAGATACCTCTTATTAACTTGGGACTTGAACTTAGTGACACCTTAAACTTTAAGAAAAATTTTTTAATCATTAAACCAATTAATTGATCTAATTAAAGTTAAATCCTTAATTGAAAATTTAAAAAGAAAACTTCTAAAATTAAGTAAATCAAATTTAAACCCAATTGACTTCAAATTCAAATCTCGTAAGTTTAGTGATCTTCCCCGCTCTAGGGAAAATTATCACTAAAATTCAAACCCTTCAAACCCCTTAATCGAACCCCTTAGGTTTAAACCTTAATTAAACTTTAAAACCTTCCAGAAATATAATAAATCAAGTATAAATCCAAAAACTATAAATAACCCCTCTAATTGACCAGATTTGAATCCTTAACACATTAAAATTAAAATCAACCAGATTTGACTTCAAGTTTAAGAATAATTTAATAATCATTAGAATCTAATATTTAATTAATATAATTAATTAATAATAATTTAAAATTCTAGAGAATTCTTAAACACTTGGGAATCTATCCTTGGGTCATTCATGACCTTTGGAAATGATTACAAGGAGTTTGGAACTCAATTGAATTCAAAACATCAAATCTCTCTAATCAAGACAATTAAATAATTTTAATAAATGATCAAAACTTTGAAAATTCATAACTAATTCAAATAAACTCTAAATAAATCAAACTTAAAGGAATTCAACTGATCTTAAGATCTAATATTTTAATAAAATACAAATTTTTCATAAAACGTTCTTAATCTGAAATTCAAATTTTAACCCTTTGATTAAAAACATTAAATGATTCAAATAATTTTAGAACATTAAATACTTGATTTAAAAATCCAAAAAATTTCAATCTAACTTTAAAAACTAGTAATCAATCAACCTTAACTGAGATTATCAAATTTCAAACCTTAAGTCAAATCTAATCCATTTAATCATATCGGATACCACTGGGTAACCCAGGCCTATGAGGCTATTAAATTAGCCCCAAGGAAGGTGAAATAAACTTCACGGCCTCGGTGAGCAACAAAGGTGATATCCAATAAATAATCAAGAATTAATCTTAAAATCAATTTTAAACCATTAAGATTTAAAATTTAACCAAAGTCTTCCCTTAAGCCTTTCAATTAACCAGAAAATTAAGCAACTTTAATCAATTACCCGATTTAGGATATATCCAAATCACACAGCCTGCTACATACACCTAGATTGACCTATTAGGACACGGACTCTAGCTTTAGGTTAGGCCGGTATTTCTTTTTGTTTTTGAGATAGATTGATATGCATACAAAAATGAGAGTGGCATCCTAGGTTAGATAACATAGACATAGGTTCATTGTCCACAGACCTGTGCACTTCCTGTTTGTCAGCCTAGGATTAGGTCCCCATCCCCTTGGCCTACAAGGTCCCCTTGAATGAGGTAACCCATGGTTGATAACAAGGATCCTCTGGTAGGCACTCGACTAAATAGGCTAAGGACATCAACGAACCCAGGACGACGGAAAACCATGGGATCTTGACAGGGGACGTCATACCCACTTGGTAGGTTAGTCATCACCCGTACCTCCTGGGCATTCTCCCGATCTGGTGATCGAGAATATAAGTCCCAAATTTCTAATAAAACCAACCATTAAACTAAACATTTCTCTCAATCAAATTCGAGCCCAACACATAAGATAGGCTGGGGTGTTTCTGAAGTAATTCAGAATCTCAAAACACTCCCTACTCCTCTTCTTTTGACTCTGAAAATAAGTGCTCAACATTAAACCAATCCCATTTGAAAATTCCTACCATTTCTCTCCTTTGATATCGATCTTTGAAAATCTAAAAATGAAATTTCTACCGCTATTTTAATCGAGAGTTTTCGTAGGGAGTTCCAATTTTCCTACGATGTAATTAACTACGAGGGCTTGCGCTCATAGGAGATTTAGAAACCCAGACCTGATTTTCAAAATCAAAATTTTCAAAACCCCTAATTAATTCTCTTTGGGAAAATTCAAATTTCAACGATCGTTACCTCCATTTTCAAACGATCAATAGTGATTGATAACTTCTTTCCTCTGAGAGATATATCAATTTCTATTGTGATTTTGATTATGAAATTAATGATTTCTTATTCAAATTATTATAGTTAAACAATCGATATAATATAATTTTGATCTTCCGAGATCACATATTGCTCCCCTTGAGTTTGACTACGATAATTTGGATAAACAAATGTGATTCTTTCTTTGAGTTTGACTACGATAATCCGGATAAAATTAGAATTCTGAAATTTAAACCCATTAGGGAACAATATGATCGTCTTTGGAGGCGATATATTATTCATAATGACGTGTTCAATTTCAAAATTCAAAATTTAATATTCCCAAAGAAAATTTATACTTTTTCAAAACAACTTATATTTTTCAATCAAAACAAAAGTGGCGACTCCACTAGGGACATCTCACTCTCCATCTTTAATAGCGGTACAAATTTTATTGCATCGATAGTTTTGACTACCTTTCTCTCCGTTGGTCCCTCTCCCATTTCTTCCTTGGGAGAGTGTGGCCAACTCAATTAAGACATGTTAAAAGAGAGATGAGCGTAAGAAACCTCTCTCTAAGTCGGGCTTTGACATTTTGCCTCCAAGTTCATTGGTAGAGCGAAAGAGTCAAGCCAAATACTCCTGTATATGTTGCAAAGTTGCATGCGAATAAATCTTAGCATGCTAAGTTTCACAATTTATAGAAAATCCTCTATTTTCAAAATTATAATTTCAATCTTCTAGTTTAATTAAATCCTTTACAAATCCTCCATATATTCTATCAATACATATGGAATTGTAACTTTTATAATCTTATGTGTGATAGAATATAAATCTCTTCTTTAAGTCCAATTCAAAAGATCAAGCCTTTCAGGCAAAGTCTGTCTTTGACATTTCATTCTTGAGCGTTCGTCGGGGTGAAAGAGTCTTGTCGACTTTTAAGAATCTCCCCTCTAAATTTTTGTTAACCTTTATGTGGGACACGAGTTCAATATATTGAGTTTCAAAATAAAGAGGGATGATGCCAGATTTTCAAGCTTTCAAATTCTTTCCAAAATCGTCTAACTTCAATCTTCGTTGCCGTATGTTTCATACAATACCCTTTGTAGTTTAACATAGGCAAAACAAATTCAAACCCTTGATCAAACTAGGGTTTTGACATTTCACTCTAAGCTAGTCAGTATAGTGAAAGAGTCAAGTCAAGGTATCTATATTTTCTCTTAATTTTTGTTAACCATATGTTGAAAATAAAAATCAACATTTTGAGTTTCAAAAATGAAGGAAAAACGTTCAAACAAATTTCAATCGTCATTGCCATATGTCTTCTTTAAATATTAAAAAATCAACAAATTTATTTGGTACAATCTGGTATGAATGGAATTCTATACTCTATCACTCGTCTGTACGACCTTATATCGTATTGTACAACTAGTTCAAAATTTTTAAACCATTATTTGAATTACTACATTTGGAGGGAAAACTAAGTCAAATCTTATAGTACCATTAAATATCGTACAACACGATTAGTTTTAAAAAAATTATTTTTTAAGTCTCTCCCCCTGTGTGTGTGCACGGTTACCCAACTACAATCACACTTGCTCAGACTCAAAAAATAAAAATAAAAATAGAGATGTATAAACTCTATTACATGAAATCATATTTTAACTTGTCTTGAAGTCTTCAGAAATTTAGTGTTCCTTGAATGTCATTACACATAAAAAAATATAGACGTATCCAATACATGTTAGGAGAAACCATATAATAAGGAACATAATATTTTGTTATCATCAAAAATCATAATCTTAATTCCTAAGTTGCAACAGTTCTTATCTTCATGGTCGAACGTCTTAACCTTATTAACCGAATCTCTCCAATCCATCCTTGCTCGCAAACTTCCATGTCTGCCTTACACCTAGCTATTCCTAACTCCACATCAAATAATCCTTCTCTACCACAAATCTATCCAAAGTAACTTACCTTCCTCCTACTCTTCCATCCAACCAACTCTACCTCAACACAACAACCTTCAAGCTGCACCCCACCCACAACCTCTCAATTTACTCTATAGTAGCACTCAAGCTAGATGAATACAACCCATCAACAATTAGCCTCAATTAATTTGCAAACCAATAAATCGAGTCACCTATGAATGACAACTTTAGGCCTGGTATAAGATTAGTGATTTCCTCACGAGTATGTACAAGGAATTTGCAAGAGATGTTGACATGATACCAACTAGCTTGCGAACAATAACTCTGCCTACAAACATATGCAAATAACATGCAGCGAATAACGCATTATCCTTGCAATAAATACATATGAAGATGGCAACCCACCTGTAAGCAAGAATGATATATATATGCTACAAGTGTGATAAACAACCTGTTAATATAAGTACACATAACATGCAATGTACTCGCAAGTATAAAAGAACTTTAGGAGATGTGAACATCTGCAAACAGAAGGCACATACTAAGAACTTTAGTATATTTGAACATATACAAATAGAAGGCACATATTGTTTATTGATGGGATAATAGTGGTAGATATACTGTATATGTGATATGATCCCTTATAAACATAGATATACATATGACACGATGTCCACAAATAAAAATTGAGTATTTGCAACAAAAATGAACTTCTACAAACTACTGTAGGACTTTTGTCATGTACAAGTGCCCTGCAATTGCGCACAAAAACTTTGCAGCAGACATGACAGCTTGAGTATGGGCACTGTGATATACGTAGTAACCACCTATGGGTAATGGAAAACATACAGGAGAAAGTATTAGTTTACCATCCATAACACATGAAGGGATTCTTGAGGGATGTGACTTGACTTGCAGTTAACATCAATGTACAAATGGACACATTAGCTCGCATGTAAATAACAATAAGAATTATAAGGAAATCAGAGCAGATGTGGGACTACAACAAATACAAGTACCTACGAGCTATTGTGAGAGATCCTTCATGCACATAATAAGCCATTTACAAGCAAGTACAAAAACCTTGTGATTAATGCAAACACCTGCATAAAGTGGCAAATAATCAATAACATTGTGTCATGCCCCCGAATCTACAACGTTCATACAAACAGATAAAAGGTTTTCACAGGCTCTTTGAGGAAGCTCGAGTATTTTCTAAATATGACAATCATCTGCATCATTAAGCATATTTCCATATTGCAGAAATACCAAATGTATTGAAATATGCACTCATTCCCTCACATTATGCATGTCCACATTGCAAAATACAAAGAGCATCATGTATTTGCATATTGCAACATATAAATGCATCATTCAAGCACTAAATTTGCATGTAGATATGTATGCACAACAATTAATGTACGTGTATATTTTACATAGACATCATGCAAATATTTCATACACTATAATAAATTACTGGATCATCGTGTAAATGCATTATGCAAAAAAATGCGCAAATGCAAAAGGGAACATACATGCATATCATATACTACTATATTAATGTACAATGTAATATGTAAAATATCATACACTGTAACTAAACAACGTGTAAATACAAAATGCATCATATGTGCATACATGCAGATATATTACTCTGCATTCATACCATCGCCACATAAAAACTTATTGTAAAATGTATACACAAGTATACAACCGCATGGGTCTGGCGAGGATGTAGTATGCACAAACATGATGCCAGAGGATGCTGTATGGGTCAAATGATAAATTTAAATTCATGCTCAATCCACCAATGCGAGTAAAAAGGAGTCAAAATGGGTTCAAACCATCAAAAAAATATGTAGTCATGACATTAACCAAAATATTTATTTCATATGTTCATATTAAACCATCAAGGTCTATTACAAAAAATTCACTAACAAAAGCATAAAGCCCACAAAAAACTTGATCATCTATTAGCAAGTAGACAAAGTCAATAAGGTTCAACCAACGAAATAAAATCACTTATAAATATACCCTGATGATGACTGTGTTGATAGAAAATCTCAACCGGAGAGGATCACAAACAAGAAAAATGCATCACAAATTCCCATAAAATTTAATATAAAAAATATCAAAAATAAAAAATATTTAAAATTGAAATAAATCACCAAAAATATTTATAGCAAAATCCATTCACCTTCAACAATAATTTATCAAGGTGGACAAATTTTAAAAAATTTTCATCTCACAAAGAGCCAATGTTTAGTAGAGATTATCACTACGATTCATTCTGAAATAGTGTCTTGCTAGTAAAGACATGGAAAATGTCCTATAATTGGTGGTTACACCACCAAATGGCACCGCAGGTAAATGTTTACAGTCGGGATCCTCTAAACCATGTGGTTTTGCTATCGAATTGCACAACTAAATTAAAGTCATGGTCATTGTCAAAGCTTGTATGCTCCCCAATGGCTTCAAATCCTTTAGATATGAATCAATAGTATATACTCGATAAGGCATAAAGCCATCTATTAGCTAAGGTGGATTCAGATTTGTGCCCTTAAACAAACATTCATCCCAAGTATATAAGGTACCCTTAGACGAAGCCATGGTTGCCGACAATGATCCTTCTGTCAAGTTGGGTCGACTACCTCCTCTGACTAAGTAGACCAGAGACCATGATTACCGGGGACGATGAAACCATGATATCTTGATCGTGTCTATCATCACTTCTCCCACCATCCTCATGATGTACGAGGAGGTGAATTTTCAATTTTAAATATCAAAGTTCCAAATACCAACCCATGTTGCTACTATACACCAAATGTCATGTATATCTACGTATCTATTCGACGACTAGCCTTAATAAAAATTTCTCTCTTGTCACTGTGAAGGGTAATTAACTATAGGGGCTTACGCTTATAGGAAACCATAATTCTGCTCATAAAGTCCTCGCAAAATGAGGGCGAAATCTCTGGGTAGTGTTTTATTTCAAACTCAATTTGCCTTCTGGATATTTTCCATGGAACTGTTAAAACTCTCTTGAACGACTTGAAAATAAAGAAAGGGGGTCATGGAGAGGCCGGGGCACGAATTATCGGAGCCCACATCTATGATGATTGAGACAGTGTAGCCACCAATATTACAAATGTGACAAACAAGATTAAATGTGTAGAGCCACTAAAAAATAAAGCACAAGTGTTTTAAAGTTTAAATTTATATAGTGCAAGTATCTCCTTTACTTGTAGAGGGTGATTCCTTCGGCCAACATACAACGGTGTGAAATCCTCCGCAGTTTGTAGTTCACCATCAAAAAATAGAATCAACTGAGACATCAGTTGGATACGATTTTTAGTCTTAAGGACCTTCGAACAAATCCTTAACATTTTTTCTAATTTGCTAAATAAAATTTGATGAAGTTTACAAAACATTTTATTCTCAAGCAAATTGTGTGTTACGTCAATAGAAATTTATGATAAGAAAAGTCTTTCTTATCAACTATTCAAGCGAACGAATCATATTTGAAACTAAATTGGTTAGAAGCAATAGTTAAATTTGACTCAATTTTGATCACCCATTAGCTCCCAAATAAATGCTAATTGAACAGATATCTTGGTTTAGATTTAGTGGCTAATATGATTGCATTTATGAGTCTTTAGTGGATTCAATTATGATTGTGCAAGTTCAATAACGCACGACTAAGAGAGGATCGCCCTTTAAAGGCCTGAAATTATTAAGAAAAATAAAGTTTTAATGTAATCTACCATCGGATAATTGCAAAAATATTAATAAAAAAATATCAAATAGTTAGCATTCACCAACAAACAAAATTCTTTCATTGAAAATAGATTTAATTAGAAATACGTATAAGTTCAATCCCCCAAGATTCATTATCTTTAGCATTTCTATATTGTTTGACGTGGATAATATTCACTATTTGGTTATAACAAGATGATGCGAATATGTAGTCAAACGTAAGTTCTTTTTAGAACAATTATTTTTTGTCATTTCTCATAAAATTAATATATTAACAAATGCAGCTCATATTAATCTGTTAGTTAGAAGCTTTAAAAAATTGTGGCGTGTGATTTCTTTTAGATAATTCTTTAATAAAAAAAGAAAACAAAAATAAGATCTTTCAAATAATAATTTTTCAGATTTTGTCTCTAAGAATTTCACTTAGAAAAACTACTTTTAACAAATTGATAATAAAAACTATTTCATAAAAACAACTTTAACAATATAATATATATATATATATATATATATATATATATATATATATATATATATATATATATATATATATATATATATATATATATATAAGAATAGAAATATAATAATGGAATAACATTAAAATAATTTTATAATGCATAGTACCGATAGCAGTTGATGTTGAAATAAAAAATCGGCATATATTTACATAAATAAGAAAAAGAGGGGAGCAAGTCATTCTTATCAACCATCATTAAAGTATTATAACAGGCATTGATTAAATTATTTAATTTAAATTAGTTACCTTCAGTACGCAGCTTCGTTTCTTCTCTTTTTTTTTTTTCTGGGACATTTAGGTCATTAAAGGCAAACTCACACACACAACGCACATGGACTCGAACCGTGGACCTCTTAGTTGGAAGCCTAAGCTCTCAACCATTAGGCCAAGGGGAGATGTGTTCGTTTCTTCTCTATCTGCAACTATTTCACTTATTCTATTTAGGGAAACTATTTCACGTATTTTAAGGAATATGTTAAGCGGTTTTATGTATTACAGAATATAATACGTACTGTCATATTTCGTATCTCCGTATCTGCTCCTTCTAAAATTTTAATAGTGTATTCCACTACTTTTAATAATAATAATTATCCTTACACTTCATTTAAAAATTTGTCTAAATAATTTTTTCAATGGATGAAAACGCAGGCGTTATGCATAAATATCAGTCATCCAAAATTCAGCAATATAAGAGGTGAAGTTTCCACAATAATTTGCGCCCCTCAATCATATCAATTCACCTTTTAAAGCCCCCGTTACACTCCCTGCACCCAAAGCCTGAGACTAAAGCGAGAGAAACTAAAAATAAGGCTAATAAGCCATAAAATAAAAAAATCATTCCACTTTCCCTAATTCTTCCCCCAAAAAACACATCCACTCCTTTTTTAATTTCCCACTAAACTGCTAACATAATTTTTATGCCTAAACAAATTCCAGACGCCTTCAGACCATTAGTCAAGATTCTCAAGCATGGATCGTTCCAAAAAGCAACGACGGGTATACTTTCTTTTCTCTTCGCCAACTTTATCATCCCCCTTTCGACCAATCCTGAGCACACAAAAGGCATCTGTTATTTGATGCTGGGCTGAGCCACACGCCCCCCCTCCTTTCTTTACTCACCTTTGGAGATTCTACTCCATTATTTATCTCCCCGTTTTCATCACCCACTTCGCCAATAGAAGGAAGTCGATAGTGCGGCTAGCCGGAGAAGAGAGTGGCAGTGGCAGTGGCCCTGGTGGAGATAAACTGTTTGGAAACTTTACTCAACATTTGTACTGCATTTGTCGCACTTGGTACTATCCGCAGTACATCTCTAATCCCAAGTACTGTTTAATCGAAGAATTTCCAAATCACATTGGCAAAGTTCGGTTCTTGTAGGATAAGTAGGAGAAGAGAGGGAGGAGGAGCATGGCACATACTTGGCTGTCTGCTTGAAAGCGGGAAACCCAGGTAAGATTTTCTCCCAAGTAATGAAATTGGTACAGAAGATAGTATATTTGTTGCTGAAAGTATAGCATCTGCGAGCTTTTATAAGGAAGATAAAGGATACTGCCCGGATTGCTCGCACTAACATGGCTGATACCAAGGAGATTCGGGAGATCAATAAAGGTGAGGACTTGGAAGAGGCTACGGAGGCTGTGACCTCAGATCTTAAACAAACTCCTCATTGGGGGGAGCAACTTACACTGCGAGGCATAGTCGTCAGCTTCGCAATTGGGAGCTTATACAGCGTTATTGTGATGAAGCTTAACCTCACCACTGGTCTCGTGCCGACGTTGAATGTGTCAGCTGCTCTCCTTACCTTCGTCCTCCTCAGAACCTGGACCAAAGTCCTTGGAAAAGCTGGCATCATGTCGAAGCCGCTCACTTGTCAGGAGAGCACCGTGGCTCAGACCTGTGCTGTGGCTGCATACACCATTGCTTATGGAGGTTCTAATCCAAAAGCTTTGTTCTTTGTAATATCAGAATATTGATGTTAACTCTCTGTTCTATGTTTTCTCTGACAAAGTTTTTCTATTGGATTTGTTGGTTTGTGCAGGTGGGTATGGGTCTTATTTGTTGGGGCTGAGCAAGAAAATTTATGAAGAAGCAGGGGTTGGTGTGGATGGAAACATGGCAGGGAGCTACAAGGAGCCTGGGATTGGTTGGATGACTGGGTTTTCATTTACTGTTAGCTTTGTCGGGATCTTTATTTTGGTTCCACTCAGGAAGGTATTCAGTTTACTTCAGATGACATGAGCAAGTTCGTCTATCTAAAGCACAATGTTCTTTCTTTTTTTTTTTTGGTGAATGTTGAGTGCCGAAGCATAACTTTGATGTAGGTAGGATTCGATTTTTAGATTCTTGTCAATAATTTTTTACCATTTTGATCAACTCAGCTAGCTGATATTCAGACTTCATGGATCCATATCAGCAAGATTTCAATTTCTTTTTTGAACTGCTGCGGACATTGTCTTTGATCTGGCACCTGTTAAAATTGTGTTTGTTTTCTCCCTTTTTTGAAGAATCAATTCAAGAACATCTTGGAATTAATTTAGAAAATAAAACTTAAGAGAAATCTCAGTTAATTTTCTGCAACTTAGAACCTGTAATGAGATTTAATAGCCTGCAGCTGTCAAAGTTTTATTTCACCCTGTTCTTTTGCTCCAATGATCTTTAGTTAAGGGGTAATTTTAAGGTAAGTGCAAGTAAAATCTTTTGTAGCACTTTGGTCAATATTTTACTGAGTGTCCATTAGTTGGTTTAAACATAAAAATCGAATCAAATTGAACATATTCGGTTGATATGGTTCAGTTTATTAAGGCTTGTTGGATTTTTTATTTAAGAGTTACGGTTATTTGGATTAAGCCTAATGTTTGATTGCCGGGTCCCAAGACCCGAATGAGAAAAATAGAAGGTTGCATTAGGTAGTTAATCGACAACTAGTTTAAAATTTGTTGAAAAAATAATGACATAAATCTTTTAATACATTGTGTTAATGCTGATGATTCGATTTTAAAATAAAAACCTTTGTTCAATCAAAAAACCAAAAAGTTTTCTAAATAAAAACTCATTTATTTTAAGTACTCTATATTTAAATAAACTTTATTATTCATATTCTGTTTAAATAATAGTTTAAAATTTCCTCATTTTATTTAGATTTCAAAATCTGGTTAAACCAAAACCAAAATGAATAAATCAAATTTTATTACGGTTCAGTTTGATTCAGCTATAGCAATAATTTTGTTTGTTCACTTTTACTTATGATTTGAGTCGATTGTTTAATAAATCTATCTATCTATTCATTTGAACCGATCCGATGCTCACTTTCTTCTGTATATTGTTCCATATTAATACGAACATGGTTCTAAAACAAGACCCTGCTGCTTAAGAGTTCTAACCAAATGTGCAGGAAATTTTTCCGCTCAACTAAAATACCAAAAAATCTCCTGCAGGCTTGTACATAGCCAATTTCTAAATTATTATGTTTGCGTAGGCTTGGTTCATAACAAGCAATCCAAAGCAGAATTTTAGTTGGACGCTGCCTGTATCTGTCCTTCAATTAAACAACTGTGCACGCAGTTAATTTTGTAGTAATTGTGCAAAATTTTTGAGGCCTTCAATTTTCAGATGCTGATCATTGACTACAAATTACCTTATCCAAGTGGCACTGCAACTGCTGTTCTAATTAATGGTTTCCACACATCCAAAGGGGACCAAATGGCCAAGTATTTTCTCCCTCACCTTCTTCCAAAGATTCAGTGTTTACATGTGTGTATATCTCCTTAAACTTAATGATAACTCCACCCTCAGGAAACAGGTGCGTGGTTTCATGAAGTACTTCACAGTAAGCTTTCTGTGGAGCTTCTTTCAGTGGTTTTTCTCGGGAGGAGATGCCTGTGGCTTCGCTCAGTTCCCAACTTTTGGCCTTAAAGCTTATAAGAACACGTATTCTTTGATCTGATTCCGTTTTCTCCAAGAAAATTCATTCATAATGTTTAATTCCTTTAGTTCTAATTATTTGAGCAATATTTGCTTTGCAGATTCTTCTTTGACTTCAGCCTGACTTACATTGGAGCAGGGATGATCTGCTCCCATATTGTAAACATTTCTCTAATTCTAGGAGCAGTACTTTCATGGGGAATTATGTGGCCTTCGATAAAGAACCTGGAAGGAGATTGGTTCCCTGCTAACATTCCTCAAAGCAGTATGAAAAGCTTGCAAGGATATAAGGTCTAAATAAATGCATGCTAACGCATTTGATTCTCGTTGAACTTTCATAATGAACAATGCCGTTGATATAAAGTAACCACTTTTCAGGTTTTCTTATCTATTGCTCTTATTCTCGGAGATGGCCTCTACAATTTCGTCAAGATTATGTCTATCACGTTGAGTAGCATGCTTTCCAGATACAAGCAGAAGAAAAGCAAAACAGGTAAATTAAATGACACCTTGAGCTTGAAAAACTTGAGCACCTCATCCAATTCCCAGCTGTTTACAAATCCACCTTTCGCAGCGCCTACAGATGATAATCTATTACTAGATGAACTTCAAAGAAATCAACTGTTTGCAAGAGAAACCATGCCATCATGGGTTTCATTCGCCGGCTTTGCAGTATTAGCCACAATTTCCATCATTGCCATCCCCCACATGTTTTCACAGGTTAAATGGTATTACATTATCATTGCTTACACCCTCGCTCCAGTTCTTGGATTCTGCAATGCCTATGGAACTGGCCTTACAGACATGAACATGGCTTACAACTATGGTAAGGTAGCTCTCTTCATCATTGCAGCTTGGGCAGGAAAGGACTCAGGTGTGGTTGCTGGTCTAGTAGTGTGTGGTGTAATAAAGGCCGTGGTGTACATGTCTGCTGATCTGATGCATGATTTCAAAACCGGTCATCTCACTCTCACCTCCCCACGATCAATGCTCATTAGCCAGATCATTGGAATAGCAATGGGTTGTATCACTGGCCCTCTCTCATTCTTTCTATTCTACAAGGCTTTCGATGTAGGGAACCCTGATGGAATCTTCAAGGCTCCTTATGGTTTGGTGTATCGAAATATCGCCGTACTAGGAGTCCAAGGCTTCTCAGCACTTCCTCGACATTGCTTGCAGCTTTGCTGTGGCTTCTTCAGCTTTGCTGTTGCAGCAAACATAATGAGGGATATATTGCCAGAGAGGTTAGGGAACTGGGTACCATTGCCAATGGCCATGGCAGTTCCTTTTCTCGTCGGTGCCAATTTTGCAATCGACATGTTTATTGGAACTATGATAGTATTTGTGTGGCACAAACTTAATAACCAGAAGGCAACATTGATGATACCAGCTGTGGCTTCTGGTTTAATCTGCGGTGATGGAGTTTGGGTTCTTCCTTCATGTTTGCTTGCCTTACTTAAGGTCAAGCCCCCAATTTGCATGTTGTTCGTGAATTCTTAAGTGCCAAAGTGAAGGATATATTGAGTTGTTTAGTTAATGTTTCAGCTGAAGATGCAGAATAAAGCACCAAGTTTCCGATATATATGATGAAGCGATTGTAAATTGAATTCAGATATTTCAGCGTGCAATAATAAGCAATTTTTCTGAGCTAGCAAATAAGCGGCTGACAAAGCTTGGTTTCTTATACCTCGGAGAAAAATGAAGTAAAATATGTTGTAAAGGAGAATATTACAAAAGAACATTTTGATTTGCCTCATATGAGAAAATGTTTACCTTGACTTGGATAGTCCTTGTTCTAGCAAGCTAATAATATTTCCCTTTTTACTCTTTACTCTCTATACTGAAAAACACCAGAACAAGTTTTTCATTCTACGTAATCACAGACTAATGCTTTTTTGCTACTATCATATTCTGCTTAAATTCAACTCATAGGTTAAACTCAAGAGTCAAGAAGACAGAAAGCAAATTTGCATTCAAGAAAAAAAAATTTCTCATATAAATAATTATAAAAAAACAAAATCATATAAGCATTAAAATAAGAAACAAAATTTTATTTCATCAAAAAATTCTTCAAAATTATTTCACATTGGAAAACAAACTAATAAAAGGGAAATGAAATAAATCAACTATAAGAGCAATAATTAACACAAAACTCAATGGAAGTCTAAACAAAGAAGTACAATTTTAATTTGAATAATAAGTTTAACTAAATAACTACTCAACTCACTGATATCATCATTGTATACCATATGATGTTAGAACGTACAATATTAACCAAATCATGAAATAAGTAAAAAGTGCAACAAACATTCTAAAATAAAATTGAATATCCACAAACTTTTATGGAGGTTAGCAAATATTTACTGTTAACTGTAAAAATTATTTTTCAGAATATATAATCTTTGTATCTTTATGGAGCTCCAAAAGCCTTTGTGCAGACTTGCAAGGGCTTTATAGCAATTCACAAATATTAGCTAAGGTTCATTAATCCTAGAAAAATATTTTATTTACCAATTATTTTATAAGTACATTTAGTCTCTTTTACATCAATGTAATAATTTGCCTTATTAATGATTGTCTAAAAAGTTTTATAAATAATTTAACTCTAAAATATTATATTTTACTAGGAGACCATACTTTGCTTGCTTGTTTGCCATGTGTATCTCTAAAATTTATTTATTTATTTATTTTTTACTTTTACACAAAGAACGCTCATTATTTTTCTAAACTAATAGTTTATCGTGTGCTCGAATCATCCTAATGAAGTACATGTTCCTTGCATACATTTGATTGAGGTTGTCATTCCACTTTCATTAGTGATATTTTGTGATCATCAAAATCTAATTAAAGCTTGTTGGGCTCATGGGTTCAACAATCTCCCCCTTCTAATGATTAAAAACATGTAATAAAGATCTCTTTCTAAATTAGAGTTTGGGTAGTAAACCATCACTTTGTCTAATAGCCTCGTATAGACTTATGGTGGATTTTTGTCCAAGGGGCAAAATTCAAGTCAACCTTAGCTAATAAAGGGATTTATGCCTTATCAACTACATTTTATGATTCATTATGTAAGGTTTTTTTATTTAGTGGGAACTTATGGGCTTTGATTTTGATCATAATTTTATTATACCTTTTTAATGGAAAACTCACCTGCTCAAAGGGTCCTGATCATACTTATTTACATGTGGAGTCATTTAGTGGTTAAACGTGCCATGTCTTTACTAATGAGAAATCATTTGAGAATAAATATTAGTGATATGCCTAAGAAAACATTTGCTTTATGTGGTGAAGTTATACTTGAGTCAATGACCCTTAATAAATGATTACAAATGATATATGAATTTAACTTTAAATTATTAGAAGTATATTTCATTTGAATATTTTGTATTTTGTGAAGTTTTTTTTTTTTTTAATTTTCTATTATTTTACTTGAGTTTAAGCACAAAATAGTTTATAAGAGGATTTGGGGGCTTTTTTTAAAATCTCATCTGATTGTGATTTATTTTCAACAAAACTATCATACATATATTTAAATATTTTATTTTAGAAATGAAACTTATCAATCATGTGAACTTGCAAATAGAGGAATGAATTTGAGTGTCTATTTATGAGCTACCATTTTGGTGGTGATCTAGGGAAATTTGATCGAATTTAATTCGCAAAAGGCATAGATGCTTTAATGAAAACTTAAAACAAAATAATTTCATGGGTTTCATTTTCAAATAGTACACTATTTGGAGTTTAATTTTTTTGAGATAAATAATGTTTAAATTAATTTCTTATTTTTAACATATGTAGCATTATTGAACCTCTAATTTTGATGCTCGGTATATTTGGTCAGAGCATATGTGGTTGGGTTTAATTTTAAGAAAAGCATGTTGCAAATTTTAAAATACAAAAATTCAAAATACAAGAATTGTTAGTTTAACTTCTAAACCCATGGAAAGTTCTAAGATTTTATGCTTGAATATTTAAAATGCTTATTTGTGCTCATACAAATATTTTAATTTCTCTTTTAAATACTATGCAAGCTTTTTGGTACATTTATGTGGTGCATTTGTTAGTTTTTTTTTTGGTGTATTTCCATAGTGTGTAATGCGAGCATGGGCACAAATAGCTTAATGTGTGTATGAAATAGAATATCCTTTGGGGTCAATTAATGCTTAGGCTTTTCTTAATATAGATTGCCCACTAGATACATAAGTATATGCATCAATCAAGTAATAAATTAAGTTATTGAGAGAGTGTCGATCCCATGAGAAACTTTTTTTTTTATTATTATAATCAAATTAGTATTGTCTACTACATATGCAAGGTGTATCCTACCGAACAAAAATTATAGGTTTTAGGTTTCTGCCAAATATAAAGAATGTAGAAAATATTGAGATACCAATATATAAAATACATTTTGGCCTAATGACTATAAAATAATAAAGTTTTTCTAATGAGACTCTTAATTAGTAATGTTGAGTAGAGCATATACATCCTTAGATCTCAATCGAGCCTATAGGGTGAGAAGCGAGGTTTATGGCCTTCCTATAATTCTAATGTCTCATTAGAACCTAGAAGATTAAACATCATATGTCTAGGCATGCCAATACTCCTATTTATTTCAATATTCCTCCATTGAGGCAATATATCCCACGTGATTTTAACTACACACATGATTATTTTATGCATTAAATTAAAAATGAGAGATATCCATAATTCATTTATGGTACAAGAGTCTATATTAGTTCTTAACATTGTGTTAAATGATTAGTCAAGAACATAAAAATTATCCAATCCTAAATAAAATAAAAATCAAATGTATCTTCATTTTAATCATAGAAGAAAAGATACATGAGAAAAAATAACCAAAACTTTAACCAGGTTAATACAAACAAACTTCTCCACACTCCTTCCTCCTCTAATGGTAGGATTGCTTACAC
Source organism: Dendrobium huoshanense (assembly GCA_016618105.1). Taxonomy (NCBI): domain Eukaryota; kingdom Viridiplantae; phylum Streptophyta; class Magnoliopsida; order Asparagales; family Orchidaceae; genus Dendrobium; species Dendrobium huoshanense. The sequence goes on along the minus strand of CM028343.1, from coordinate 71,900,173 downwards.
AAGAAAGGCAATGATCTCCAATGAAAGTGTCTTAAACTTCTCAAGCCTCCCTTAAACTTTACTTTATGGGGGGCACTAAGGAAACACATTGGAAATTATATAACTCTACTAAAAATGATAGAATTCATAATAAAAAAGCAGAAAAACTATTTTATAGTAAGTGTATAAATGGAATCAAGCATAGTGACACTTGATATAGTGGCACTGTGGCATTACTAGATGAACTAGCACCTCAAGATTGTTGAGCTTGCTCCATTATAGCATTGCACTGACTCGACATGTATGTTGGCTAAACCACTGTGGGCTCCAAAAATTTGGCCCCGGCCTCTGCTCGCTTTCCTTTTTATTCGGCGATGGAGTTTTAACTGAATAAGTTTTGAGGTAAATTTTGGAAGGCAGATTGGTTTGTAGATAAGACACTACCTAGAGATTTTGCCCTCATTTTGTGAGGACTTTATGATATGAGTTCTGGTTTCCTATAGGTGCAAGCCTCCTATAGTTAATTACCCCTCCCGATCACGAGAGAGAACTTTCAATTAAGGCTAGTCGTCAATAAGATATGTATAGAAATACGTATTATTTGGCGTATAGTAGTAGCAATGAGTATTGATTTAGAAATATTTAAAAGTTTGGAAATTTGGGCAGATTTGATATTTAAAATAGAATTTTTCACCATCGTGTACTTAAAGCGGATGGTGGGGGAATGGATGATGGATCGGATCAAGATCCCATGGTTCCGTCGTCCCAGGCCATTGTGGTCCCTGGTCTACTTAGTCAGAGGAGGTAGTCGACCCAACCTGATAGAAGGAACCTTGTCGGCAGTCATGGGTTGCTTCGTCCAATGGTACCTTGTAGACCTGGGATGGATATTTGCCTAAGGGGACAAATTTGAATCCACCTTAGCTAACAGAGGGTTTTGTGCCCTATCGATCATATCCTATTGATTCATATATCAAGGATTTGATGCCATGAAGGAGCGTATTGGCGCTGGCCATAACCGGTATTTCGTGGTGCCATTTTGGCGGCAAAACCACTTAGTTTAGAGGGCACCAGGTCATAACCGTTTATCCTGCGGTGCCATTTGGTGGCAAACTATCGGTTAGAGGACACGTACCACATCCTTACTGACAGGAGATTGTTTGAGAATGGATCCTAGTGATATTTTCGACTAGGCATTTAGCTCTTTTGTAAGCTTAGGTAAATTTTAATTTGTCCACCTCGACAAACCGTTGCGGAGGGTGGATGGATTTTTCTTTAAGCATTGATGAATATATTTCAATTTAAATATCTTGGAATTTTAGTATTTTGTGATTTTTTTTTGGATTTTTGGAACGGCATTGGGAATTATTTGGAATGGACTTTAGATATTTGGGAGATATTTGAAAATATTTGGGAACCCATACAGTTGAGATTTACATTCAACACGACCATCATCGAGGTGTTATGGGTCATTTGAAAATATTTATGTCTTGAACCTTGTCGACCATATCCACTTGCCGATAGGGGATCGGGTTTCGTAGGCTTTATGCCCTTGGGAAATAATTTCTTTTGTTATAGACCTTGAAGGCCTGATATGAATGTATAAGATAAATATTCTAGTCGACTTCGTGACTGCATATTTATCCGATAACTCAAACCCTGTCTTCTCCTATTTGCCTGCTTAGTTGGATCGGGTTTCATAAGTTTTGTGCCTTTGTTAGTGAATTCTTTTGGTTAAAGGCCTTAAAGGCCTGATATAAATGTATTAAAACAAATATACTGGTCGCCACAACCTTATAGTTTAGTGTGTCAATTCAAGTTCTCTTGCACATGACTCAATTTTGAGTTCTTCATCAAGTTCAAACTTTAATCCAAGTTTGAATTTCAAGTCAATGTAGCTCATATCACATTCAAGTTCAAGTTGAGTTCAGTTCAGCTTGGGTCCAACCCAAGTCATACACAAGTCCTCTGCTATCCATGTCTTGTTCAAGTGATCCTTGTAGTTGTCCCAAACTACAATCTTAAGTACAAGTTCTTTGCATTCATTCTTTTGAGTTCAATCAAATTCTCATATATTTTCAAATTCTCTTGGATTTTAAGTTCATTTAGGTCAATTGAATCAAGTCCACAAGTCCAACCTCATTTTTGTTCAAGTCCTTGGATTTTCAATCCAAATTTCAACAGCCTCTCGACGTCTCCCCTATTTAGAGGAAAAACCAAGAGGCAACCTTTCCCCTCAACACTTCGTGTGCGCTTTAGGTAAGTGTAAAAAATGACACTGCGGTCGTATATATATATATATATATTTTATCCCCGCCCGCTACGTGAGCTTTTAAGTATTTTTTTATAAGAAGAAAACACATGTTAGAGATAAACATAGATTTCCCCCTCTACACCACGTGGGCGTTCGAGGGTACTTATATAAAAATAAAGAAAATATTCTTCTTCTTTTTTATCCCCTTCGCCGCAAGCGTCGCACCAGTTTCCCTCCCTACAACGCTACTTGAGCGTGTAGGGGGTTTGCCGGCTCGTTGCTAGCATTGAAGAGGGACTCTTGAATCGCCGCAAGCGCCACGCCGGTTTCCCTCCCTACAATGATACGTGAGTGCGTTGGGGGTTTGCCGGCCCATTGCAAGTCACGATAAAAGAATCCTTTTCTTTTATAATTAATGATAAATTAAACATATTTAGTTATATTTAAACTACAACTAATTATATTTAACTGGAAATTAAGTACAAATTAACTAAACATAATTTATAATTAATTATAATTAATTACATTTATTATGTAATTAATTATACTTAAATTAGGATTAATTATAAATTAATCACATTTAATTTATAATTAATTATAAATTAATTACAATTAGTTATATTTAATGTATAACTAATTATATTTTAATTTAGTATTAATTATAAATTAAATAAATTTAATTTGAGATTAATTATAAATTAATTATAAATAATCTCAAATAAAAAAATAATTACAATAATAATAATAATAATAACTAAATAGTAATAAGTAATAATAAAACAAAATAAAAAAAGATAAAGACCTAATGGGGGTCGGGTATGAGAGCTAGGGCAAGGAGTTGGATGGGGGGATTCGGCTCTTTCTCTCCCTCTCTCTGTGTGGAGAAATTATTCTATGGGGAATCCGATCACAACAATGTGTTCGGTCTGTAACAGTAGCCAATAAAAACATAACGCGTGGCATGCTTACGTGGAAAGTTAAGGTCCCGACTCGTTTGTATTTTTGAGAGTAAATAATCCGAGGCCCGCCCAGTATTTACAATGAAAAAGGCGGAAAATTTTAACATTTTTCAAATTCGACATTTCGGCCATTCGCTCCATTTCTCCCGAGCTTCTAGCAAAAAACTCTTGTTGAATTCCTCCAGCAATCTCTTCTTCTCATCATGGACGTGGAAAAGGATTCACCTGCAAAGAGAAAGGTGCGAAATTTCTTACATTGACATAAAATGAACTACGGATATCTTTGGTATTCAACGCGTATTTGCTGAAGAAACCAAAAAATAAATTTAAATCATTCCTAGTAACTATAAAAGTTTAAATTTATCTCACCATTTTCGTTCTTTCTGCGTATTTTCTTTGTACCCAATGTGTATAATCTGCATAAATTTCACTTATTTTCTGCGTATATGTTGAAGACAAAACCTAACTTTTTATAATATGTACTTTTGAACTTAAATCATAAAACTAAACTTCCAATAAACAAAAACGATTAGTGTACCCTAAACCATAGATTTCTGGTGATATTTTTCTCATCCTTTGCGTACATTGCGTATGGTATGCGTACCCATCGCGTATGGTATGCGTACACAATGCGTATGGTATGCGTACACGTTGCGTATAATATGCGTATTTTTTGTTGCGTTTTATATGCGTACTTATAATATGCTTCTCTAAATTAATTATAGTTTCTTATTCTACGTAGATTTATGTCCGTCCTATATCATATAGATGCTATGTTTTGACTTTCAGAACAATGTGTGATACATTTTCAGATATAATTCCTATTGAAATTGAAGAAAAATTGAAGGAACTTAATATTTATCAATTTCTTCAATTTCTGGATTTGAGCAAAACGCCCCACTTATCTACCAGCTGCTGACAATGTGGAACATTGAAAAGAAAAGCTTCATTATAGAGGGCCATGTTGTCCCTTTCACAGCTGATGAAGTGGCCCTCCTGACTAGACTACCAAATAGAGGTGAGGAGATTACTTGGATGACCTTGCCGACTTCAACAATCAATGTTGATGATGTTGTAATAAAGGGTTACCCTGCAAGTCCCACAGTTAATTACAAAGGCATGGAAATGTTGAGTCCAGCGCAGGAAGTTTTTCTTCGGAAAATAAAGAAATATCTTGACAGGTATTTTATTTTAGTATAATGCGCATATGGTATGCGTATTACGTGCGTATGGTTTGCGTCCTTTGTGCGTACGGATTGCGTATTGAATGTGTTTTTTATGCGTATAATGCGCGTACCTTATACGTATTTTTTGTTTAAATATTTCAGTAGCATGTGTGTATTTGAATCTGGGAACGTCATGATTTCAAGACGCATGATCGACGAAATATTATCAGACAGTTACCTGGACAATGACCATGTTGATGCTTTTGCCATTTTATTAAATGAGAAGTCTAAAATTTCACCAAATCAGTATCAAAAATATCTATACATCTCACCAATATATTGAGTTAGTATACTAGTTTATTTTATATATAATTTTTTATTTGAACTATTTAATTCTTATATTTAATTGTTTGCAGCATAACAAGGTAAAGGATGTAAAATCAGTGTTGTTCCTCGAGCACATAGACTACAAATCTGTTCAGTCAAGCAGTATTATAATTAATCCAATTATTCACGGAGAGCACTGGACCCTTCTAGTTGGTTACATAAAGCAGAAAAGGTGGGAATTTTACGACTCCATACCCAATCCTATGCATAGAAGTATTGCTGTGAAGATAGTGAGTTTGATTCTAATCTTGAATTGTTTACAAATTTCGTGATTATTTTTAAGTGACTTAATTCTATTCCATATATTGTTCAGATTGCAAGTTTAAATAAGGATTGCAAAAAAGCCTTTCGTCAAAATATCACTAAATGGAGTTTCAAGACAATGAAGAAGGCGCCAACTCAGACCAACAATACAGATTGTGGTATGTTCGTTTGCAAATACATGGAGAATATTTTTCGATAAAACAACTCCAGCTGGATGCAAAGAACGGATTGGCAAGAAAAAATGCCAAAATATAGAGCAGAATTTGCATACGGATTGTTTTGTGCTGCAATGAAATGAACTTTTATATTTTAAATTTATGTACATAACTGATATATTTTCCTTGTAATTAAGAAAGATTCCATGTGTTGAATATAATGTTTCTCACCATTGATCATTCATTTAAATCGATTAAGAAATTTATACAGAGGAATTTAAAATACGCACTCTATACGCGAACCATATGCATTTCAGACGCAGCTCATACAACGTATATACGTAGACAACGGTTCATGGTTTTTTAATCAAAAATCCAATTAATTCGAATGCAACTCCTCATCAATAAAACCAGCAAGCATCGTCGAATATAGGGTTTTCCACCGTTGATCCTTAATTCAAATCGATTAAGAAGGTTTTCATTAAGGTTTTATGAATACGGAGAGTATACGCATTTCATACGCGATCCCGACGTAGGTAATACGCAGGACATATGCATAAGCCAGTTCTTGGTTTTTTGATAAAAAATTTAAATTAATTAGCATTTAAATGATTCGATGCATTCTTTTGGTATGAAACATTCAAATACTCATTTTAGCATCGTTTGAAAATGATTTGTATGAATTTCCCAATGAGACTTGATGGTTGTGTACACCCTTGTGCTACACAAGTGATGGTTCTAGAGTGTGGGTGTTATACTCCTATGGTGGAGCATTCATTAGAGTATGTGGAGTGGAGTCAAATTAATTCGAATGCAACTCCTCATCAATAAAACCATCAAGGATCGTCGAATATAGGGTTTTCCACTATTGATCCTTAATTCAAATCGATTAAGAAGGTTTTCATTAAGGTTTTATGAATACGCAGAGTATACGCATTGCATACGCGATCCCGACGCAGGTAATACGCAGGACATACGCATAAGACAGTTCTTGGTTTTTTGACAAAAAAAACCAAATTAATTAGAATTTAAATGGTTCGATGCATTCTTTCGATATGAAACATTCAAATACTCATTTTAGCATCGTTTGAAAATGATTTGTATGAATTTCCCAATGAGACTTGATGGTTGTGTACATCCTTGTGCTACACAAGTGATGGTTCTAGAGTGTGGGTGTTATACTCCTATGGTGGAGCATTCATTAGAGTATGTGGAGTGGAGTCAAATTAATTCGAATGCAATTCCTCATCAATAAAACCAGCAAGGATCATCGAATATAGGGTTTTCCACCATTGATCCTTAATTCAAATCGATTAAGAAGGTTTTCATTAAGGTTTTATGAATACGCAGAGTATATGCATTGCATACGCGATCCCAACGCAGGTAATACGTAGGACATACGCATAAGGCAGTTCTTGGTTTTTTGATAAAAAAACCAAATTAATTAGAATTTAAATGATTCGATGCATTCTTTCAGTATGAAACATTCAAATACTCATTATAGCATCGTTTGAAAATGATTTGTATGAATTTTCCAATGAGACTTGATGGTTGTGTACACCCTTGTGCTACACAAGTGATGGTTCTAGAGTGTGGGTGTTATGCTCCTATGGTGGAGCATTCATTAGAGTATGTGGAGTGGAGTCAAATTAATTCGAATGCAACTCCTCATCAATAAAACCAGCAAGGATCATCGAATATAGGGTTTTCCACCATTGATCCTTAATTCAAATCGATTAAGAAGGTTTTCATTAAGATTTTATGAATACACAGAGTATACGCATTGCATACGCGATCCCGACGCAGGTAATACGCAGTACATACGCATAAGGCAGTTCTTGGTTTTTTGATAAAAAAATCATATTAATTAGAATTTAAATGATTCGATGCATTCTTTCGGTATGAAACATTCAAATACTCATTTTAGCATCGTTTGAAAATGATTTGTATGAATTTCACAATGAGACTTGATGGTTGTGTACACCCTTGTGCTACACAAGTGATGGTTCTAGAGTGTGGGTGTTATGCTCCTATGGTGGAGCATTCATTAGAGTATGTGGAGTGGAGTCAAATTAATTTGAATGCAACTCCTCATCAATAAAACCAGCAAGGATCATCGAATATAGGGTTTTCCATCATTGATCCTTAATTCAAATCGATTAAGAAGGTTTTCATTAAGGTTTTATGAATACGCAGAGTATACGCATTCCATACGTGATCCCGACGCAGGTAATACGCAATACATACGCATAAGGCAGTTCTTGGTTTTTTGATAAAAAAATCAAATTAATTAGAATTTAAATGATTCGATGCATTCTTTCTGTATGAAACATTCAAAAACTCATTTTAGCATCATTTGAAAATGATTTGTATGAATTTCCCAATGAGACTTGATGGTTGTGTACACCCTTGTGCTACACAAGTGATGGTTCTAGAGTGTGGGTGTTATGCTCCTATGGTGGAGCATTCATTAGAGTATGTGGAGTGGAGTCAAATTAATTCGAATGCAACTCCTCATCAATAAAACCAGCAAGGATCGTCAAATATAGGGTTTTCCATCATTGATCCTTAATTCAAATCGATTAAGAAGGTTTTCATTAAGGTTTTATGAATACGCAGAGTATACGCATTCCATACGCGATCCCGACGCAGGTAATACGCAATACATACGCATAAGGCAGTTCTTGGTTTTTTGATAAAAAAATTAAATTAATTAGAATTTAAATGATTCGATGCATTCTTTCAGTATGAAACATTCAAATACTCATTTTAGCATCGTTTGAAAATGATTTGTATGAATTTCCCAATGAGACTTGATGGTTGTGTACACCCTTGTGCTACACAAGTGATGGTTCTAGAGTGTGGGTGTTATGCTCCTATTCGATTAGGAATGTTTACATGGGTATGAGTATAGTACGCACTATTTATGCAAACTAGACGCGTTAAGGACGCAGATCATACGCATAATATACGTAAACGACTGCATTTTCTTATATTGAGCAATAAATTCATTTAAAGCAATAATGTTACTTCAAAACATTATGAAATGCAATAAAGGAGATCATAAATTCATAATGGGTTAAAATTATTTAGTAATAATTAAAAATATATTACATTTTCAGAAACATAGAATAAGCGATATGTATATGTTTTTATACGCGCTGTTTACGCACTGTATACGCGCTGTATACGCAGGACATACGCAAATTAAAATTGATAGCTAAAACAATTATTCTTACAAATAAATATCCATCAAAAAATATTCTTACAAATAAATATCCATCATACAAATATTATTATAACATAGATTATGCTTGTGAAATTAGAATGCTTTTCTCACTTTACTGATGGTTGACTGGACGGTTCCCCGGCTATGAAATCGTCTATCATGCACTCAGGCATGTCGGTGAACTGCTGTACTGATGCCTGACTAGACGGGCATGCTTGTGATATGAAATCCTCCGTGATGCATTCAGGCATTCTTGAGAAATTGTACTGCTTAGCTGGAGATGCCTGACTGGAATGTACAACATTTATGAAGTCCTCAGTGAAGCATTCGGGTATGCTTGTGAAATTACACTACTGATCTGAGGGTTGCTTGGAGTGTATAGAATTTATGAAATCCTCAGTTAAGCATTCGGGCATGCTTGAAGAAGTCTCAAATTTTGTTGTGTATTTCTTCATTGGTGGTTTCCCTGTTAAAAAAATTAATAACAATATGTCAAAATAGGCAATAAATAAAATTATTCAGAAAATAAAATATCATACTCTTTGTCTTTTTTTCCAAGTGGCTTTTCAGCCTAGCATTGGATATGCCTTTAGGCCTACGCTTTAGAGGGTTTTTCAGTTGTACACTGCCACCCTGTGTAGTCTTGTATGTCTTTCTCTTCCCAAAAACAACCAAATCGAGTTTTACAGATGTATCCTTCATCGCAGCCATTAGAAATTCTTCACCACCCTCATTCAGCTGCGCTCGTATGCTCATTTCATATGCAAACTTGCTGATATAATTTCTGAATATGAATCCACTACTAGCTTCAGAGCTATTCTGAGAATTTTCTTTCAAATTTAGACCAGCATATATATCTTGTCGAGCTCGTGCTGACCATCGCACTAGTAGGTACTTCTCGGGGATTTTCCCAATAGCCATTTGCCTCAAAACTATTATGCAGTGAGAACACAATAAACCCATCGTTTCAAACTTTCTGTAGGAGCATTGAATGTTACCATTTTGTGCATATATCAAAATCAACAACCCATGGTTTAGAGTGATCCTTGGTCTCTGTGTAATAGACAAAAAATTTAGAAGAATCACTAGACTCAAGCTCTACACTCATTACACCTACACCTTGTAAAAATTCTTATTCAAAAAATGAATATAGTTTCTTTGAATAAAATTGAGCAGCTTGCTTTAATATTGAGCAGTTTTTTATTACAGGTTCTATTTCGTAGTGGTTGCATCTATAATCCTCATCCGGTTCATTCCGGCGCCAATTCCTCATCAACTTCTCTAAATCCAAAAAGCAATCAGTTATAGAACTTGTGGGCTTAGAAATGCCATGACACACATTATTAATAGACTCGCTACGTTGTGTGGATAGAATGTCCATGCTAAAATAATCCTTATTGAAGGCAGTTAACCACTTATTTCTTATCCTATAAAGATCCTGAAACCAAACATGATCTTGGAGGTTCCCTTGTATGATTAATTTAGCCCATGCATTCTCAAACTCCTCCTCAGAGTTACATCTGCTCAAACACTTATTGAAGAGGCCTTTGACTTTGTTGTTGGTATTGTAGTACGATACTTTTGATGGAGCCTTTTTTCGGATATGCCATTGGCACAGTCTATGACGACTGTGAGGTAGTGCAACTTCTATGGCTCTAGCCATTGCCTGGTCTTGATCTGTATATATTGTTATTGGCTGTTTATCACCCATCATTCGAATAAAAGTTGTAAACACCCACGTAAATGATTCAATTGTCTCTTCGGACAAGAAGGTCACCCCAAGCAAAATGTTTTGCCAATGATTGTTAACCCCAACAAATGGTGCACATACCAAATTATACTTATTTAGCCTATAACTTGTATAAAAAATTACCACATCACCAAAGCAGTCATAATCTATCTTACCAATCGCATCAACCCAAAAAAATTTAACAATCTATCAAATTCATCCTTCTGGACATTCCAAGAGAACATGTTATCATTAAGTTGTCGTTCTTTAAATAACTCAATCAAAGTATTAGTGTCCCCAAGTTCAATCTTAGCTCTTTTTATTTTTTGAATAAAGTTGTACGCATCCCTCCTTGTGAATCCAATATTTTCGACACCTCGAACTTCATCAGCAAGGAAGAAAAATGCATCAATTATTCTTATCCTATCATCTGTCATTGCTTTAAGAACAGAAGCTTTTTCATCACACATATTCCTGCATGATCTAAGAAGATGTCGTTCTTCTGGCCTAGGAAAATCATGATTGTGATTTTCAATAAATTTTTTCACCTTCCAATATCCAGCTTCATCAACTGTAAACCTAACCATAGCTGGACAACCAGTTCGAGTATCTGATCTTTGATATTTCCTTTGGATATTAAGATCAGGCAACTTCTTGAAACCAACTTTTGAACAAACAAAGTCCTTGGATTTTAAATTTCTGGAATTTGGCAATAACTGTGATGATCCTTACGAACACTAAGAACAAGATTATATCCATAAGAACGATAAGCCTCGTATGCTTCTTTCTCATTAACATAAACATCCTGAGAAATACGCAATAAGTGAATGGTAAAATACGCAACCAATACACAACATATACGCAAAAGATAAGCAGCAATTAAGCAACACATACGCAATATATATGCAATGTATACGCAATGTATACGCAATATATACACAGAAAATATTCAATGTATATCAAACAGATACACAATACATACGCAAATAATACGCAACAAATCTTTGAAATAAGAAAATTGAACTACAAAATCCTTATTGTAGCCTAGATAAATAATGCTTTAGAAGAAGTGAACATCGAGTATTCTTTTTAAATCAATTACAATTTTACATTATGCACATTGTTGATAAAAAACCGCATCTTTGTTAAACACAATAAACGCACAAAGAAAACTTGGAAGGAGGCGAACTTTACCGAGATGCTGAACATTTCATCCAGTCCCACTGGTTCTACGTGTTCTGCTTCATGTGCGCTTGTTTCCGGGACGTCGGCATTCTCCAGGTTATCGGCTTCCTCTGAGACCTGCGAAAATATTGTCTGCTCATAAAAACCAACATCCTCCTCCAGATCGATCTCCATCTTCATCGGCATTTTCTCTGTGAAATTTTTGGCTTCTCTGCAAAACTTTTGGCTCTAAGCGTTATATATTGCGGTGATTCGCGCGAGCCTTAAATTCTGAAAAAAGAAGCGCCAACTTAAATCTCCCAGGTCGGGCTGGAAGACGGGTCGGGTTTATGAGGTTTACGCAAGTCAATTGACTGTTTAACCCTTTCCACGTAAGCAACCAAACACATCATTGTGATCGGATTCCACAAACAATAATTCCTCCTCTGTGTGTGTGGATCGGAGGAGTTGAGCGGGAGGAGGCGACGGGAGCTGGCATTGGATCGGGCTGGAGTCTTCAAATGGGTAGGTGTTCTCTCCCCTCTCACTCACTCTCTCTCTCTCTCTCTCTCTCTCTCTCTCTCTCTCTCTCTCTCTCTCTCTCTCTCTCTCTCTCTCTCTCTCTCTCTCTGGATCGGGCGAATTCGAGGTCGGTACAGGTCAGAGGGAGTTTCAGCTTGGATGAGAGTGCGGGAGAGCTGGAGGTGTCGTGGTGGAGTTGGGAAGAAATGAAGGATTTCACGGTAGAGAGGAGTAGAGCTCGGCAGTGCAGATCGAGCACAGGAAGAGGAAGTAGCGACGGTTTGGGAGCTTCTGCGATCGAATGGGGATGTCAGCGGGAATGAATGAGAGCATTGCTCTCATTTTAAAGAGCATGAAGGGTAGTGATCGAGGCTGTCATCGCAGGATTCGCGGAGAAGCGACGCGAACGGTGCCGAATCGGCGCGATTTGAGGCAGAATCCGCGAGATTTTAGTCCGAGGTACGTACAGATTTTTACTATTTTTGTTTCTTTGTATTGAGGTTAACAACTACTCAACTAAATTTGCTTGGCTCCATCTTTCATCAAATGCTCTGCTAAGACACAATAAAAGTTGAGCACGATGATGCTTTAATGTGTAATTTGGTTCTACAATGTTTTAATGCTTAGAGCTCTGATGCTTAAATTCTTGAGACTTAAGTGCTATAACGTAGATTTCTAATGTTGCGGAGCTATAAAGGGTTGCTGGGTTGACCTTGGATCCATTGGGGAACTTAATTATTTGTCATTTTTCTTGAGGCTCTAGCGCTGTAATTCCCTGATCTGTCACGAGGCGTTAATGCGTTGCTAGTTCAAAATTTCTAAACTTTTTCTCCATTTATTGAGCATTTCTTGCACAATATTAATTAAAATATCACATTTTATTGAATTTAAAGGTAAGAAACATTACAAAATTTATACTTAATAGTACATTCATCAAATTTTCAAAGTACATATGTTCTTTTTGGAGCACCTACATATTATACGTATATGATTTACAATACATTTACATAGTGTACATGAATGTCTTTACCTAATGTATTTGCATTTTTTTTAAGAGCTATGGTATGATTCTCAAGGTAATTACATGTTCTTAAGGTAATTATATCCTTATTGAGTAAACTACATACTTCTCAATGCATAGTTTGTATTAACATTACTTTCAATTTGCATAACATTCTAGAATTTCCAGTTCAAACATTTGGCCTATTTTTAGAACATATTTTGATATTTTGATCTTTCAAAGGATATTTTAAATTTAAAATTAGTTGCACAACTTTAAAATGTTTAAGCACTTCTTAGAGTGATATCTTTAATTTTTTTTAATTAATTTTTCTTTTGTCATGTGGTATTCCCAGACATTATCACATTTATCAGAGCAAATGAGAACATTTTAGTTTCAAGAGATCTGACTTTCATTCATAATTTTTAGTGCACCTATATTGTATACTTGCATGTGCACTTGATACATTTGCATACTTCTCAGGGACTTCAAAAACTTAAAATTCACTTCATGATGCATGTATATGACTGGAATTTTTTTTGAAATTTATAATTTCCACCTTCATAATACTAAAAATGTTTTTTGTTATGTCATAAACAAGTTGAATATTTTCTCGTGAAACTAACGTAAATATTGAATTAAATAAATTTTAATGTTCTCATTTAAATTTTCATTTTGAGTTTTTAACGATAATCTTTTGTCCACTTGCATGAAAAATGTTACATATCATATGGCGAAAAGACAATTTTGATATGAGTTAAACTGCCACATTTTTCACATGTTATTCTTATTATTATTATACATATTTTTTAGTGTGGGCCCAAAAAGTTCATTTCTCTTTTAAAAATATTGAGGGATGATGGTTAATTCATTACATCCCTTGGGTAGGTTTATGTTTATTGTTGTGAATTTCTAAGAGTTTTGAATGTAGCACTGAGGTATTGTTTTTGTTCTAAGCAGGCTTGAAAGTGTTTTCCAGCTTTTGTAAGTTCTATATTTTTTATTCTTTATTCAATATATAAGTAGCCTTATCACTTATAGTTTCAAGTCAAACTTGGGATAACAAGTTTGACCTTCAAAATTTTAATAATATTAGCCAAATGAATGTAAAAAAATGTTAAAAGGGTTTTTTTTTTAAATAAGTAGATCTCAATCATATTTGAGTGGCCTTCTAACTGACATTGGATCCTCATATCTAGTAGGCTACTATTGTACTCAAAATTTTACTTCTTTCACATTAAAGTAGAGGAGAGAAGCCTCCACTTAAATATCCAAAGTAATATATCTATAATAAGAATAAAGATGTGCTCCTAGATCGTTAGATGGTGTTACATTCCTAATTGAACAATAGTACTATATTTAAAGCTCCGAATTAGCAATGAAATGTCCTAAGCAAGAGAAAAAAAAATGTTTCTAGGTCATGTTGAACTATAAGGCAGAAGGTGAATCACTATTTCCTAGTAGGCAACAACCTTCTTGCAAAATTAGGTCCCTAAAAGAGATGATTAAAACTCATAGATTGATAATTAATTTAAAGATCAATAAGGGGATCCAATTTATATAAGAAGCTAAATCAAATAGACACTTAACAACATAAAAAGTTAATGTTCTAAGAAAAGACTAAACCTCTGGCACAAAACATGACTTTATATTTTTAGATCTATATGCCATCAATATTAATTGTCTCATAATGTTGTATAAACATATATAAAAGAAAATCTAAATACATTTCAATATCATATCCAAGCAATTATACAAGATTATAATATAATAATAGATGATTCTTAATCTCATATGAATGTTCGATGAGGTTTTGAGACCTCAAGGAACTAGTCTGAGGCACACCAAGAGGGGGGAGGGGTGTGAATTGGTAATTTAAAAATCAAGTGTTAAACAAAAAAAATTAATTTTTGTTTTTTTGCTACAAAAATAATTTGTAAACTAAACCTAGGTAGATAACTTAAAATAGTGCGGAAGAAATTGATAATTTAAAAAAGATATTATTTTTTTTGTTATTTTAATTCATGCAAATTTTCTTATTCCAAGCCACAATCCAACCTAAGTACAGCTAATTGTAAATACTGAAATCAACAAGTTTAGCTCTTAGATAATAATGAAATTTATAGAACAAAAATAAGGGCAAAAGGGAAAAAGCACACCAAAAAAATTTATAGTGGTTCAACCAACTTTGACCTACGTCCACTCCCCATAGTCCTCCTCTCTAAGTATTGAACTAAAATCTTTTACTCCCTCAGTAAGGCGGATAAGTCCTTACACAATCCCTTTCATTAAACTTGATGCGGCTGAGTGCTAGAAGTTACGTCACCCTCCTGGTGTTAGTAGAAAACCTTCAATCTTTTTCTTCCCCAAGGAGAAGGCATAGTACCTAAACTCCTTTTTCACCCTCCTCGTGAAGGCATAGAACCCAACTTCTTTTTCTCCCTCTTAGAGAAGGAAGTGAACCTCAGTTCCTTTTTTACTCTTCTGGTGTATGCAGAGAACCCAACTTTTTTTTCCCTCCTAGAGAAGGTAGAGAACTTTGATGACTTGAATTTGAAGTCTCTCTCCCAAGAGAAAAATTCAAAGACTTACCAGGCCACAAAAGGAGAAAAGGTGCTTAGCTAGATTGGAGTAATATAGTGATCTTGTCACACAACTTCTCTCTCATGATCAACCTCACCTTGTCCTTCTTCTCAAAACTTGGATCTTTGTCAAAAGCTTCTCTCTCAGAGTTCCTTCTTCAGCCCAAGACTCCTCTCACTTGTTCTAAGAGATAGATGAAACAATTCTTAGGTATTGGTATTAAAAAAACCCTAAAAATTCAAGTTGACTGGTCTTTGTTCTTACAATATGATATTACTTCGTACAATACAAACAATTTAAAAATTAGACTCGTTTAGTATGATGTAAACAATTGTTCAAATGAACTATTCAAATTTTCCAATTATATCGTATAATACCATTGTGATGTCATCCAGTACGATTTGTTCAATTTCTCTATATTATTACATGACAATCCATGGGATGATTGACAATTGTCTTTATCAACCATCCTGCATTGTTCTAATCATACAATATGGTTATTTGATTTAAAGTAGATTGTTCAGTACGATGTAATTATCATATAACTCTATTAGTTCAATAATCATGGTTTCATTTGATACGATATTTGGGATGACCAAATCTTATCTTAGTCAATCGGACGGTATGATAAACATTGTACATTATGATCTGTTACCATTAATTATGCCTTGATTTGATTGACAAAATGGGGAATAATTTAATTATGATTTCAAAATTTTGTACAGTACAATTTGTTCAAAAATTATTTTTTAAATTTCTTACTTAATTTATCTGACAGTTAAGTTTTACAAATTAAAATAAATTGTACAGTATGATTAAATCAATATCATTAATAATTCAATTATCCATTAAGACCATGTTCCAAATAACTGATCATATAGATTAGTAAAAAAAATTATCTTATATTTTCCTCACTCCCCTTATATGTGTGCACGGTTATCAATTGCATATACCCTTTCGTGTCTAGACTCAAGAAAAAGAAAATTATTAAAATGTTAAAATTATAGACTCTTTAACTTGACACCTTATTCTACCCAAGTTTGAGTCTTTAGTAGTTTTGAGCGGTGTATAATTTTCTTGAAATGTTTGTACTCACAAGAAAAATTCAATATCAAGTATTCACTTTAAAAAAATATAAACAATAATATTTGTTATCATCAAAATCATAAGTAAGGGATATTGGATTACAACAATCTCCCCATTTTTTAATAATGACAAATATTTTTGTTCGAAAGAAAATTTGAAGTTTGTTTCTCCTAAGCTCCCCCTTACTAGCCGATATATTTTACAAGAAATAGGGGTTACACTTTTTTTTTTGAGTTTTTTTATTTAACAAAATGTAAAAAAAATAAAATAGTTGAGAAAATAAAGACACAAAAAAACATTTTTTAACAAATACATACATACAACCAAATACTTTTGACTTTACCAAAATAGGAGAAAAACTAAAAACATGAAAGTAAAATTGCAACACTTGAAAGGAGGAAATACATCACACTAAGGAAAATCTAAAAGAAAGAAGATCCCTTATCAGGTGGTGGTGGTGGTTGGACGTAGTTAAGAATTGAAGAGAAATGTTGTTGGATTAACGAGAATTATTCCCCAAACCACACCATGTTTGTCTTGGGTTGTTGTTGTTGTTGCTGAATGTGTAGGTCCAGGCGAGACTTTTGGTGATCAAATCTTTGTATCATCTCTTCATATGGATAGGGGTGAGGTGCTGGTGCTAGTTTTGGTACCATTGGTATTGGTGTTGTTCTTGGTGGAGGAGTAGCTCCTCCTTTTTCATCAAAATCAAGCTCATTGTGCTGCTACCCCTGATGAAAAAGAATATAGACGGAGACACCTGTCTAGAAGATATGAGTATTGTCAGGAGGTGCAGGGTAGGTAAGCTCATAATTTATCTCTAATATGTTGGCTACAATGTGATCTAAGGAAACATTCTTTTTCCTTTTAGTTGAGGCAAGTCGAATAGGAGTTAAGTTTTGAATATAATCGATGAGTATTTTTGCTTCATCAAAATTTGGTTTTCAACATTATGAAGTATGTTACTAAGGAAAGTGAAGGAGTTATATTAACATGGTCTCAAGCTTTAGGTATGACTGAGGTACAAAGAACATATTGGATAACTCTTACATTCTAGTTTAGGGAATGGAATAAAGGTCAGTGCTGATTAAGGGAGATATTTCAAATCATTACATTTAAAACACCCTAATTTAATCACCCTTAGAGGCTATGGATTGTGGATGGGGTCCTTCAGTAGAGAGCTGGATATATTCCCCTAAATCATTGTTAGTGATTTCTATAGGGTGATCAAAAAAATAAGAGGAGATGGTGTAGGTTTCATTAATTATTCTAAGGTTTGATAGGAATTCATAAAGAATATCTAAATTGAAAGGGAATGTTAGGGTGAGAAGAAATTGAAAAGTGTTTGAAGTAAACAGGCTCATTATCTCAAAGTTCAGTGCATGTTGGTTGAGCATTGTCGAGGGGGCTATGTGAGCCTCCTTGTATCGGTAATATTCATCTTCATTTTGAGCAGATTGAAATCGATTGTCGATAGGGCAATAAGAGGAAGAGCCTTCTTGCAGTCAATCAGCTTCACTTGCTAACTTCGACCATTTGAAACTTGTAAGTTTATAAGGGAAATGTGGTTGGAAAGGAATAGGAGTGGTTTGAGTTAAGGAAACTCTCTTTATTTATAGAATTTCAACTAATCATACAGTATGATCAGAGGAGTTTAATTGTCTTGATGACTTGTCAAAAAAGATTTTCAAATCATACAATATGATTAGTATTGTAGGACGATCTTAAGAAATTGCATTGATCCCAAAGAGTCACCTGAATGACTTTTGACTAAATGTATTACACAATAAGAATAGGTGTTAACACAGTATGAAGTGCAATTATGATTGTATTAACCAAATTGAGGTTGTCAAAATAGAGTCTAACATCTGTATCATATAGTATGAATGAAGGATTGCATAATACAATTTCTAATAATGAAGTTTATCTTGATTATTAATCTAATCCCAAGGAAGTGGCTTATATAAACTATGTAGATCATATAGTGCGAAGGTGAATCATATAGTATGATTTTATTTTTTTGTGAAAAGTGTGTGATGATCAGGGAAAAAAAATAACATACATAAAATAAACATAGAAATTTAAAATGACATGAACTTGAAGTGCACAAAAATTTCAAATGATAAAAAAAAAATAGATATATCCTGAATCAAGCATGAATGTCTATAACACCTAATTTAGTCCTCAAGGTGCTAAATGTGTCATAGGCTAAAGGTTTAGTAAAGATGTTAGCCAATTGGTTTTATGTAGCTATATGATGCAATTTTGTACCTCCCTTAGCTACATGATCTCTTATAAAGTGATGCCTAATGTCTATATGCTTTGTGTGGGAGTGTTAAATTGGATCTTTGGATATGAAAATGGCACTAGTGTTGTCACACATAATAGGAATGGTTCTTACAGGTAGTCCAAGATCTAAGACTTATTGCTTTAGCCATAAGACTTGAGTAACACAACTTCCTTCAGTAATGCATTCTGCCTCAGAGGTGGATAGGGCTATCAACTTTTGTTTTCTACTAGACCAGGAAACTAATGAATGACCAATAAACTGACAAGTTCCTAATATAATTTTCCTACCTACCTTACATCCTACAAAGTTAGAATTAGAAAATCCTTTGATTTGAAAAGACTAGTTATATTTAGGGTACCAGATACCTAGGTTTTGGGTTCATAGAAGGTATCTAAGGATTATCTTAGTAGCAATTAGATGATATTCTTTTGGATCAACCGGAAATAAAAAATAGAGACATATACTAAAAATTATATCAAGTCTATTAGTTGTGAAATAAAGAAGTGATATAATTATCCCTCTATATTTCTTCTGATATACTGACTTCCCATTTGGGTCCTTATCTAACTGAATAGTAGAGCTCATTGCAGTGTTTATTTCCTTAGCTTTATGCATTTAATATATCTTGTGAATTTCCTTAAAGTTTTTAGATTGGCTTAGGAGGGTTCCATCATCTCTTTTCTTCAAACTAAATCTAAGAAAATAATTTAGCTCTCCAATCATGCTCATTTTAAACTCTTTGCTCATTGTTTTTTAAAAATTGATCACATACGTTTTTATCTAAAGATACAAAGAATATATCATCAACATAAATTTGGACAATGAGTAGTTCTTCTCCTACTTTCTTGATAAATAGAGCGGTGTCTATACTGCACTTAACAAAGTATCTATCTAAGAGAAATGTGTTTATCCTATCATACCATGCCCAGGTGTTTATTTTAATCCATATAATAACTTCTTTAACTTGAATGCATGATTAGGAAATTGTGAATTTTTAAATCTTGGGGGTTGTTCAACATACACATTTTTTTAATCACCCCATTTAAAAGCACTTTTAACATCCATTTGATACAATTTAAATGTCCTAAAGTAGGCAAAAGCTAGTTGCACCCATATTGATTATAGTCTGGTTAACAGGGTAAAGGATTCTTCAAAGCTATTCCTTTAATTTATTTGTACCCCTTAGCTATCAATTTTGCTTTATTTCTCACTACCATTACAAAGTGATTCCTTTTATTTTTGAACACCCACTTTGTTTGAATAATACTCTGGTCCTTAGGTCTTTTAACTAGTTTTCTTATATCATTTCTAATAAATTTATTCAATTCATCTTGTATTGCTAGGATCCAAAATTCATCATATAAGGATTGATCTATGTTGGTGGGTTCTATCATAGAGATGAATGCATAATGCATAACTTCCTTTCTAATTCCATGCTTAGTTCTAACACTTTCAGATGGGTCTCCTAAAAATAATTCATTAGGATGACTAGAAGAATATCTCCATTCTTTAGGCAATGTCTCATGAGGTTCTACTCTATCTCCTATGGAAATGGATTATACCCCTTGAATGACCTCTAACTCTTTATCTTCAAGTTTAGACTTAGAGGTTCTATTTGATTCATCTAATACCACATGGGTAGACTCTTCTACTACTAGGGTCCTCTTATTGAAGATTATATAGGCCTTACTATAAATGAGTAACCTAAGAAGTCACCTTCATTAAACTTGAGATTAAATTTTACTAAGGGTGATATTTCATTAATCAAAATAAAGCATCTACACCCAAAGATATATAAATAAGAAAGGTTAGGTTCCCTACCCTTAAGGAGTTCGAAAGGTATTTTATTTAATTTGGATCTAACATTCATCCTATTTAAAACATAGCAAGCAATATTCATTGCTTCTACCCAAAAGTATATTGGGAGTAAATATTCAGCTAGCATGACCCTAGCAGCTTCTAATAAAGTTCTTTTTTTTCTTTTCAATATTCCATTCTATTGAGGGGTCCTAAGGATAAAGAAGTTATTTTCTATTCCTATCTCTAGACTGAAGGATTCAAACTTATGATTTTCAAACTCTAAACCATGATTACTATGAATGGTTTAAATTTCACATCCTAATTTTCTTTGAATCCAGATGGAGAAAGTTTTAAATTCCTCAAGTGGCTCACTTTTATGTGCTAGGAATCTAACCCAAGTAAATCTGGGGAAGTCATATACTATTACAAATTCATATCTTTCCACCTAGGCTGGTTGTACTAACTGGTCCATATAGGTCTATATGAAGGATTTCTAGTGGCCTAGAAGATGTCTTTGATTGAGTGAAATGAAGACCTAACTTATTTTTTTAGTTGTCAGGCATCACATAGGAGGTTTTTAGTGAAATCTAGTTTAGGTATGCCTCTAACTAAATTTTTGTGGGTAATATTCCTAGGTGTCTTTATGCTTGCATGAGATAGTCTCCTATGCCATAGCCAAGATTTAACAATTATAGTTTTCAAGCATAAGGAGCTAGAATATTTTATGCAGTTCAAGTCAACCATGTAAACATTATTTATTCATTTTCTTTCTTAAAATAGTTTTCCATTTAAACTAATCATCCATTTTATAGAAAGAAATTTAATGCAAAGCCCTTATCACATAATTGACTAATGCTTTGTAAGTTATACTTTTGACCATCAACTAATAAAACATTTTTAGTTATAAAATTATTTGAGTTTCCAATTATACCTGAGTCAACCACTTTCCTAGTGATGTTGTCTCCCAATGTTACCTTACCTCCTGACTTGACCTCCAGTTGGATGAACTGCTTCAAATCACCAGTCATATGCCTTGTGCATCCACTATCCAGGTACCACTTGCTCTCACTTGGTCTTTTGTGAGAGCATCCCTATAAAGTTAGTTAAACATTAGATTTTGGAACCCAAGTGAGTTTTGGTTCCACCTTATGCTTTAATGAATGATATGAGTGCATGTTATGCTGTGATGCATATAAATTTTACCTACACACTAAATGTGTCATATTGTGGATAATGCAAGTGCAGGCTAGGTGTCTTAACATGCCACAAGAGTAACACCTAACACTAGGAAATGGATTTACTAATCTAAGTGGGTTATGGTGCCTCTTCTTAGGGTAATATTATGCATGCTGTGATGACGAGTTATATAATTGTGCCAAGGTAGGTGATGGTTTATTATTTTGAAGTGCATTTATTTTTTCTTTTAGAAACTTATTTGCACTTTGTATAACAAATACTTTGATTTTCAATGCATGCTCACTTTCATCTATTCCTAATGTACATCCTTCTAATTGTTTGAATGATTATTCTAGCTCAATATATGGGATTTTAAGGGAATCATATACATTTGATAGATCAGTAAGCTTCTTGTTTAATGCATCATATTCATTAAGTAGTGTCATAAAATCACTAT
Source organism: Dendrobium huoshanense (assembly GCA_016618105.1). Lineage (NCBI taxonomy): Eukaryota > Viridiplantae > Streptophyta > Magnoliopsida > Asparagales > Orchidaceae > Dendrobium > Dendrobium huoshanense. Next base: position 71,877,973 of record CM028343.1, on the reverse strand, counting down.
CCAAAGTAGTATGCTCGCTTACCAAACTAGTATGCTCTTTTTGCAAAGTAATAAAATTAATGTTCAGATTTGCATACATCTTTTTTTTTCCTATACAAATCATGAATTTTTTTTTATATAACAAATAAATATTTATAAGAGAGTTGTTTTACCTTATCTTGATCTGATTGATCAAGATTATCATTAGGCATAAGAAATAGGTTTGTTACCACCTCCTCTGCTTCTGGTTCTAATGATTTTGAGGCAGAGTTAGCCCAAAATGCTTTTTGTGTCATGTTCTTTCCCTTCTTGAATTTTTCCTTTTCTTAACCCTTCTCCTTTAATGGGTGAGTCTTAAGGTTGGGGCAGTCTTTTTGAAGATGACCTAGTTTCCTACATTCAAAATAAATCATATTAGATGATGCTTTAAAATTTTTATTATTTTTATCTTTGCTCCAATATTGTTGGTGACACCTCTTCTTTCTTTTAAGAAAACTCTTGAATTATCATGTCATCAATGCGATGTCATCATCTTCCTCTGCTACAAAAATGTTGCTGTTTGAATAACTTTCCTTTAGGGCCACAATTCTCTCCTTCTTCTTTTCAACTACATCATTTTGTCTTTGACTCACTCCTTGCTTGAAGGTAATGTGGAACACAAGTAGTTATTCAATAGAGTAAACTTTTAATTTTTCTGATTCAGTAATTCTAGTTATTTTAGCATCATAAGAGCTAGGTAGGCATCATAAAATCTTATTAACTTTTTTTGAATTATATAGTTCTCTGCCTAGTGCATGAGATGATGTCACTATCTAGGTGAACATAGTATACATTTCAGGTACAGTCTCGCTAGGTTTCATGCAAAAAACTTCATAGTCATGCAGTAGAATATTTAGCCTGGACTATTTAACATCACTAGTTTCCTTATAAGTGATGCATAACCTATCCAATATTTCCTTCCCGATAGTGCCTGTAGAAACTCACATATAATCCTTAGATTTAAACCACCAAAAAAATAATCTAAGCATTTTGCATTTAATTGTGCGAGCTCTTTATCCTCATAACTCCATTCAATAAAGGGTATATAAATTTTTACACCATTAACTTCATGAGATGGATGTAAATAATCAATTTGAATCATATGCCAAATTCTATAGTCAATGGATTGAAAAAATGTAGACATCCAAATTTTCTAGAAATCTAATGAGATATTTTCGAGCAAAGGTGGACATGTTTTGGAAAAACCCTCAGCAATATTCCTATTACCAAAATGCACCATTGGATCTATACTTAAAGATTTTAAAATCTAAATTTCAAGACCCACTCTAGTACCACTTGAAAATTTGAGGAATTTGTTAGACCTCAATGAAGTAGCCCGAGGGCCACAAAAAGAGCAGGTGAATTGTAATTTAAAAATCAAGCACTAAATAAAAATTTTGATTTTTGGTTTTTTGCTACAAAAATAATTTGTAAAATAAATCTAAGTATATAACTTAAAATAGTGCGGAAGCAATTGATAATTTTAGAAGAGATATTATATATTTTTTTCTTTTAATACATATAAATTTTCTTATTACATGCCACAATCAAACCTATGTGCAGTTAATCGTAAATATTGAAATATGCAAGTTCAACTCTTATATAATAATAAAAATTATAGAAAGAAAATTAATGCAAAAAGGAAAAAGCACACCAGAAGATTTGTAGTGATTCGATCAACCTTGACATAGGTCCACTCCCTGAAGTCCTACACTCCAGGTATTGCACTAAAACAAAATGACTCTCCATTTGCCACCATAGTAAGGTGAAGAATCCCTTACAAAATCCCTTCCACCAAACCTAATGCGGTGAAGTGTCAAAAGCTATGTCACCCTCCTGATGATGATATCAAACCTCGAATCTTTTTCTCCCTTCTAGAGAAGGTAGAGTACCTCAGCTCCTTTTTCACCCTACGGTGATGGCAGAGAACCCAACTCCTTTTTCTTCCTTTTTGAAAAAAGGCATTAGAACCTCATCTCCTTTTCCATTTCACCCTCTTGGTGAATGAAGGGGACCCAACTCCTTTTCTCCCTCTTGGAGAAGGAAGAGAACCTCAAGGACTTGATGTTAAAGCCTCTCTCCCAAGAGAAAACTTCATGTACTCACTAGGCCATAGGAGGAGCAAAGGTTCTTTGCTAGCTTGGAGCAATTGTGTAATCCACTCATACTATTTCTCCCTCATGCTCAAGCTCATGTTCTCCTTCCTCTTAAACCTTGGTTTCTATCAAATGCTTCTCTCTCAGAGTTCCTTCTTCTACCCAAGACTTCTCTCTCTTGTTCTAATTGATAAATGAAACATTGCTAAAGTAATGGTGTTCAAAAACCCTAAAAATTCAAGTTGACCCATCTTTATTCGTATAGTATGATATTTGTTTGTTTAGTACAAGAAATTCAAAAATTAGACTCATTTAGTATGATACAAACAATCATTCAGATGAACTGTTCAAATTTTGCAGACATATTGTATAGTATAATTGTGATGTCATCCAGTACGATTTGTTCAATTTCTTTATATTCATGCTACATAATCCATGAGGTGACTAAAAATCATCTATGTCAATCATCCTGTACTATTCTCATCATACAGTATAGACAGTTAATTCTAGTAGGTCATCCACTATTATGTAAATATAGAGTAGTTCAATAATCATGGTTTTATTTGGTACGATATTTGGGATGCCCAAATTTTATCACTATTAATTGTACAATTCAATCAAGTTCATATAATATAATCTACTATCATTAATTAAATAATGATTTGATTGACTAATTATACAGTATAATTTAATTAAGATTTCAAAATTTTGTACATTACGATTAGGATCACATAAAATGATTAGCTCAAAAATTATTGTTTGAATTTCTTAATTTATCTAGCGGCTAGGGTTTACAAATCAAAACAAATTGTGAAATATGATTAGTTCAATACCATTAAAGATTCAATTTTATGTTAAGAACACTTTTTGAATAACTTATCGTATAGTATGATTGTAAGTTGTACAATATGATTAGTAAAAAAATTTATCTTAGATTTTCCTCACTCCCCCTCTGTGCATGTACACAGTAACTAACTGCATGCAACCTTATGTGGCTAGACTCAAGAAGTAAAAAATTATAAAGAAGTTAAAATTACACTCTTTAACTTGACACCCTATTCTACCCAAGCTTGAGTCTTTAGTAGTCTTGAGCGGTGTATGATTTTTTGGAAATGTTAGTTCACACATGCAAAATACAATATCTAATATTTATGCTAAGAGACATAAAAAACTCAATAATTAATATTTATTATCATTAAAAGCACAAGCTAGGGATCTTGGATTACAACATCATATCCATAAGCATACATAAGATCGTTACTGGATATTTGAAGATGTTATGATATCAAGAGATTTTTAGTTCTATGCTCAAAGGCAATGCATAGAATGGAGTAAAGTGGCTATAAAAAGCATTAAAGACTAGGTCATCTCTCACCTCCATTTCCAAGAGCATACATAAAGTCATGAAATGATTTTTAAAAGTCACATTAATTAGAAACCTTTTGATTCTACATCCAAGTATACATGTAAAATCATATGATGATCTTACTATGAGAGGTAAATGAATTGGAATATTTTTTAGTCTCGTATTCATGAACATACGTAGAACTTTAGGAAAAAGAGTTGCTAGACGTGTCAAGAATTGGATCTAGTCTTTACTTTATGTAAATGAGAATACTTAAGTTTAAAAGATGACTTTTAAATAATAGGGTCAACAAGAAACATATCAACTCTACATCTATAAGGGTACATAAAATTGAGAAATAGATTTTAGCTTAAGGGTAAGAAGACTAGAAAGTTTTGTAATCCTATGAATAAGAGAATACATGGAATTGGATTACCCATTAATTCTACATAATAGCACATACATAGAATCAAGGGATAATTTAATAATAATAAACTTGAGTAAATACTTCTTATGTCCATGAACAAGGGCATTCATGAAATCAAGAAGCACAACATATCACAAGGTTTACAATAACTAGTAAGTTTACAAATTTTATGTATAAAATCACACATGGAATTTAAAAAGAGGTTTGCTAAAGACATTGAAGAATTTGATCATTCCATAAATTTACGTACAAGAGCATTCATTAAATTTAGGAATAATTTTATATGATTATTTAACTTGATACTTTCAACTCTATGTTCAAGATCGTATATAAGTATAAGAAGCACATCTCTCCCTAAGTGTAAGGAAATAAAAAACTTCCCTAGTCCTATGTATAAGAGCATACACAGAACATGAAAAGGGTGGTCTTACTACAAATGCCAATAGTCTTGAAAGTATTAACCTAAATGTGGACTAACAAGGTTTCTCACCATAAATGATACAATGAAAACCTAAGTTTAACTAGATTGAAAATTTGTAAGTTTTCATAAGTTAGACAAATTCTCACCAAATTATATGTTTAAAATAGATTTTAAATTAAATCAAGATTGATAGCCATCATCAAAGGTGATTAACCTAATTTAATTTCAATTGAAGCAGTATTCTGAATTGATATATTGGCTATTAAGTTGAAGGTTAGTTATGCTGCACTGAAATGTAACAACATGGATGGAATTGGAAGCGTGGTTAGGGATGAAAAGGGTTGGTTTTTGTTAGCATTTGGAGCTCAATACGTGCATTGGGATATAGCTCAAGTGGAATTAATGGCTGTTTATTGCTTGAAGAATTTTCTGCAAGATTGGATGTACGAATCTCAAGGTGTGATCATAGAAGGTGATAACTTCAATATTGTTAAAATTCTTCAAGAGACTTTGAAGTATTGGAAGAATAAAGGATGAATAGATGATAACTTGGCTTTCTTACAAAATTTCAACCAAGTTTTGTTTTCATTTTGTAGTAGAGGGTGTAACAAATTAGCAGATATTTGTGCTAATTTGGGTGTGAATAATTCCTTTTTTTGGGTTGATCTTATGGATGTAAAGATTCCTCCTTCATTCTTGTATTGCTTGAAGGAGGAATGTGATGCTTTAGGTTCTTTTTGAGTTGGTTGTAATTTTCTTAGAATTTTTAATGCAATCTCGCAATCTTCTCAAAAAAAAAAAAAAAAGAAGTTGAAGGTTAATTTGATAAAAAATGATGGCATTAGCTTCTCAAAGATCTCCTTGAAAGAAAAGCTAGTTTACTAAAATACTTCATCGAAGGAGTAAAAGGAAATAACTTTTCAAATACTTTCTTAGGAGAAAATATCAATGAAAAACCAAAAGATTAATGATTAGATAAATTGTGTTTTTTAAAAGTAATTTCAAATAGAAGCTTCCATCATTAGGGACAATGACCCAAGCTTCTTAAATATTTGATGAAGAATTTATAAGGTATCTATATGAATATATAGAACTTGTTTATCCTCAGTAAAGGTTTAGAGTGCCTACCTATTTGGTTCATACCACAGTGAATTTGAATCAATTTTAAATAAGAGGGAGCTTGAACATAACATTGGACAAATGACAGCAAGTTGGATTAGAACTTGAGGCTTAATTAAACAACATAGAACCTGAATTGTTCAAATAAATATCAACAACCAAGCAAAAGGACATATGATGAACAAGCCTTCACTACACTCAAACAAATGTCAATAAACAAATGAAGGACTTGCAATACAATTTTTTTGCAAGAATTAATCAATGAAATCCGAGAGGAGTGAAATAATAAAAGTGCGTATGATTATACAAGTTTCCCAAGAAATGAATAATGTGAAACTCATGGTTTTCAAGTCAATCAATCCATGAGCAAGGAAAAGGGATCCTATAAATACAATCGTTCATCCTGTAAGTGAAAATCAGAAACTTGAACCATCATCAACCACCATCTCACAAACATATACAAGACGCACACCGGAGCGGAGCTCAGAGAAGGTCAATTTAGCAGAAGGATGCATGATGAACAAGCCTTCTACTGGGGATAGTATACATAGCCTTTGAAAGACCAATAAGAGAACAAGATGATATTAAAAGTAATTCTCCTAAGTAGATGGAGTTATCTTTTCAAATATCCTTAAGGTAGAAAACCATTTAGTAGCTAAAAGATATATGATCATATGACCAAAATCATATCCAAGAGAGCTATATTCTAAATGTGCTAATAGAGTTAGCATGTCAAATTATTTTCAAAATAGAAACTTTATTTAGGTTCAAGATTATTAACTATAAAAATTAAGCTTATCCATAATCACCTCAAGTGGAAATTATCTCCATTGGGTATGATAGAGTTAATTTACAAAATATTTCTCAAAAGAAGATCTATAGAGGACCTCTATAACTTTATAAAATGTGTCTATCAACTACCATAATTAGAGAAAGTCTATCTACATTTGGGAAGTAAAATAAAGCCTTTTCTAAGATCTATACGACAATAAATTTGTATCAAATTGTGTTCATTATTATTGACATTTGAATTAGCTTCCTAAATTTCTCCTAAAGAGGGAATCAATAAAAAAACTAAAAAGTCATAGTCAAACAAATTGATTCAATAAAAAATCACATTTGAAAGGAAGCTACCATCAATGAAGATTTAGGAGATATTAGCCTTTGATTGTTTGCTAAAGTTTAAGCTAATATCAAATGCAGTTCCATGAAAGTAGTGGGTGGAATTAGTTTCTAAAGAATCTTCTTGAAGAAAGAATAATTCAAATTATTTCAAGATATAGGAATGGAAAAATCAAGAATGCCCATTGTATATTTTAAATAAAGCTATTCATCATGGAATAATTTAATATTTTATTAGTAATATCTATCAAGAGATAAATCCATCAAGATAGATTCTATTAGGATGGCATATGGAATTTTTTTTTTTGAGGTCCTTTAAAGTGAAAAATCCTTTGAAAATTTTTAAAAGCTATGACTATATAAAGCATATCTACACATAAAAAGATTTTAGCTATGGCTTTTTATTAGGGAGATTTTTTTTTATATCTATCAATTGAATAGTTCATTAGGAATTAAAAGCATCAAGTCATCTATCAAGAGAGATGACAACAATATATGCTCAGATATTTTCTTAAGATAAATTCTTAATTAAAAAGGATTAAAGGCCAGCTTGAACCATCAGTAATTGAAGTTATCTTGATAAAAATTTGAATGATTTGGACCCAAGATAGTAAGTAGAATCTTAAATTAGTATGAAATCTAAAATTATAATCAAACCTTATATATATATATATATATATATATATATATATATATATATATATATATATATATATATAGGAAATTTGGATTTAAATAAATCAGAAATATTAAAAGCATGTGGCCTATCAAATCAATGCTACACCAACTTACGTTGCAACTCAAAAATTGAAAATTGATTGAATTTTGAAGTGTTAAAATATACAAATGTCAAGGATATCATAAGAAGGAATGGAGTAAATCAAAAATGGAAATGTTAAAAGTCTATGATCAAGGCACTTCAAACATCATTACACCCTTGTATTTTGCAACTCAAAGTAATATACTCCTATATCATGACAATCTTGAAGGAAACATCAAACAAAATACTTTTTGGTAAAATGCATATTAATGGGAGATGGGTCAATACCATTCTTGTGTACCACTAAATAAGATCAACCATCAATCTATATTTTGAAGAGACCTTCCCAAGTAGGCTAAAATCAGTTCTAATGAAGTGGGGATTGGAGGTATTTTTAGAGATCATAGAGGAAGGATGCTTCTTTCTTTTGGGTTCTCGATCGTGCATTGGGACATTGGATACTTGGAGTTATTGGCATTTCTTTCGTTGAGAAGAGTTATCAAGGAGTCGATGATGGATGCTAAAGGCTTGATTATAGAAGGAGACAACTTTAATGTCATAAGACACTTACAAAACTCGGTTTGTCATGAAAATCGAGTGGATGACCATTCAACGAGAGATGACTTGGACTTTCTGAATGGATTTTAGGTAATTATGTTCCACTTTGTTAATAGAAGTTGTAATAAGTTAGCTAATTATTGTGTTAACTATGCTTTGAAAGGGGATTTCTTTTGGGATGTTCTAGATGCTAGTAAGGTTCCTCCTATTTTTTATTCTTTGTTAAAGGAGGAAAGTGATAGGATTTCTATCACTTAGTCTTTGTTCTAGGCTTTCTTTTTTGCTTTAATGCAATCGACAGTTTCATAAAAAAAAAGTAGGCTAAAATCAAGAGTTATTCCTTGATAGAGAAATTGGGATGATCTACTCAAATATTTTTATTAACGAAAATCTATTAAAGTTCCAAACTTATGATTCAATCATTAAAGTTGATTAAATTTATTTGGTTAAAAAGTTTGAATAATTCAAAAACCACCAAGTAGATTGAATTAATGGAGTAAAATTAGAGAGAAGCTAGAGAGAGAAGCTCCCAGAAAGTTGAGAGAGAAATTGATATTTTTTTCAAATTTTCTCATTCCATTATTTTGGCAGTTCTTTCATAAATGATGAAGGAGGTAGCAGCGACCTCCGTTGATCGTTGGAAACATCCAATCAATCCTTCATCGTCCATTGGTTATCTCGATGGTTTCGGGAGATCATATAAGGCAGGGCCTTTGAAGATTAATGAACCTTCTACCATGATTCTAAAAAATCTACACCATTTATCGACAAATGAAAAGATCATGTTATTGAAGCACTTAATAAGGTTATTCATCCTGCTGGAGGTATGACTCCTCCTAGAAGTTCTAATGATAAAGAGGCCTCATCTTCTTTGGGTATGAGGTGATTTGTGAATAGGTTTAGTAATAACTTAACTAAACCTCTATTTTTGTAGAATGATGTATCTTTCTGAAAAACATACATTAATGGAGAACCCATTAGCTATTCGTGAAATTGCTCAAGGAGAAATTCCTAAGGAGAATTCAAAAAAATTTCAAGACCACGGTGTTAACAATCCTTGCACTAGGAGACCTAAAATTAAGGTGAACTTCTCAAGGGATGATTCTATATTTTTTGAAGATGGAAAGGCAATGAAGCTGAACGAAACAAATATTAAGATGAATTCTGACAAGCTTCAATTTTCTTTGGTAGTCAAGGTTTTTATGAAAGGAGGTCCCTATTCATGTGATAGCTAGTGAGCTTCGCCGTCAATGGAATCTTTTTGGAAAGTTTCACTTAACCATTCTTGCACTAGGATGGATCCTTTGTTCCTTTTTTTCTAAGGAAGTTATGGATAAGGTATTAGACGGAGGTCCTTGGTCTGTAAAAGGGCATATTGTTGGAATAGATAAGTGGTCGCCTCTATCTCCTTCTTCCTTAAATGGATTAACATCTCCAATTTGGGTCAAATTTTCCCACCTTTCTATGATATGTTGGGATGAAGATAATGGGGCAAGAATTGCTTCGATGATTGGACATCCTATATGGATTGATGGAAACATGTTTCAATGGAGTAAAAGGGAGTATGCTAGAGTTTGTGTTCGGATGGCTCTAGATCAACAATTTCCTATAGGAGTTTGGGTGGAAGGTTCGTGAGGTCGTTTCTTTTAAAAAGTAGAGTACAAGAAAGTATCCACATTCTATTTTAAATGTGAGAAAGTGGGTCACCTCATTGGTGATTGCAAGGAAGGCATTTCTATTTGTTATGAGGCTAATCCCAGATCAGTAGAAGATGGTAAGGTGATTGTACAGTCTTTACAGGATGGAGTGAATAAAGAAGAATCTAATGGTATTTGGATTCTTGTAAAGAATTTGAGGAGGAAAGTGTTTGTCGGTGCAAATAAAGGAAGATGAATGCTATCAATACTAGGTAATCAAATGCTATTTTTGTCAAAATAACTATCAATAAAAGTTCACAGGATGTTGATTGAATGATGGAAGAACTTCTATCCAAAATACAGAGGTGGATGTTGAGGTTGTTCAAGAGTTTCCTGCTGTAGCTGAGAAAGTTTCAGAAGGTGCTGAAATAGAAGAAGCGGTGTGTGAGGTGGAAGTTCACAAAGATAGTATTGATATTTCTGCATTTTTCGAAGGCAGAATGCTTTCTCCTGTCATTCCAATCATAATTGAAGGCATGAGTAAATTCAAAATTTTGAAGTTTTGTATAAAAGGGAATGAGGATAATCTTCATGTTCTAGAGCCTATGGATGGAGAATTAGAAGAAGGCGAATTGGTTACTAAAAAAATAATGAATGTTGGTTATGAAATAGACACAACGGAGGAAGATTCTGGAAAGACAAAAGTAAAGCTTCAAAAAGAGATTAGATCTTTGGGTAAAGATAATATTATTTCTCAAAGAAGGAAAGGGGATGTGAAGAAGAGGAATAAAAATGGGAGCAATCCCATTTCTAATCTCAAATGTCATCAATAGATTTTTGGAATTGTAGCGGGGCAAGGAAAAAAGAAGCCTCTCACTATTTAAAAGAATTTGTGAAAGAATTTGACATTTTCTTTGTTGGGATTGTTGAGACGAAGATTTCTTCAGTTGACAGACTTGAATTCAATGAAAATGGTTGGAGCTAGCTGGGATTACTTCAGTAGTGTTCTAGCAGGGGATTGTTTGTTGGCATTATGGCATGTTGGAAGTCAAAGGTGATAAGCATTGAAGGCATTATTCTTTTGGAGTAAAGAAAAGCATTTGAATCTCAACAATCTAATGGAACTTTTAAAGAAATAAATACTTGAGTTACAAGAAGAAGAGGCTGTACAAGGTAACTTGTCGGATGATAAAATCTGTGTGCTGAAATCTAAGGTGATAGTGCTCAACTCTACTTTGGGGTGGCTCAATAATTGGTTGATATAAAGGGAAAAAGTCAAGTGGCTAGAAGAAGGTGATTGAATTTCAAAATATTTCCATGCTTTTGCTTCAGCTAGACGTAATAGTAATCAAATAAATCAAATCAATGATAGCAATGGAAATTTGATTGAGGATCACAAAAAAATAGAAGAAACTCTGTATGGTTTTATGGCCAACCATAAATCAGGTTCTGGATGATGGAGATAGAAGCTTTTTTATGTCTAATTTTACTAAGGAGGAGCTGGATTCAGTAGTTCATCGGTTAGAAGGCAATATTTCCCCAGGTTTAGATGGTGTTTCTTACTCTTTTATTAAATGTTATTGGCTCATCATAAAAGAGGATATTTAGAAGGCTATTATTTTCTTTTTTACTTCCAGTGTTATTTGTGAAGAGTGGAAAGAAACTTCAATGGTACTAATTCATGAGATGAAGAGTCCTTTGAAACCCATCAACTATAGACAAATCAACCTTTGCTTGTCCATTTACAAAATTATAGTGAGGATGTTGCTGAACAGGTTAGTCTGTTTCATTTCTAGAATTATCTTAGAAGATCAAGCGGACTTTGTTAGAGGCCATTTTTTATCAAAAACATATTTTTCTTTCTCTTTTTTTTTAGAATTGCAATTTGCATTAGAAAAAGTAAAAACTATTTCAAACTATCAAACTAGACAACTATCATATTCCTTCTTCATAAGGCTATACAAAGAAGAAGGAATATCAAGAAAAGAAGTTGAATCAAAGAAAAAGCTATTATCTAAAGCTAAATTAGCACACAAGTCAGCTACTTTATTATAGTATCTTGAAGTATGATGAAAATATACCTTTTTGAAGTCATTTAAAAATGACATCTTCTCTGAAACCAATATATTAGCCTTATATGTTGATTTCATCATTGAATCTTGAAGGAATTTGATCACATTGTAGTTGTCACCTTCAATTATTACACCTTTACTTTCAAACATCCAATCTTGCATGAATTATTTCAAGGTAGAAATAGCAACCATCTCTAGCTGATTTATATCCCAATGCATTTTCTTTTCTCCAAAACCAAGAAGTAATCTACCTTTAAAATCTCTGACTATGCGTCCAATGCACGCTATATTAGAGTCCAACAAAGAAGCATCCACATTTTTCTTTATCCAATCTAGAGGTGGGGGGTGCCAACAAGTACCAAACTCTAAATAGAGAGAAGCACCCCAGTCAACTAGCATCAGATGTCTAGACACGGCAATGGATAAAATGTTTGCAGCAACAACATGTGTAGATAAAATAGAATTACCATGTTTACTGTCATTCCAACATTTCCAGGAGACAAAAATTGCTGTACAAAAAACCTTTACAATATTCGATTGATCTTTGGAAAGAGTTCTAAGGTGAGTTAAACAATTATCCAAAGATTGGAAGATAGGAATACTAAATCCCCAATGTCTCAATTTGCAAATGATATCAACAAGATATTTGCAATGAACAACAATATGTGAACAATCTTCAACTTCTTGACAACCTCTAGCACAAAGATCACTATGCCAAATTCTTTTATATTTTAAAAATTCATTAGTTGGTAAGGCATACCTTCTCATCCTCCACCAAAACAATTTAACTCTTGGTTTAAGTTTTAATTTTCTTAACCAAATGGAAAAGCCAAAATCATCATCTTCATTGTTGTATTTGGTAGATTCTGGATATGCCAATGCAGAAATTGATCTTACCGAGAGTTGGAAAAGAGATTCCACCCGATCCTTATGTCCATCATGAATAGTATATTGTTGCAAAATTAGATTTACAAGATCCTGATTGAAGAGCAGAAACAATTCAAGCAAGTTCCACTGACCGTCTCGAAGAAGTAATTGCTATAGCATTACCCCGTCTAAGACATCACAATCAACTAACATTGGCCATTTTTTAAAACACTTGTATAATAACCAAATATAATTCATAATATTGGTACTTTCCCCATTTATAACTTGCCATTTAACAATTGGTTTTAAGTAAGAAGCCCCATCCAAGAGAATAAACCAAGCAGCTGAATGACCTCTTTTAATCTCTCCATTCCATATGTTTGTACCATATTTAATAGCAATGCTTCTATGCAACAAAGATGAAGGATTTTGAGAAAAAATCCAAGACATTCTAGCTCTTAGAGGATTGGTTTTGTGAACAATAGAATATACGACCATTCCGCCCAGATTTTTTGGTTTACATAAATCTTCCATGCCACATAATAAAGACCACGTCTACCATAATCTTTGTGTCAAAGAACACTTTTTGGAACCAATGAGTGGATTGATAAAAAATTTGGCAAAGATAAAAAAAGAAGACTTTATAAGAACCATCCTTCCAGCCAAGGATAGAAATCTAGCTCCCCGAGCGTTAAGTCTCTCCAATGCATGATCAATGATGGATTGAAAGTCATCCTTCACCATTCTCCTTAAAAAAATATTAATACCCAAGTAATGTAGCTCATTAACAACTTTGAAATCAAAATTTTCCCAATTTTTCTTCTCAAGTTTGGTCTCACGGCTTTTCTAAAAAGAATCTGAGATTTTGCATTGTTGATATTTTGTCCTGTCCATCCACAATACTCCATTACTAAATTCTTCATAGCTTGAACCATACGAGAAGATGCTATCCCAAATAATAAAACATCATCTAGATAAAGGAGATGAGTAATTTTAGGAGCTTTGGGAGAAAATTGGATTCCCAACTTTTGTCCTCTTTGATTAATAGCATTTGATAAAAGCTGAGAACACATGATGAAAAGATATGGTGACATAGGACAACCTTATCGAAAGCATTTTTTTGCTTCAATCCATCTATAACTCTTTCCAATTAAAAGGATAGAAAAACGCATGTTAATCACACATTCCATGATAAGATTGGATATCTTAGCTGGAAAACTGAACCATTTTAAAACAAGATCCAAGGTCTCCCAAATCATAATATCAAAAGCTTGTTCCATATCAAGCTTGACTTCCATAAAACCTTTTTTATTTTTGGAAATTCTGAATTTATTGAAAATTTTATGAGCTAATAAGCAATGATCTGACAAAGATCTTCCCGAAATAAAAGCAATTTGTTCTTCAAAAATGATTTTAGAAATACTACACTTTAATATATTCACAATCATTGTTGAAACAACCTTGTAAATGGTTTGACAAAGGCTAATAGGATGAAAGTTAGAAGGTGTTACCGGGTTATTAATTTTAAGAATAAGAACAATCATAGTATCTTTCCTAGCTCCATGCATACGCCTGGTCTTGAAGAAGTCATCAATTGCTTTCCAAGTTGCATCTTTCATAATTTCTAATAAAATTTGAAAAAGGAAGTGGTACTCCCATCCAAACTGGGAGATTTATTTGAGCCTTGCTGGAAAACAACAATAGCAAACTCCTATTTAGTGAACTCAGCATTCAATAAATCCTTGTCGTCATCATCAACCATCTGTTCCATATTAACCGAAGGCCAATTCATCCTCACACAATCACTGGATCTCCATTTGTTTTCAAAAAACATCAAAAAACTTGATTCTACCTACTCCATGTCTTCCACCGCAATGTTGTTTACATCCTTTATTTGTCTAATCAATTTTCCATTCCTTCTAGCCAAAGCATAGTCATGAAAGAATTTTGAATTGGTGTCACCCTCTTCATTCCATGTAGCCTTCACTCTTTGATTCCACCAAGTAGATAATCTCAATAACGTAACATTGAGTTCATTAACTTTAGCACGAAGTAAAATCAACTTATCTGGACTAAGGCCTCCTTCCAATTCTTCTTCCAGTTGTAATTTAAGAATTTCTTTCTTCAATTCCTCCTAAAGAAAACTCAGATATTTGCATTTATTCTTGTTCCAATAGTATAGAGACTTCATAGTTCTCAAAATTTTCCTGTTTAAAACTTCTGTTGCACCCCCAAAATCATGTTTCTCCCAAGCTTTAGTGACAATCTTCTAAGTTGCTGGATAGGACTTCCATGTGTCTTCAAATCTGAAAATTTTAGAATGAAACTGAGGCACTTCATCAAATTTAAAAGCAATGGGGAAATGGTCAGATGCCACCCTTGCTAGATGTCTAATCGAAGCCAAAGGAACCAATTGAAGTGCCGCTGAATTCAGTAAGCATCTGTCAAGTCTTTCACAAATCCTTGTAGTTCCTTATTTGTTGTTACACCAAGTAAACCTTGGTTTAATAACACCTAAATAATGAAGATTATGATTAGCCATAAAAAAATTTCATCTCTTTCAGTCCTTTAGACAAACAAAACCTTTTACCACCTCTCTTATCTTCCTTAGAAAGAAGATAATTGAAGTCTCCTCCCACTATAGTAGGAACACTACCCAACACATTCCTCCCAAGTTTTTCCCAAATCTCCCTTCTAACTTGAAACTTCTTATTTCCATACACCATAGCCACATTCCAACACCCCTTACTAGTAGATTCAAGAACCTGAAACACTAATTGAGAAGAGTGCTCTACCACATTAAAAGACACTAGATTTCTATTCCAAAGAACCCGCTCTTCGAGGATGTCCTCAGCGTCGAGGAACATGTACTAGGGTGTATGTGCTACTCGTTCAGTTCAGATCATAAGTTTGAAGAAATGCAAAAATCTTTTCCAGTATCAACGACCACTACCGATGAATTAGGATTGATAGAGTGGAAGACGGCTATCTAATTGACTATTATATAAATATATAAAAATGAAGATCTATCATCTACCTAATTATGTTATGAATTTATGGTTTCTATTGGTGCAAATCCAATCACTCCATTTGAGATGAGAAGGAATTCTCCATTGGTAACAAATAGTTATCCATTAAGCGGAGGAAAAAGGTTATGCTCCTAATTCCTATTCTTGAAAAAACGGACTAACAGGGTCAGCTACATAGCCAAATACTTCCAGAAGTACCCTAAGCTGGATGATGGAAAAAATCCCAATCACAACCAATAATCCTATTAACATCTCCTATGGCAATATTCGCCAACTTGATCTCAGCTAACCATATAAAAAAAAAAACTACATTTTCTTTCACAATTTCCCTTAGGTAAAGAGTGGCTTCCTTCTTTTTTGCCCCTCTACAATTCCAAAAAATAAAGGAAGACATTAATTACATAAAGGGGAAGAGTCCCCGCCTTTCTTCTTCACCTTACCTTCAACTTTCATTTTCCTAGAGACGGGTTCAATAGGACCCAGAAATTTCAGCTGTAATTTGGATTTTTGTTTAGCAGAATTCAATAGTTCTTTATCATTACTTTCTTGATATGTGTTTTCAACATTTCCTTGATCTTTGTTTCCAGATATACTAGTCCCTTCATCATTAACATCTGCTACAGCAAAATCAGTTGCTTTAGGATCCAAAATAGAATTAATATTGCCATTTGTGTCTTCAAAAGAATCAATAGAAATAAGAGATTCTTCTTGATTAGTAGAATATGTAACAGGATCATTAAAAACATTTGCCACTTATTGGATAGAATCTAGGATAACATCATTTGCATTGTTGATTTCTTCAGCTAACACTTAAAACATGATGGATATACAGACATCAGGTTTTGATTTTTCACTTATAATTTCCTGATGGTTGCAATTAGGAGCAGTTTCCAAATTCGGTGCCTTATATTCTTGAATATTATTCATGGATTGGAGTATGTCTTTATTCATGGAAACATTTGTGTCATTTTATTTATCTAGTTTCTTTGTGTAAGCTTCTTTCTTCCAATAACCATTGTTCTGGCTCCAATTCTTTTTTGTTATATTTTTGAACTTGACATGAATCCATGGCCCACATTCCTTATTTTGTTGATGATGTATTGCTTCATTTTGAACAACATGATTCAATTTGTTACAATTTCCTTTAGTCTTATCATATTCATATCGGAGAATCGGGCATTTAGATTTTAAATGCCCAATTTTGGCACAATGGAAGCAAAATGAGGTTAATTTTTTGTATTAAACTTTCTAAAAAAATCTTCCACCCAAACCATCTACCCAAATTCCAATGGTAATTTGGATTTTAAGTTGATACGAACACAAACAAGAGCAAATTCCTTCTTTCCCCATTTAAATGAGTTGCCATCTAAATACATTATGTCCCTTGAAGCAATTTTTGCAAAATTAACTTCATCCCAACAATATAATGGTAAAAGTGGAAATCGGATCCAAATAGATGCAGTTAAACTTTTAAGAGATAAAGGTGAGAAAAATGAGATCATTTGTCCATACCTACAATATGACCCCCGACGTACCACGGGCCACCATTGAGAACTTCTTCCATAGCATCAGTTGTCTTAAAGGAACATACAATCCAGTTCAAACACAAAGTTGTTAAATGGAAGTTACCAAACATGCTTTATTGACTCTTGAGCTCCATACTAAAAACCAAAAAAGGGATGTTCTTTACAAGAACTTTTAGAACTACTGAGTTTGTATGAATTTGAGAATTTGCTAACTCTAATCCAGAATTTAATTTCACTGCTACCCCGTCTGATGACATTTCTATTGAATAAATATCAAAATTGATTTTGATATAATGGGGTTTCTTCTAGGCATTGATAAAAGTTTCTTTCTGATTGCTAATTTCATCACTCGGTTGATCCAGAACTTTATCATTCAATGAAACAGGATTTACTGAATCAACTATTGTCACATTAGGATTTTAAAAATTAACATATAAATTGCGATTAAGAGATCCTTCATTATTTCCAACAAATTTGATGACTTTAAGAATCAATATTCATTGACGTAGTGGCATCCTGATCCAAAGTTTCAAATGAAATTGCATTTATATCATTACCTACTTTAGGTACAACAGACACCTTCGGTGGTTCTACTAATTTCTTTCCCTTCCCTTCAACTAAAGGAACTTGGATTTTATCATGATGAGTATTTGAAGAAAAACCTTATTTGATGATAAAAGGTTTTGGCAGTTTCTTGATTCTCTTTGAATGTCTCCTTTGTTGGTTTTTTTATCCTTAAGAACTTCAGCATTACCCAAAATAGATGAAGTCTTGATGGCTGAAGATTGATGGTTGAAAGAGGACCCATTGGAAGGATGATGCCGGTTATCTGATGGAGGATGGTTATCCGATGGAGGTAGGTAATCTGATGGCGACCGGTTGTCCGATGCTATCTTGAGTAGAGAAAGCGGAAAACCAGTGAAAAAAAGTTTCAAAAAAGATCTTTCTCTCACTAGAGGAGGTAATCAATATGTTTAGATTTTCTAAAGAAAAAAATGGAATGATGGCTATTAAAGTCAATATGGAACAGACATATGACAGTATGGGTTGGAATACCTTGAAGCAAGTATAGAGCATTTTGGATTCCCTGGTAAATTCTCTAATCTTTTATTAAAGTGTGTGGTTGATCCTAAGTATTCCATTTCGATCAATGGTACCAATTCTAAATGGATTCAGGTGAAATGTGGATTTAGGCAAGGGTGCCCCTTATCTCCTTATTTATTCATTATGTTCTCACAATTGTTGCTGGACGCGTTTGTTCAAAGGGGTTCAAAGATTGGAATCAAAGTAGCTCCTAAACCAAAAATAGTTTATCATTTGCAATATGCTAATGACATTATCATTTTCTCCGAGGCTAATCGCAAGAGTGCGAAGAAAATTATGAAGATTATGAAGGGATATATTAACTGGATGGGCCAAAGAGAAAATGTTATGAAATCATCCATTCTTTTTGGGAAATCGGTTGGAAGAAGAAAGTCTATTGTTCTTTTAAAACTTTTGGGATTTAAAGTAGTCAAAGAACTGATTTATCTTGGAGTAAAAATGGCTTTGAGGAGACTGACTATTTTGGAATTTCAAAGCATGCTAAAAAAGGTTTACAGAAAGTTAAAGACATGGTGAAACCGGTTCATATCTTTGTCAAGTAAGCTTCTTCTTATTAAGTTGTCACTCTTATCTCTGCCTATTTTTTTATCAACATATTCAATTGTCCCTATGGGAGTGTTGAATGAGTTGGATAAAATGAGTAAGGACTTTCTTTGGAACAAATAAGATAGAAGTATGGGTATGTTGCTTGGGAAACCTTATGCAAACCAAAAAGATTGGGTGGTTAAGGAGTGCTATCACCAGTTGGTAAAGTAAGCCCTTTGAGGGCTAAATTTTCTTAGAGTTTCGTATCTAGACCTTCTACTATGCTCAATTGTATTTTAATTGCAAAATAGGGAAATATATTTGGAATTCAAAAATTAGAAGTAGAGCCTCTCCTCCTTGGAAGATCATAATCAATGGAGCAAGTTTTCTGCAACAGATAGTGAGATGGAAAATTTTAGATGGTAGAAGTATTAATACCATTAAGGATGTCTGGATTCTATACAAGAGCAAAGAGTGGTGGCCCACAATTGTTGCTGATGTAAACGACAAATGCAAATGTCTTATGAATTTTATTCAAGAAGGATGCTGAAATGTCTCAAAGCTACAGTAGGTTTTCGGGCAAGAGCTGGTGGAATTAATTAATTCTGTACCGATTCATCTTGAATTACAATGTGATCAATTGGATATAATGTATAAATGTCAAGAAAATCAATTTCTTCTTTGATTTCTGATAACAGAAATAGTTATTTTACTGAAGACAGGAATTGGAAATGGCTGAGAAATTTGAAATTAAGGTCAAGGGTGGAGCTGTTCTGGTGGAGAATGAATCTCAAAGCGATTCCCTCAAATGAATTTTTTATGTATAGAAGGCTTTTCAACTTCAATGGTGTTAACCTCTATGTAATAACCAAAAAATTACATACCTCGTACGCATCGAGAAGCAGACTCCCAAAATTCTGCAGAAATCCCGCCGAGGTACTGCATAACGGAGCCGCTCGAGTTGCTTCTCTGCAAATCTGGTGTAAATCCTGCGATCCTCTCCTCGATCGAGCCCTGTTCGCCTCTATAAAATGAAGCCGAACCCACTGCTCTCTCCCACGGTTTCCATTCGCACTCAAGCTCCGATACCTCTCCTCCTTACGGCTCTTCCTCCTCTTCCATCCAAAGCCTCCACCCGATCCACCTCTCCCGTCGATCCTCAGAGAGAGAGAGAGAGAGAGAGAGAGAGAGAGAGAGAGAGAGAGAGAGAGAGAGAGAGAGAGAGAGAGAGAGAGAGAGAGAGAGAGAGAGAGAGAGAGAGAGAGAGAGAGAGAGAGAGAGAGAGAGAGAGAGAGAGAACCTACCTCCACCGAGCCTCCAAGCTCTATCGTCCCGCTCCCTCTCCGATCCCCTCACAGCTGCTAGGTTTCGCTCCTTCGACGACACTTCCCTTCCTATGTGGATCGGAAGTTCCGACATTTTGATCTAAAGCAAGAACAGTAGCTCGCTTGCTGTGTAGGTAGCTTTCTCCCTTACCCGCGCTTCTTCGGCCAAGCACTGTTGCCAAACAGCAATTAAGCTGTTTTAATTTTATTGTTATTTATTATTATTATTATTATTATTATTATTATATTATTATTATATTAATAATAATAATAATAATAATAATAATAATAATAATAATAATAATAATTAAAAATATAATTATTTATAATTAATTAATTTTAATTTTAATTAATTATTTTAATTATAATTATTTATAATTAATTCATTCAATTATATATTAATTATTTTAAAATTATAATTAATTAATAAAAATAAGTAGTTATAATTAATTAACTTTAATTATAATTAGTTATTTTAATTTAATTAATTATTATTATTTATAATTAATTAAATTAATTATGAATTAATTATTCTTAATTATAATTAATTAAGTTTAATTATAATTAATTAAGTAAAAAAAAAGAGGAGAGAAGTTCACTCTCTCTCTCCCTCAATCCTCGATCCGCACCGACCCCGCGCAGGTATAACTTCTAAACCCTAAAACTCCGAGAACCCATTTCAACGCATTTGTCGAGACAAAACGACCACCTATACACGCTTTTCTTAGCATGGTGGGAGGACGTGCGTCCCGACGCTTGCGATGAAGCGGATAATCACCTAATCCCTTCTTGAAAGTTCGTATCGCCTTGGTTTCCCCGCCTATACACGCTTTTCTTAGCGTGGTGGGAAGGGAGCCCGGTGTGATGCACACGACGAAGCGGGGATACCCATAAGTACCCGCTTGCTGGGAAACAACTGCCTTGCTTATAAAATATATTTTAAAAAAATACTTTCTTACAAAATGTTTTCAAAAACACCCATGCACGCTTTTCTTAGCGTGGTGGGGGATCGAAAATTACACGGCCGCGGTGTCCTCGAAAGAGGGCACCTACCATACACGCTTTTCTTAGCGTGGTGGGAAAGGCCCAATTTTCCGTAGTTTTCCCCTAAACGGGGGAGACGCCGGAAGGATGCCAAAATTTTGGGTGAAAATGTTGCTACACGGACATTTTTGAACTCAAAGAAAATAAAGGTTTGGATATATTTGAACAACCAGGGACTTGGGACTATGCTCAGAACTCAAATCAAATGGACTTAAATGAACTTGAACCAAGTTTACTTAATTGAACTTGAACCCAAATGAATTCAATTCTAATTGAAACGAGTATGAACATGAACCTGGATTCTCATTAGAACTTGACTGAATTCATTTTGAGCTCGGACACGAACTCAAAGGACAACAGGGGACATGCATTTGAACTTGAACTCAAGCAGAAGACTTGTAAGCTTGAGCTTGATCTTGAACTCAAATGACTAAGCAAAGGAACTCAAGCATGAACAAAGTGAACTTTGACTTTTAACATGCAAGTTGATCAAAATATCATGTAAAAATCAATAGATGAACTATAAGGAATTTGATTTAAAAGATAATCAACTTCCCAATAGAGTTATCATTCCAATTGGAATGCAAATGCTAATGTGCAAATTCATTTCAAGTGTGAACCTGAAATTTGTGTGAGCAATAGAAATCAATCATTTCAATTAGAAAGAAGGGGTTGATGAGCTTGATCTCAAATTTATCACAAAACAACTTGTAAGTACAATTTGATTACAAGTAGCAAGAAGAGCATGAAGAATATGATTTTATATCAAGATCATATTTTTGGGAGGAGGCCATTGGATCGTAATGGCTCATTTACAAAATTGGAAGCGATGTACCCTCAAGCAACGATCAATAGAGATTGAAAAAATTAGAGTTCAAATTTTTAATCGACCATATAACTAATGTTATTACTTGCATCATGGGTCCAATGATGATGTATTGCACGTCGATGAATGCTTGGAGTTCGTAACAAGAGATATACAATCGCCACGATCTTCAGGACAAAGAAAATTCACAAGCAATGGAAGAATGCGACGGCTTGTTCTTAACCAATAAGTTAGAGTACTATGTGGATGTTGGAGAATCATCATGTTGATTAGAAACACAAGCACCAACAACTACAAGTCATCATACAAGCACGATAATCTGATGAATTTGATGGCCCGAGGCCTACAAGTACAAAGCAGGAGAACTACGACAATGCAGTTCACTTACAAGTAGTAGTAATAGTTATGCTACAAAGGTGAGGGATCCTTTATAAACATACAATATATCCACACCCAAAGAAGTCATCGTAATAGAAGGCGACCAATATCACAACACCTTTACAATCAATCATGTTCCAATGTTAAGCAAGTACATTGATCCGTTACAAGCAAAGATTGATGATACTACAACAAATACAACTATCCATGCAACTAAAGGCAGGAGATTAGTTAGCGCACTATGACATGCCTACAAAAATAAACAAATAGTACACGACAGTCTACCTGTACGAAGCAGGGAACAACTTAATTCAGAAGCTGCTACGCCACGCCACCAGATCTGCAACATTCGTACAAGCAGACAAAAGGCGTCTATTCCAAGAATACCCCCGCACGTGCACAATAGTTTGTATACACATAGGTACACTAATGGGGTATATAATCTTAACCCGCATGGGCCCCGACGAGGGTGTTATTGGTACACACGTGACGTCTAGGGATGCTGCGCGGGTTAACAAGTGAATTCAGATTCGAAACCGATCCTTCTACACGGGTAAATAGAAGTTGACAGGGTTTGAACCAACAAACAATTATACGGTTGTGGCGACCGTCATATTTGTATTAATACATTCATATTAGGCTTTTAAGGCCTATAACAATAAGAATTTACTATCAAAGGCACAAAGCCTACAAAACTCGATCATCTGTCGACAGCCTGACAAAGTTGACAGAGTTCAATCAATAAAAGAGAAATGACCCCGAACACCCTGATGATGGTCGTGTTGAATGCAGATCTCAACCGGAGGGGTTTCCAAATATTTTCAAATGTCTCATTTCTAAATAATTCAAAGCTCCACCCAAAATACCCACAAAAATCTAAAAAAATCTCAAAAATTCTAAAATCCCAAAAATATTTAAAAAATGAAATCAATCCATCAATACACTTAAAGTAAAGCCCATCCACCCTCCGCAACAGTTTGCAAGGTGGACAAATTCAAATATAACTTCAGCTCACAAAGAGCCAAATGCCTAATCGAAAATATCACTAGAATCCATTCTCAACCAATCTCCTGCCAATAAGGACGTGGTACGTGTCCTCTAACCGGCGGTTTGCCGCCAAATGGCGCCGCAGGATAAACGGTTATGACCCGAGGCCCTCTGAACCGAGTGGTTTTGCCACCAAATGGCACCACGCAATACCGGTTATGGCCAGTGCCGTTACGTTCCTTATTGGCATCAAATCCTTGAGATATGAATCAATAGGATATAATTGATAGGGCACAAAGCTCTCTGCAAGCTAAGGTGGATTCAAATTTGTCCCCTTAGACAAACAGTCAACCCCGGTCTACAAGGTCCCCTTGGACGAAGCAACCCATGGCTGCCGACAAGGATCCTTCTGTCAGGTTGGGTCGACTACCTCCTCTAACTAAGTAGACCAGGGATCACGATGGCCCAAAACGACGGAACCATGTGATCTTGATCGGGTCTATCATCCATTCCCCGACCAGCTGCTTTAAGTGTTAGGTGGTGAAATTTCTCTTTTTAAATATCAAACTTTTCAATACTTTCCAAATTTTCAAACTTACAAATATTTCCAATTCCCATGCATATGCTGCTATTATATGCCAGATACCACGTATTGTATACGTATCTGATTGACGACTAGCCTTAATCGAAAGTTCTCTCTCGTTATCGAGAGGGGTAATTAACTATAGGGGCTTGCGCCTATAGGAAACCATAACTCAGATCATAAAATCCTCACCAAATGAGGGCGAAATCTCTGGGTAGTGTCTTATCTACAAACCCATCTGCCTTCCAAAATTTACCCCGGAACCTAATCCGTTAAAACTCCCCTCGCTCGAAATATAATAGAAAAAAAGAGATCGCACGGCGAGGAGGCTGGGGACGAATTTTTGGAGCCCACAAATGGGTATCTGAAAAGATGTAATGCAATAAAGAATTCTAAACATATTACAGTTCATTATTCTTTTATTCATAAAGTGATAGAGTTGCTTGATAGATGGGGATTTAAACTCCCTATTTTCTCTGATATAGAAGAATGCTATTGGGAGTTGGTTGCTTTGTCAAAATCTAATCCTTTTTTGGGGAACTTGAATTGCTCAGCTGTGTTCTTCTCTTGGAAAAGTAGAAACAAGCTTGTATATAGTAAAACAGAGGATAGTATTAATGTTATAGCAGCAAATTCAATCAATTTTGCCACTGCATCATTTGTCTTTAATCTAATTTTGGACAACTGGGATTCCAATCAGCTAAGGCTATCTTCATCCTCTTAGCATCCCCCTCCCATCTAATGGATTAAGCTTAATGTAGATGCTTCTCTTGAGAACTCTTATATTGCAGGCATAGGTGGCATGATCGGAGATTATAAAGTTAGATTTTTGTCTGCCCGTGGATTTAACTGCTTGCATTGGGATTGCTCGGATTTGGAGCTAAATGTGATTCTATCCTTGAGGAAGGTTATTCAAGAATAGATGTATGAGGTAAAAGGAATAATAATTGAAGGTGATAATTACAATGTAATGAAGTATGTTCAAAGTGTGATGAAGAATGAAGTTACTAAAGACGACTGCTTCAAGAAAGATGATTTTTTCTTTCTTAGAATTTTAACCAAGTGATAATTCATTTTGTGATTAAGGATTACAATATGTTAGCGGACTGTTGTGCTAACTATGTATGTTCTTTTGATTTTGTTTGGTATAGTTTGGATTGTAATAAGGTTCCTCCTTACTTTTTTGAGTTTCTAAAGGAGGAATGTGATAGGAGTTTTATCACTTAGGCTCTTGTATTTTGCTTTATTCTAATAAAATTGGTCTAAGCATTTCTTTAAAAAAAAGTAGATTGAATCAAACTTATCATGTTAATGAAAGATGTACTTGAATTTATCCATAATGAATAAGATAATAATATGGTTTGAAACATTTTAATTATACTTATTGAAAGCTCTTGTAGGTTGCTAAATCTTAAGGAACTAGCCTTAGGCTAACCAAGAGGGGAGTGGGGTCCAGGGGGGGGGATGAATTGGTTATTTCAAAAAATTCCTTTAAAAAATATTTTTATTCATTATTAAATACTAAAATTAAGCAATTTCTACAACAGAAGTAGAAGTGAAAAAATTCAAAATAATAAAACAAATTAGTGTTGTCAACCATACAATAAACCAAAGGAAAATAAAAGTGTGGAATAATAAAAATAGAACTCACAAAAATTTATAGTGGTTTGGTCCAACCTGACCTACATTCACTCCCTGAAAACCACTTTTCCATGTCTTGCTCTAAAAGTAGTTTCTCTCCTTTTGCCCCCATAGCAAGGAAGAGAAGCCCTTACAAAATCTTTTTCACTAACTCGATGAAGGAAGAGAACATCAAATCCTTTTCTCCCTTATGGAGATGGAATATAAACAATAATCCTTTTACTCCCTCCTGAAGTTGGTAGAGAACCATGATCTAGTGGTGAAGAATTTCTCTCCGAAGCCACCCAAGAATCAAAGTAGAGTCTTAAAGAAGATTGAAATGAATTTTGCTTTGAGTAACCTTGTGAAGCTCTCACGACTCCCCCTTAAAAGAACACTCCCTTTCTTCTCTCCCAAAGCTCTCCTTAACTCTCTCTTTAAGCTCCCTCTCAAGGAATCTAAACAACAAAAATATGTTTTATAATACAATGTAGGAGTTTAAATAGAAAGCCTCAAAAGAAGCTCTAAATCAATTTATCGTTATGGATCATCCTATACGATCGTGAGATCATCCTGTATGATTAGTACAAAATAGCACTTCCATATAGTATGACCTATATCAGTTTATATGATCAATTTAAGAGATTGCACTGATCATCTCGTATGATTTGTTTAAGAGACCGTATTTATCTTCCAGTACGATAAATGATGATGGGCGACAATTAAATATAATCCTATGCATATCTGAGGTAGTACAATATGATCATCCTATATGATGTGATTGAATAATTAAACCAAAATTAGTCTCCTATACAAAGGATCAATTTAGGCATGATTGTCTTAAATAATTCAGTATGATGTATATCTTCCTTTATAATTAGAGTACAATTTGAATATTAAAATATTTCCTAAATTATGATTGGCAGCTAAATGTTATGATTATACCTGATCATCTTGTATGATTATGATCATTTATTATGATTAGTTTAATCAAACTCAATTATCAAAGGGTGCCCTAATTAGGGTTTTTGAGTTAACTGATCATCTAGTATAATATAAATCGGATTGTATGATTAGTTCAAAATAAAAAAAATTTCTTACTCACCAACTCTCTCCATTGAGTGTGTGTGTGCAAGGTTACTCAGCTTAATATTCACTATATATATGACTTGGCTCAATAAAGATAAAAGTACATTGAAGTTAAAATTACAAACAGACACAACTTTAGTCTACCCAATCTTGTGATGATTGAAGTTGCAAGTGAACGACGAACCTGAAATATTAGTGAACAGGGAAATAAAATATATATGAATTAAATAGCAGTAAGAAAATAATAATATTTCTTATGATCAGAATCACAGTACTTGGGTCCAGATTTATAACAATATCTCCCTTTTTTATGATGCAAAATATTATTGTTTAAAGACAATCAAATTATTTGCTATTCTCTAATCTCCGCCTTAGAGGTTGAATTTTTGAAAGTAAGGAGATTAAATGTTTTTTTAATATGAAATAAGTGCAAGAAACACTTAGCAAAAAACAAATATAAGAAAAGTAGTAAACTGGTTTCATTTTAATATAGGTGCAAACAACTGAACAATAAACTACTACTCCCCCTTTTGACATCACAAAAAGGAGAAAACAACTGAAAAGTAAAAGTCACAAAGGAGAAAAAAAAATATACATCACAAAGTATAGAAGCAAAGAACATTACAAACACAAGAACAAAAACATAGAGCAAACTAGAAAAAAGGAAGAATCCTGTTCAGGTGGAGGTGGCTGAAAGAAGAAGTGAATGGAAGAAAATTTCTCCCTAAACTAAGCCATATTATTGTCAGGCTATTGCTGCTGTTGTCCTGCATAGCTTTCAAAATGAGCAAGATCATTTGCATGCTGTTGTTGTTGCTAAGCTATGTAGTCTTGAAATCTATCCTCCCACTGATAAAACCTCTAAACTAGCTAATCAATCTAAGACTACTACATGCTATTGTTGCTCAGCTACGTAGTTTTCAAATCTATCCTCCCACTGATCAAACCTCTAAACCAGCTAATCAATCTGAGACTACTGGTGGATAGGGGAAGGTGCAGGAATAGGTCCTCCCTCCTCTTCTATAGTCTCTTCATACACAATGTAACACGGAGTACAATGAAGGTTGTGGAAGTAGTTATTGGAATATAATACAGGGAGTTGATCTGGTGGAGCAAGAAATTTAAGATTGTATTTTAACTCTAGGATAAAGGAAATTAGATGTCCTAAGGAAAGGTTAGGAAGTCTTTAATGTAAAGGATCTTGAATGTAGGTTAGGTTGTCAAGATATCAAATGATAAGAATAACTGCATTAAAGTAAATGTTAGTCATGACGTAGTAGGTGGCAAGTGAGAGAACATGGATAATCTTAATATGGTCCCCAACTTTTGGAATTATTGAGTTATAAAGGATGTGCTGAATTATTCGGGCATCCTGGACTAAGGTGTTAACTTGGGCTACATTAAAGTTATTAGTGGTTTCCCTAAGAATTACATTTGTAGGGGTCCAATTATAAGATCTAAGGCTGAAATGTGATTTATTTTCTCCAGTGGTGGAAAGGTGAAGAAATTCATGAAAGTCTTGGTAAGTGAACTCTACATGACTTTTATTAACTTAAGTTTGTAGGGCAGTAACCTCATTGTTAATTTGAAGGAATACAAAAATTTAGAATATAAGTTCATAATTAAATGGAAAGGCAAGGCGAGGATGAAACCATGAGTTGTGCTAGAAAAATGATAGAGTACTTGAAAGTTTAGAACCTATCTATTGAAAATTTTAGATGGGGTAATTCAAGTAGTTTTATAATGATTATAAGCTACTTCATTAATTTCCTCATTAAATCTAGGATTGATAGTGTGCCTTGAGGAACTACTCGCAAGTGCTCAGGAACATTTTCTAATAGCCATTTCAAGGATTGACAGCGCAAGAGAAAATTAAAGGATGAGATGATTAAAATGGTGTGAAGAGATTGAAGAAACTCCTGCTGTATATAAGAATAGCTGAGCATACAGTATAATCATTGATGATTGTGTTGCAAATCTGAGTTTATGAATTAGACTTTTGATGATAGCAAAACATTCATGATTTCCTACGACTGCTTTACCTACTAACTTTATAGGACCACAAGATCCAATGCAGCTCAAGCCAGCTCAAGATCGGGTAGATTTAGGTTGGGTCAAGTCGGTATTTTTTCCTTTCTTGAGTCAATTATAAAAGTGGTTCCTGATGCTAAGTAACCTTGCACACACACACTTGAGGGGTTTTCTGAATTTTTCTATTTTGAGTACATCGGCTTGGACGATGTTCCTATCGGCCAGGATGATTCAACTAAAAATAGAAACCCTAATTAGAGCATCCTGTTTAAGCAACCATCATTAAGTAAATCATCCTGGATGATACTTGTATCGGCCAGGACGATAGACTCAAATCAGAAAAAATCAGCCACCATGATCAATTTAGGTATTCTTTATTTTAAATTATTGGCCAGGACAATATATACATCGGCCTGGATGATACAGTACAATTATGCGTAAATTAATCTGGTAATTGTAGAAAGCAATTAAGGATGATTGATACAATCACATCGATCGGGCTGATGGCATAATCAGTCGGGACAATGATTGACATCGGCCAGCATCTATTCAGGGCGATGTTCAGGACGATTGTGCTCAAATTTTAACTAATCAGCTAGGACGATATTGTATTAGCTTATTTTATATTGATTGGTCAGGATGATATTTCTATTTAAAGGACGATAATGTCGGTTATTGAAATTCTATTTAAAGGACATGAAATTTCTCATGCAAAAAGACCTTGAGTGCTGCTGTCTTGACCTGAGAAAGCCTTGGGAGAGAGAGAGAGAGGAACATGTGAGGGGGAGTTTGTGAGAGGGTTCACAAAGGTTGCTCCAAGTAAGGTTTCAAGTCGTCATCTCCGTTCTTCGTCGTTCATCCTTGGGAGGTCTACTTCATCAAATGGTCTGGGTTCTCTGCGCGCTTCAGGAGGAAGCAAAAGGAGTCAGTTCTTTGCCGCACCGGGGTTGGTGAAAAGGAGTCTGTTGTAAAGGCTTCTCCACCTAGCTGTGGGAGCTAAACGAGAGACACTTAATTAGTGAAATACTCGGAGGGTGCCTCCGAGAAGTGGATGTAGGTCAAGGATTGACTGAACCACTATAAATCCGGTGTGATCTTTCTTTGTTTTACTTCCACGTTTATTTATTCTGGTACTCCAATTTCTGTGGTATTTTTGGTTTTAATTTTGTGCTTTACCTAAAGATTTTTTTTAAAATACTAATTCACCCCCCTCTTGGTTAGCCTCGGGCTAGTTCTTAAGGGCTTAACATCCCTACCAAACTTTTAAGTGGTATCAGAGCGGGATTCATAAAAAATTAAGTTTGAAAACTTTTTGAATTTTGATCCATGGCTAACAACGCAAATCGTAATACTACGGAAGGGTATTCTATTACCCGATCACCTTTATTTGATAATATCTCTTTTGATTTTTAGAAAACTCGTATTTCTACATTTTTACAATCAATTGATTATCGCATGTGGATGCTTGTTAAAGATGGTTATACACCTCCAACTCGAAAATTGAATGGCATTACTGTTCCACTTCCTTTTACTGAATGGACTCTAGGTGATTGGGATTTAGCATAATTAAATGTAAAATGTTTGAACTGTTTTTTCTGTGCTTTGAAATCGAAAGATTACATGCGTGTTTCCACTTGCACTACTACTAAAGAAATTTGGGATAAATTGTGTATCACCTATGAAGGTACTAATGATGTCAAGCAATCCCGTTTGAATATTCTCTTGCATGATTACAAACTTTTTCATATGAAATCTTTTGAATCAATTTCTGAAATGTATACAAGGTTTACTCAGATTGTTACTTCATTGCATGCATTAGGAAGAGAACTTTCTAACTATGAAAAAATAAACAAAATTTTAAGATGTTTGCCTTTCTCTTTTGATGCAAAAATTACTGTAATATCTGAATCTAAAGATTTAAATACATATTCAATCGATAACTTACTTGGTTCACTCATTGCTTACGAGCAAGGGGCGAACCAAAGAAATCTTGATGCAGGTGAAAGGAAGAAGGAGAAAATGGTGGCACTAAAGGCGAACGATTCAGACACTAACTGTTCCGGGTTTGAAAGCGATGATGTTGCTTTAATCACAAGGCAATTTAAGAGCTTTCTAAGGAAGAAGCACAAGAATCATTAAAAGTGGAATAAAGGTAAGGGTAGCAAAAATTTTAAGAATTCTAATGAAATAATTTGCTTTGAATGTAGGAAGCCTGGGTACGTTAAAGCTGATTGTCTTACGCTTAAGGCACACCCAAGTACGGAGATAGATGAGGAGAAATCAAACCTAAAAAAGGACAAGAGCAAGAGTTATTCCAAAAGGTATTCTGGGTTGATTCTGCATCAGATTCCTCTGAAACTTAACCTGAGGAGGAGACAACAAACTTGTGCTTAATGACAGACAATAATCTTGGTCAAAGTGACCAAGAAGAGGTATGTGAACTAACCTATGAGCAACTCTTTGAAGTTTGTGAAAAAATACATGCATCATATAGGAAACTTAAGAAAACTCATGCTAGCCTAAAGTTGGAATTTTTTGATTTGCAAAAAGAGCATGAAATTCTTCTCAAAGATCATTCAACAATTGATTCAAATCACATGGCTTTACTTGATGAGTTTGATGCGTTAAACAAAAAGCATGCTGAGTTATCTGATTCTCATGATTCTTTAAAATTGTCCCATTCTGAGTTAGAAAAAGAATATAAAAAATTAGAAAATTTAAAAATCTTTGAAAATAAGAAATCTTCATTTCATGCATCACATAAAAAGCATCACCATAGGAGTAGATTAGTGCATCCTTTCCTGGAGTTAGATGTTTTTCATGTGGCATGCTAGGACACATCACTTGCACCATTCACCATAGCCTACATTGGGTCTGGAGACCCAAGTTACATGATCCATAACATGCATTGCATTCTACTTTCCATAAGAAGGAATCCAAACATGTTTGGGTTCCTAAATCTGACATTTGATAATTTTGCAGGCAACCTCTCACAAAAGGCCTCATGAGAGCATGTGGTACCTGGAGAGTGAATATTCTTGACATATGTTTGGCGATGCCAATCAATTCATAATGCTGGAAACCAGGACAGGAGGCAAGGTGACTCTTGGAGACAACACCACTAGGAAGGTGGTAGGAGCAGGTATAATTGGTAATTCCAAAAATCTTCTAATTGAAAATGTTTATCTTGTAGATGGACTAAAACACAACTTGCTCATCATCAGTCAGCTTTATGATAAGAGATTCATCATAAAATTTTTGGCAAATTCATGCATTATGAGTTTAAATAATAATATTATTTTGCAGGGAAAGCGGATCAACAACATTTACATGCTTGATTTAAATAATATTGAATGTGCTGCTTCATTTTGCTTAAAAACTACTATTGATGATTCATGGTTGTGGCGCAGGAGATTATGTCATGCCAGTATGAAAACCCTTAGGAAAGTGACCCAAAAAGACCTAGTTAGAGGTGTCACCAAGCTTAAGTTTTCAAAAGACCACCTTTGTGATGCCTTCCAATTAGGAAAGTAAATCCACTACACTTTTCACTCCATTAAAGATATTAGCACCTCTAGACCTTTAGAAGAACTTCACATGGGTTTGTTTTGACCCATTAGCAGTGCCAGATTGGGAGGAAAGTCTATGGTTTTGTGATTATCGATGACTACTCGAGGTTTACTTGGATTAGATTTCTGTCACACAAAAATGAGTCATTTGATGAGTTTAGAGTCTTCTTCACTTGGATTCAAAAAAAGCTAGGTTGTGAGATCTTGACCATCTATAGTAACCATGGGGGAGAGTTTGAAAATGAGAGATTTGAAGATTTTTGTGAGGACAAAGGGATTAGCCACAACTTCTCAGCTCCTATGACCCCTTAACAGAACGGGATAGCTGAAAGGAAGAATCGAACCTTAGTGGAAGCCGCTAGAGCCATGATTGTTAAGTATTCACTTCCAAAATACTTTTGGACTGAAGCGATTAGCATAGCTTGTTATGTGTTGAATAGGGTGAAAGTTAGAGCCAAATTAGAAAAGACACCCTATGAGATCCTTAAGGGTAGGACACCCAATCTTTCCCACATTCATGTTTTTAGTTATAAGATTTTCATTCACAACAATGGGAAGTCTTACTTAGAAAAATTTGACCCAAAATCTGATGGAGTGTTCTTAGGATATTCTAGTGTTGGGAAATCTTTTAGGGTGTTTAATAAGAGGACTTTGGTGGTGGAAGAGACTACACTTGTAGTGTTTGATGAGTCTGATCCTAGAAAGTCTAGAGTTGAGGATGATGATGATGGAGAGATTTCCACTGGATTAGAAAACTTGGAGAAGGGGGTAGAGCACCAGAACACTAAAGGAGTAGGAGAGGTTACCCAAGGAGTAGAAAATATTGATCTGGAGGAAAGGGTTGAACCTTCACACACTTTTCCTAGAGATTGAAGATATTGTTTGAGTCACCCTAAAGATCTAATCTTAGGAGACCCTTCTGATGGAGTTAGGACTAGACATGGACTTAGGAAGGAAGTGAACCACTCTGCCTTTATCTCAATGACTAAACACACCAACATAAACCAAACCCTTTCTGATGAGTTTTGGATCTTAGCCATGTAGGAGGAGTTGAACCAATTTGTTAGGAATGATGTTTGGGAGCTTGTAGAAAGACTTAAGGGACAAAGTATAGTTAGAACCAAGTGGATATTTAAGAATAAGGTGAATGATTCTGGAGTGGTGGTTAGGAATAAGGCAAGGTTAATGGCTAAGTGGTATAACCAAATATAAGGGATAAATTTTGAGGAGATTTTTGCCCCTGTAGCTAGATTGGAAGCCATTAGAGTGCTATTAGCTTTTGTCTGTTATAAGAAATTTAAGCTTTTCCAAATGGACGTTAAGAGTGCCTTTTTAAATGGGGAAATAAAAGAAGATGTGTTTGTAGAATAACCCCCAGATTTTGAGAGTTTCCAATTTTCAAATCATGTTTGCAAATTAAAAAAGACCTTATATGGATTAAAGCAAGCACCCAGAGCTTGGTAAGAGAGGCTTAGCACATTCTTACTAGAAAGAGAGTTTTTTAAGGGGAGTATAGATACCACCCTTTTCTTGATGAAAGTAGGAGATGATTTGCTCATTATTTAGATCTATGTCGATGATATAATTTTTGGATCTTATCATAAAAGGCTATGTGATGATTTTTCTAAAATGATGAGTAAGGAGTTTAAGATGAGTATAATGGGAGAATTGTCCTACTTTTTGGGGTTTAGCATTAGAAAAATAGATGATGGAAATTTTTTGAGCCAAACAAAGTACATAAAGGACATCTTGAAGAAATATGAAATGGACAAAGTCAAGCCTATTAATACTCCCATAACCTCAGGAATTCAATTAGACAAGGACCCAAATGGAAAATTAGTTGATCAGAAGAAGTACAGGGGGATGATTGGATCTTTACTCTACCTGACTACTAGCTGGCCTGATATAATGTTTAGTGTTTGTCTTTGTGCTAGATTTCAAGCTGACCCTAAGGAATCCCACCTGACTGCAGTTAAGAGATTTCTTAGATACCTTTTAGGGACCCAAAACTTAGGAATCTGGTACCCTTGGCACAACACTTCTTTTGATATTATTGGATATTCTGATTCTGATTTTATAGGATGTAAAGTGTATAGAAAAAGCACTTCTAGAACTTATCAATTCATAAGACAGTTGTAGTCTCCTAGTTTAGCAGAAAGCAAAACTCTATTGCTCTTTCCACTGTTGAAGCTGAGTACATTGCTTTACGAAGTTGTGTGGCCCAAGTCCTTTGGTTAAAACAGCAAGTACTGGATTTAGGATTACTTATAGGCACAATCTCTTTTCTTTGTAACAACACTAGTGGCATCTGCATTTCTAAGAATCCTATCCAACATTCAAGGAATAAGCACATTGACATTAGGCATCACTTTATTAGAGACCATGTGACTAAGGGATGTTGCAACTCGGGCTTCCGAGTTTATGATTTTGATGATAACAAATAATATTTATTATTCTTTTATTTCTCCTTGTATTTGTAGTGCATATTTCTTTCTATGTTAACTAATATTTCAGGTACATTATGCACCGTTCTGTGAAGATTCAAGGCTCAAGATTGCGTAGAATTGGTCGTATTAAATAAGTCTGTAATTTTCATTTATTGAGTCAAGTCTTATAATGATGTATGATAGTTTGTTGATCATGCACACACACAGAGGGAGCAAAAAATGATTATAAATATTTTAACTTTTCTGTTCATCGTACTGTACGAATTTATTTCGTACTGTACGATCTGGTGTAACAGAAATAAATTAAAATATTTATTTTTCCAAAAAAAAAATTAATTTTGAATATAACTAATCGTACTGTACAATCACCACATCGTACTATACGATCTGTTATAATTAGAAAGACCGCCGTCCATTAAATTAGGCAAAAATTTGAATTTGAACAGTTGTATAATCGTACTGTACGATCATAATCGTACTGTACGATGTTTGAAATATTGCCTAAGTTAATCCTGAGATTATGCAATCAAAACGGCTGAAATTTGTCATTTGGATCGTACTGTACGAACTGGATCGTACTGTACGAACTGGATCGTACTGTACTAACTGGATCGTACAGTACTAACAAGTCAATTTCTGCACATCGTACTGGACGTTCTTGAGATCGTACGGTACGATATTTGACGCTGAATTGAGTATTTTTAGGGTTTTTTGAGCCCTCTATTTAAGCACTCTCATTAGACTTTGTAAGTGTCTTTTGGCAGCCATTGTGGCTTCGTTTTTCTAGAGAAAACTTGAAGAGAGGACTTGAAAGGGAGAGAGGAAAGGGTGGAGTTTGAGAGAGGGAGAAGAACCTTGGAGGGAGTTTCAAGGGAGTGTGAAGGGAGTTCACACGGTTGCTCCGGCGAGCTTGCACCTCAGTACCATCGGATTCAAGGTTCGTCTTGAAGGAAGTTTTGGGAAGAAGAAGATCTCATTGGTGTCAAAGGACCCGGCTCCTCCGCCGCACCGGGGAAGGTGGAAGTGATTGTGTAAGGGCTTCTCCGCCTAGCTGTGGGGGCTAAAGGAGAATCACTAAAGGTTTAGTGTAATACTCGGAGGGTGCCTCCGGGGAGTGGACGTAGGTCATGGTTTGACCGAACCACTATAAATTGGTGTGTTCTTTCCTTTATTTTTCTGCACTTTATTTCCGCATTTATTTTCATTGTGATTAATTGCGTGGATGAAATTGATTATCTATCTTTTTATTGTGAATGATATTTGCTTCCGCATAAAGTCATAAAAAGATATTTCTTTTCATTAAAGAAGTTTTAAATCATCCAATTCACCCCCCTCTTGGCGCATCTAGTAATTTCAATTGGCATCTAGTAATTTCAAGGGAGACATTGAGTTACACCATGTGGCGACTGAGAATCAACTGGCTGACATATTTACTAAACCACTGGCCTTCGACACTTTTAGCAATTTAAGGACTAGATTAGGTGTGATTGACATTAATGCATGAACTTGATTTCTACTGTTTTATCTGCTGATTTCTTTGTTGTATTTTTCTAGTTGTTTTATATTTAGTTAGTTTTTATTTTGTCTTTGGTACTTTATTTTTCATATGCCTTGCTTTGTTTTTCCTTTTCAAATCATTGCTGAATTGATATCTTATGCTTTATTTTTTATTTTGAAAATTTGCAGTTAATGTTTTACATCTCCTAATCTACTAAAGGGTAAAAAATATCGTTGATTGTGTCACTTTGTCTAACCTATTTTGGTGGTAAAAATTTCTTCTCTAACCAAAAATCTATCTCAAATTAACAACCTGATTTTGCAATTGAGATCTTTTCTACCTTGCTACAGTAATCTAGCTTATACTATAATAATCAAAGTTTATGTTACTTCAAGATTTCTCGTTATTATGTCAATGCGTCTCTCACATGATTTTTGATTCTGTTTTGTGGATTATTCTTTTCTATATTAGAGAGTTAGTTTTTCTTCTCTAATATCTGAAAGATATACTCACAACTAAGATATTTAAGAGTTTTTAAAAAAGAATCTAACTTGCAAAAATAATGAAAAAAAGTGGTCAATGATGCCAAAAATAAAAAATGTTCAATGACGCCAAATTAAAAAAATATGTACACAAAGTGTATCAAAAATCAAAAGATGCGCAAAGTGTGCCATTCAATGGACAAATGACATAAAATGAGCCCATAAAAAAGCAAGCTACTTAGAAGTTTTTATGTATAACTTGAGATTTCCAAATACTTGATTTCGAATTTCGCAATTGTAACAAACTACTTTGATATATTATTCTATAAGATATTTTTTTGAAACCAAGTCTTGATCGGATCTCTTTTTCTTATCCAAATGTTTTTCTAAGTCAGGTTTTTTGATTTCAAAAAAAGATTTTGCCCTAAAAGAAGTTCGAGCTTAGGTTAACATGATCGGATATTTTATCGTTTATAGGATTTTTGAAGTTGTTAACTCATTAACTTACAAATTTTTAAAATCAATCAAATGGAGACTATATCATGTTCATGCCTTGATTAAAAAAAAACTTTTTAGCTTTTGTTTTATCGTTGTTATTTTTTTTATCTTGTTGGTTTTTGGGCCATCTCTGATCATTTCCATCCCTCCTTTGATTTGAAATTTTTTGTAACATCGTCCTGGCCAATGTTTATATCATCCTTGACGATAGCCTTTTCATGCTTCAAAAAACTCCATCTGCTGAATATTCTATCTTTTTTGTTTAATCGTCCTAGACGATCCTTTATCATCCTGGGCGATATGATCGAACTCTGCTACAATTATCTTGATCATCATGGTCGATACTTTTTTTGTCCTGGAATATGCATTCATTGCTTATCGTCCCGATCGATACACTTGTTAATCCTGGACGATACACGTGTTGTACGTTTAAAATCTATAATTTCGCCCGGGATAATCCATTTTTGGACAATCATCCCGGACGATCCATTATTCATCCTGGACGACACACATGGCGCATGATTTAAAACATTTAAAATTTGATCGGTACAATCCATTATAGAGCATTGTCCTAGACGATCCACCTAATCGGCCTGGATGATCTTCTTTTTCAATGGTCGTCCGGCCTGACTCCTCGGGATGATCGTCAGTGTCTAATCGTCCCGACTGATATCTAATCGGCCCGGACGATCGGACCACCATTTTTTACCAATCGGATTGTTCATAATAATTACACTGGATCGTCCTGAACGATCATGCGATCGGCCTGGACAATCCTATGATCGACCTGGACGATCTGGCCGATTCTTTAAATAGATCCAGAATTCAACCATTTTTTCTTCACACCTTCTATTGGGCTTTCTACTTGCTGTTGCTTACTGTTTCCTTGCTTTTTTCTTCTAAATGGCTGGCGGAAAAGCGTGTTTGTCAGATGTCTGGCAGCTCCTCGAGGGGCACGCTGGACCCTTATTTTCGAGAGGTAGATGATCAGGCTGCCTACCATCGTTACAAGGAGTGCAGCATTACTCTCTCCTGAATAATCAATCCAGCCTATCTCTCCTATACGGTACTGGATCTTTTCACCCACATTTCTCTTTGCTTTATTCTCACCCTCACAATTCCCTTTAGTTCTAAACTTCTTTTTGAATTCTATGCGAACCTCCACATAAATTCTTCCTACACTACTCTCACCTCTTATGTGAATCGACGTCATGTCAAGATCACATATCAGGATTGTGCTGAACTGTTGCAGCTGTCCACCACTGGGGATAAGCTGCATACCCTTGTCTTTGTCCTGACTTTGATTGGTCCACTGGAAATCACTTTTTTCACCACACCAACGCATACTTTCATGTTAGAGAGATTAGAATCTTTACTCAAATATGCTAGGACAATCCAGCATGTCCTTCGCACTTCTGTTATTCCAAAAGCCGGGGACCGAGTCCACATCACTCCACTGCTTTCACTTACTACCTTTTACATTCTGGCCCATAGAGAATTCAATGCCACAGACCTAATCTTTCACTACATCAAGCATTTGACTACCATTAGAGATCCAGGTTATAGAAGAAAACCAAATCTTGCTCTATGACACATCATTGCATATGTTCTAGAATCCAAATACAACCTTCAATATCTTGCTCCACCCAACCATCCTCCACCTTTCTACTCAAATAATTCCTTCAATGCCCTTCACAGTACTCATCTCCACTCAAAGGATGGGGAAGCTCAGGGGCAGAAGAGGAGGAGGCTCTCGCTTCCACTCCTATTCCTGAACATGTTCCTCTCCACCAGCACTCTCAGCTGGATCAGTTGGTGGAGAGATTTGATTAGTTTGAGACCTATTTTGATGCCTATGTTACACACCAGCAGCAGCAGCATGACCAGGACATGGCCTTGTTTAGGGCACAATTTTCTACGTTCTCCAATTACTTTCAGCAGCTGCCACCACCACCACCTTCGTCTGATGATCAGGGGCCCTTGTTTCTTTGATTTTATTTGTGTTTTTCTAGTTTGTTTGTCTTCTAGTTTTAGGTTACATTTTCTGTAGTTTGTTTTTTCTTTATGTTTTGTTTTAGTTTCTGTTATGTTTTCATTAATGTTTCCCTCCTTTTTGTGATGTCAAAACAGGGAGTAGTATGATGTATCTTGTACTTTGAATTCGTGAACTTAGTGTACTATTTCTTTTTACTAAACTGCCATAACTGTTTGAAATTTTCTGAGTATGTTTGTCACCATCAAAAAGGGGGAGATTGTTGCAAATTTGAGTTTATGAATTAGACTTTTGATGATAGAAAACATTCATGATTTCCTATGACTGTTTTTCCTACTAAATTTTCAAGACCACAAGATCGAATGTAGCTCAAGCCAGCTCAAGATCGGGTAGATTTAGGTTGAGTCACGTCTGTATTTTTTCCTTTCTTGAGTCAATTATAAAAGTGGTTCCTGATGCTAAGTAACCTTGCACACCCACACTTGAGGGGTTTTCTGAATTTTTTATTTTGAGTACATCGGCCTGGATGATGTTCCTATCGGCCAGGATGATTCAACTAAAATTAGAAACCCTAATTAGGGCATCCTATTTAAGCAGCCGTCATTAAGCAAATCATCATGGACGATACTTGTATCAGCCAAGACGATAGGCACAAATAAGAAAGAATCAGCCGCCCTAATCAATTTAGGTATTCTTTATTTTAAATTATCAGCCAGGACAATATATACGTCGGCGTGGATGATACAGTACAATTATGCCTAAATTAATATGGTAATTATAGAAAGGAATTAAGGCTGATTGACACGATCACATCGGCTGGGCCGATCGCATAATTGGCTGAGACGATGTCCTCGACGATTGACATCGGTCAGCATCTATTCGGGGCGATGTTCACGACGATTGTACTCAAATTTTAACTAATTGGCCAGGACAATATTGTATCAGCCTAGATGATGTAACCAATTTTCTTCTGATCATCCTGAAACGTCCCAGCTAATTGAGCTTATTTTGTACTGATCGGCCATGATGATATTCCTATCGTCCTGGACGATAATGTCAGCTCTTGATCTATTTAAAGAACCCAAATTTGCTCATGCAAAAAAACCTTGAGTGCTGCTGTCTTGACCTGGGAGAGCCTTGGGAGAGGGAGAGAGAGAGAGAGAGAGAGAGAGAGAGAGAGAGAGAGAGAGAGAGAGAGAGAGAGAGAGAGAGAGAGAGAGAGAGAGAGAGAGAGAGAGAGAGACAGAGAGAGGAACTTGTGAGGGGGAGTTTGTGAGAGGGTTCACAAAGGTTGCTCCAAACAAGGTTCCAAGTCGTCGTCTCCATTATTTGTCCTTTGTCCTTGGAAGATTCTTGGGAGGTCTACTTCAGAAAAAGATCTGGGTTCTCTGCCCACTTCATGAGGAAGCAAAAGGAGTCGGTTTTCTGCAGCACCGGGGTTGGTGAAAAGGAGTCTATTATAAAGGCTTCTCTGCCTAGCTGTGGGAGCTAAAGGAGAGACACTTAGTGCAATACTCGGAGTGTGCCTCCGAGGAGTGGACGTAGGTCAAGGATTGATCGAACCACTATAAATCTGGTATGATCTTTCTTTGTTTTGCATCCGCGTTTATTTATTCTTGTACTCTAATTTCTATGGTGTTTTTGGTTTTAATTTTGTGTTTTACCTAAAGAAATTTTTTTTAAAAAAATATCAATTCACCCCCCTCTTGGTTAGCCTCGGGCTAGTTCTTAAGGGCTTAACATCCCTACGAACTTTCAGATTGTGTGCAACCAATTCATCTAGAAGATTAGTAAAAAAATGTGGTCAAATCACACAGTATGATCATGATCATATTGTATGATTAGAGAGAAGGCTTTTGGCCCTATGAGTTACCCTATATGATTATTGACTTATGAGTTCGTATAGTATGAACAGGTGGATTGTATTGTATGATGTGTTATCAAAGATCATGTCAGCTGAATTCAATTCGTCCAATAGTTTTTTGCCACATTGATCATACAGTATAAAGAATAAATCGTCTATTACGATCTCTAATAATTGATTGATATTCTCTGTTGGATATACTGTGATCGAAGATTTAATATTTTCTTTAGATCGTACAGTGCGATATGAATTATACTGGACGATGTGAGAAAAAAAAGAGAAGCTAAAAAATGGAATGAGATGATCACGAAGAGTTCAAATTAGAAAATAAAATAAGAAAATAACATAAAATAAATAAAAATACAAGATAAAAACTAACACAAAACAAAATCAAAGTTTTTTTTTTAAGAAATGATCAAATGCATTAAATGAGAATTTTACCTTTTGAGTAGAGTATAATACCAGTAAGAAATGTATTAACAACACTAAGACTAAAAAATGTTAGAAATTTAAATTTTCTTAATCCTACCTTAGGCTCCTTATGGGTTAAAGTATTTTTTTAAAGTTTTTGATAGGGATTGTTTCTTGGTCAAGAATTTTATTTGAAGCAATTTTTAATTTATTGAATATTATTAGATTTTGTTGATTTAATTTTGATTTTTGAAATTCCTTAGGTTATTTTAGGGACTAAAATTAGGTTTGGTAATTAATGAACAAATAAGACTTAAATGATGACATAATTAATTCTATATGACTTTAAGGACATTAAGCACATCCCATAGTAAATTGAATACAATTAGATCAAGGTCTAATTTAAAAAAAAAATTTATAGGTATCTAACCCTAGACACCTAAGGATTTTATTAGGATAATCTTGGTCACATTTGTGTGTGCAATTAGTGGTTATCTAACCCTCCTCACTAGACCAAATAACAATAATAAAATAAAATAAAAAACCATAATGAATTATGAGTTATGAATTCTAAAAATCCTAAGTCAAATTTTAACCTACCATTTTGAAAATTCAATTAAGTCTAAAAGATGGGTCAAATTGACCCACAAAAAATTTGGGATGTCAAAGACATCTCCAACTTTCATTGGGGTTAATTAAAGCGCTTATTGATGCATGTGTTGTAAGTAAATTAAAATACATTTCTCTAACTTTTAGAAATTACATAAACGAAAGAATAGTTAGAACCTAACACTTATTCCATTAAACACTAAACAAAATACTAAATCTATAGAGGTGCTAATCATCAAATTAGGTTCACTTGATCAAGAGTTATTAATTTTTCAATCCTTGAAAATTTTTTGGATATAAAATTACAAAGATTAAAGAATTATATGGTAAACAAGCTAACTGTGTTTCACTTTCCACACAACAGCTTTTGAATGGCACTTAATTAACTGCAAGCCTTTGTATTTTTTTTTTTTTTGAAGAAGTGCAAATTGCATTAAGAAGAAAAGAGCTAATTACAGTTGCCAAAATAA
This sequence comes from Dendrobium huoshanense, assembly GCA_016618105.1. Taxonomy (NCBI): domain Eukaryota; kingdom Viridiplantae; phylum Streptophyta; class Magnoliopsida; order Asparagales; family Orchidaceae; genus Dendrobium; species Dendrobium huoshanense. Next base: position 71,835,623 of record CM028343.1, on the reverse strand, counting down.
TGATTGATTAAATTAGACATCAAGGAAGGAATATCATCAAAAGTAAAACTATCAAAATAAAAGCTACTATCTAAAGTAAAGGTAGCACACAAATTAGCTACCTTATTACACTTTCTATAAGCATGTAAAAACACAACTTTATTGAAATCATTCAAGAAGTAGGAATCTCTCACCGAGCTGATGTCCATAAGCCCTTAAGTCTGCTTTAAAGAATTTTGGATGTAAGTAATAACATTGAAGTTATCACTCTCCACAATCATTCCTTTATAATAAAGCATCCAGCTTCTAACATACTCCTTCACCGAGAGAATAGTTTGTAACTCAAGCTGAGCTATGTCCCAATGAATCATGTTCTTCCCAAATGCAAGAATGAATCTACCTTTGTAATCACGGAATATACCACCAATTCCAGCAATGCCCGAACTGATTAAGGAAGCATCAACATTAATTTTCATCAGTCTTTCGGTGGAGGGCACCAAGTGTGTTGAGACTCCCTAAATAGATTAATGCCCCAGTTAGAAAGATAAGGACATGTCTTGGTAATAGCCACGGAGAGAGTATTTGCTGCAACCACAGAGCAAGGAAGTGCAGCTTTACCGTGCTTAACATCATTTCTGTTTTTCCAAGAAAAGTAAACAATGGTGCAGTAAATTTTTACTATGCCCAGATTACTTATTGATATTCTCCTAAGTTACTTCAAACAATGATCCAAGGAATTAAAAACAGGAATGGGGATACCCCAATCAATCACCTGCCTAATGATTTCAACCACATACTTAAATTGAACTATAATGTGTTCATGGCTCTCCACCGTTTGACATCCTCTAACACAGGAATCAATTCTAGAGATCTTACGGTTCTTGAGGAAGAGGTTGGTAGGAATAGCAGATTTCCCAAGTCTCCACAAAAACAGCTCCACCTTCTTGCTGAGCTTGAGCTTATTAAGCCACTTACAATAATCATCATCTCTTAAGTTGAACCTACATCTTATCACATGATCAAAAGACATAGTAGAGATAGTCTTTCCAGAACAGAAATTCTAAAATTCCAGTTGATTTTCCCTGCTGGAATCAGACTGAATATGACTAATCAGCATAATAAGTTCTAGATGAAAAACCTCCTAAATCAAGGGAAAATTCCACTTACCGTTCTATAGAATAAGCTGCATAACACAAGTTCCCTCCAAAGAATTACAATCAACAAAGGTTGGCCATCGGTTTAAACATCTATCTAAAATCCAAACATCATTAAAAACATTTATCTCCTCGCCATTGCCTACTTTCCATCTAGTAATATTTTTCAGGTGTCTTCCACCATCTAATAAAATCTGCCAGGCCTTAGAAGTGATCTTATTGTGAGGACCATTCATAATGTTTTTCCCATACTTGGCTTTAATTGTTCTGTGGAATAGGCTATCAGGTTTTTGAAGGAAATTCCATGCCAAATTAGATCTTAACGAACCAGCTTTAATCACAGGAGACTGCAAGCCCAGCCCTCCCATACTTCTTGGTTTGCAAAGATCATCTCAAGCAACATAGTGCATGCTATGGCTGCCATCTGGTTTATGCCAAATAAATTTTTCAAGGTAAGCAACACTCTCTCAAGGATCGAGTGTGTAATTATAAAATTAGGCATAGAACAAAGAGAACTAGTTATAAGAGTAATCTTACCACCCATGGAAAAGACTTCTTGCCCCAAGCATTAAGCCTATCCATAACATTGATAAGAAGATCCTGAAAGTCAGTAGCCTTCAACCTATTAAGAGATATCTTTATCCCAAGATAATTCATTTCCTTGACAACTTTAAAGCCAAAAACTTTAGAGATCTTTTTTCTCATAGGATTGCTAACCCCCTTGCCGAAAATAATCTGAGATTTATTGACATTAATCCTCTACCCTGTCCAATTGCAAAAGTTTTCAACAATACCCTTCATCTCCTTCACTATTACCTTGGAAACATGTGAGAAGATAAGTACATCATCAGCATACAAAAGGTGAGTGATCCTAGGTCCTCTTGGGGAGATTTGGATGCCAATATTCATACCCCTTTGTTCTAACGAATTAGACATCAATTGAGAGCACATGATGTAAAGATAAGGGGATAAAGGTCACCCTTGATAGAAACCACTATGAGCAATGATCCACTTGGAAATTTTTCCTTTAATAATAATGGAAAATCTCACATCAACAATACATTCCATAATAAGGTTAGCATATATAGGAGGGAAGCCATACCATTTGAGAACATGATCAAGAGTTGGTCACCCCATGCTATCGTAAGCTTGCTCCATATCCAACTTCAAAGCCATCAGCCCCTTTCTATTTTTGGAGACTTTGAACTTGTGAAAAATCTCATGAACCAAAAGGCAATGTTCTAAATTTGATCTCCAAGGGATAAAAGCCATCTGCTCTTCAGTAATCAACTTGGGAATACACGTCTTCAACCTGTTCACTAGCATTGTAGGTACAATTTTGTAATTGGTCTGACAAAGGCTAATTGGACGGTAATTGGAAGGAAGCAAAGGATTTTTCACCTTAGCTATCAGCACTATTAAGGTTTCTTTCCACTCCTTTCTTAAACACCCAGAGGTAAAAAATTTATTGATAGCATTACATAAATCTTTCAATACAATATCCCAATAATACTTGTAGAAAGAAGAGGTGAGGCCATCCATACCTGGGGATCGGTTATTCCCTTGCTGGAATACAGAATGTGGTAACTCCATCAGTGAAAATTCAATGCTAAGGGCCATGATTTCATCAGAAATCAGCCTCTGATGTTCCAAAGGTTCTTACCAACCCGTTAAATCACAATTTCTAAACTTCCACTTTGCTTCAAAATGTTGAATGAAGACCTTTTCAATCTCCTCCTCATCTACTTGTACCACATTATGTGTATCTTTGATTTGATTTAATCTATTGCCATTCTTTCTAGTCGTAGCAAAATTGTGAAACATTTTTAAGTTAATGTCACCTTCCTCATGCCATCTAGCATTAGCCCTTTGGTTCCACCAAGTAGACAACCTTTTCAGGTTACATTAAGATCATGAATTTTACTTCTAAGTAAAAGAAGATCATGAGCTGACCAATCAACTCCCAAGGCCTCCTTATGTTGAAGTTCCGAAATCTCATTTTTCAGCCTTTCCTTAACCTCGTTCAAGTCTTTACATTTGTTTTTTCTCCAGAAAAATAGAGCTTTTAAAGTTTTATTAATCTTCCTTTGAAGAACCACACCTTCATCTCCAAAATCATTCTTCTTCCAAGAATGATAAACAATGCTTTTAGCAGCTGGATAAGACCTCCAAGTGTCCTCAAATCTAATGGTTCTGGATTTGATACACACCTTGTCATCCACATTGAAGGCAATAGGACTATGATCCGAAGCCACCCTTGCTAGATGTCTAGTAGCAATCGAAGGAAGCAAATGGAGAGCAGCTGAATTCAGAAGACACCTATCCTGCCTTTCCCATATCATGGAAGCCCCTTCCTTATTATTGCACCAAGTGAAACTTGGTCCAATACTCCCCACATCATGAAAATCAAAATTAGTCATAAAACTCTTCATATCTCTAGGTCCTTTAGAGAAAATGAACCTTTTTCCACCCCTCTTCTCCTCTTTGCTTAATACACAATTGAAATACCCACCAATGATATAAGGAGGAGAACTCTCCACACAGCTACTCAACAAACACCAAAGACTTTCCCTCTCCTTGCAACATCTACTACCATAAACAGTAACAATCTTCCACATTCCAATTTTAGGGATAGAGAGATCCCCAACAATCATCTGAGAAGAGGTCTCTCTGACCACAAAATTCCCAACCTTCGTATTCCAAAGCACTAAGATACCACCTGAAAGACCAGCAGCAGGAAAATGGAAAAACTATCAATCCTTCCCAATAAGGCCATCAACATCCTTTCTTCTAATACTCGTCAACTTCATCTCCATAAGCCCAATGAAGTAAATATCATGATCTCTAACCACTTCTTTCAAATACAGAGCAACCTCTTTCTTTCTAGCCCCTCTGCAATTCCAAAATAACAGTGAAGACATTAAACAAATGAAGGGGAACTCACCCCAGTTAAGAAAGTCATCCTTCCGTCTCTTCTCTTCTTCTTAACCTCATGATCACAAGGCCCTAAAAATTTTAATTCCTTAGCAAGTTTAACTCTAGCAGAGCCATTAAGATATTAATTATCATAACTCACAGTATCAACAATCTGAACTTCCCTATCCTTGTCCAGCTGCTTCACAGGCTCATCAAGCTTCACCAAAAAATCTACATCACTGTCTTCATTCAAAATAGCAAAAGAGTTGTTCAAACAAATTCATGGTTTACCAGTGTCAGCAGCTATTCCTTTATCTGGATTAATCTCTGAACCCGAAACCGGTTTATCCATATTACCAACAATCTCCTTCCCATTTACAGATTGCTCTTGCATAACATTATCCAGATTTATACTTTCCATGTTTACAGGCTTGCTCACTTCATTACTGATTTTATTTCTATTAATCACTCCTCCATTATAAGCACGTCTGTTCTTAAAATGGACATGTATCTAAGGCCCATACTCAGAGTTATTCACATGAGGCTTGGCATCACCTTCAGCTTTTTTCACATTCCCTGATATGCCTTCAGTTTTTTCCAGCACCTGATCTTTGATACCCTGAACCACCTTCTCATGACATTCATTCACGTCATGTCCCACTCGACCACATTGATAGCAAAGCAAATTAATCTTCTCGTACTCCACCCGTTGGAAGAATCTACCAGCTAATCCATCAATCCAAACTCCATTAGGGAGTTTTTTTCTCTAGATCAATCTTCACACAGATGCAGGCGAATTCTCTTTTACTCCACCTAAATATATTTCCATCAAGAAACATAGGTATTTCAAAATGAGAGGCAATTCTCGCAAGATTATCCTCATATCAGTACAGAGGCAAGCACGGGAGTCTGATCCAAATAGGAGCTGAGTTATGAATTCTAAAAATCCTAAGTCAAAGATTAACCTACCATTTTAAAAATTCAATTAAGTATAAAAGATGGGTCAAATTGACCCACAAAAAATTTGGGATGTCAAAGACATTTCCAACTTTCATTGGGGTTAATTAAAGCGCTTATTGATGCATGTGTTGTAAGTAAATTAAAATACATTTCTCTAACTTTTAGAAATTACATAAACGAAAGAATAGTTAGAACCTAACACTTATTCCATTAAACACTAAACAAAATACTAAATCTATAGAGGTGCTAATCATCAAATTAGGTTCACTTGATCAAGAGTTATGAATTTTTCAATCCTTGAAAATTTTTTGGATATAAAATTACAAAGATTAAAGAATTATATGGTAAACAAGCTAACTGTGTTTCACTTTCCACACAACAGCTTTTGAATGGCACTTAATTAACTGCAAGCCTTTGTATTTTTTTTTTTTTTTGAAGAAGTGCAAATTGCATTAAGAAGAAAAGAGCTAATTACAGTTGCCAAAAGAATGATTAATTAAATTAGACATCAAGGAAAGAATATCATCAAAAGTAAAACTATCAAAATAAAAACTACTATCTAAAGCCAAGGTAGCACACAAATTAGCTACCTTATTACACTTTCTATAAGCATGTAAAAACACAACTTTATTGAAATCATTCAAGAAGTAGGAATCTCTCACGGAGCTGATGTCCATAAGCCCTTTAGTCTGCTTTAAAGAATTTTGGATGTAAGTAATAACATTGATGTTATCACTCTCCACAATCACCCCTTTATAATCAAGCATCCAGCTTCTAACATACTCCTTCACCGAGAGAATAGCTTCTAACTCAAACTGAGCTATGTCCCAATGAATCATGTTCTTCCCAAATGCAAGAATGAATCTACCTTTGTAATCATGGAATATACCACCAATTCCAACAATGCCCGAACTGATTAAGGAAGCATCAACATTAATTTTCATCAGTCTTTCGGTGGAGGGCACCAAGTGTGTTGAGACTCCCTAAATAGATTAATGTCCCAGTTAGAAAGATAAGGACATGTCTTGGTAATAGCCACGAAGAGAGCATTTGCTGCAACCACAGAGTAAGGAAGTGCAGCTTTACCAGGCTTAACATCATTTCTGTTTTTCCAAGAAACGTAAACAATGGTGAAGTAAATTTTTACTATGCCCAGATTACTTATTGATATTCTCCTAAGTTCCTTCAAACAATGATCCAAGGAATGAATAACAGGAATGGGGATACCCCAATCAATCACCTGCCTAATGATTTCAACCATATACTTACATTGAACTATAATGTGTTCATGGCTCTCCACCGCTTGACATCCTCTAACACAGGAATCAATTCTAAAGATCTTACGGTTCTTGAGGAAGAGGTTGGTAGGAATAGCAGATTTCCCAAATCTCCACCAAAACAGCTCCACCTTCTTGCTGAGCTTGAGCTTATTAAGCCACTTACAATAATCATCATCTCTTAAGTGAACCTACATCTTATCACATGATCAAAAGACATAGTAGAGATAGTCTTTCAAGAACAGAATTTCTGTAATTCCAGTTGATCTTCCCTGCTGGAATCAGACTGAATATGACTAATCAGCATAATAAGTTATGGATGAAAAACCTCCTAAAGCAAGGGAAAATTCCACTAACCGTTCTATAGAATAAGCTGCTGAACACAAGTTCCCTCCAAAGCAATACAATCAACAAAGGTTGGCCATCGGTTTAAACATCTATCTAAAATCCAGACATCATTAAAAACATTTATCTCCTCGCCATTGCCTACTTTCCATCTAGTAATATTTTTCAGGTGTCTTCCACCATCTACTAAAATCTGCCAGGCCTTAGAAGTGATCTTATTGTGGGGACCATTCATAATGTTTTTCCCATACTTGGCTTTAATTGTTCTGTGGAATAGGGTATCAAGTTTTTGAAGGAAATTCCATGCCAAATTAGATCTTAACGAACCATCTTTCATCACAGGAGACTGCAAGCCCAGCCCTCCCATACTTCTTGGTTTACAAAGATCATCCCAAGCAACATAGTGCATGCTATGGCTGCCATCTGGTTTATGCCAAATAAAATTTCTACAAAGATTTTTCAAGGTAAGCAACACTCTCTCAAGGATCAAGGAGTGTGTAATTATAAAATTAGGCATAGACCAAAGAGAACTAGTGATAAGAGTAATCTTACCACCCATGGAAAAGACTTCTTGCCCCATGCATTAAGCCTATCCATAACATTGATAAGAATATCCTGAAAGTCAGTAGCCTTCAACCTATTAAGAGATATCTTTATCCCAAGATAATTCATTTCCTTGACAACTTTAAAGCCAAAAACTTTAGAGATCTTTTTTCTCATAGGATTGCTAACCCCCTTGCCGAAAATAATCTGAGATTTATTGACATTAATCCTCTACCCTGTCCAATTGCAAAAGTTTTCAACAATACCCTTCATCTCCTTCACTATTACCTTGGAAACATGTGAGAAGATAAGTACATCATCAGCATACAAAAGGTGAGTGATCCTAGGTCCTCTTGGGGAGATTTGGATGCCAATATTCATACCCCTTTGTTCTAACGAATTAGACATCAATTGAGAGCACATGATGTAAAGATAAGGGAATAAAGGACACCCTTGATGGAAACCACTATGAGCAATGATCCACTTGGAATTTTTTCCTTTAATAATAATGGAAAATCTCACATCAAAAATACATTCCATAATAAGGTTAGCATATATAGGAGGGAAGCCATACCATTTGAGAACATGATCAAGAGTTGGCCACCCCATGCTATCGTAAGCTTGCTCCATATCCAACTTCAAAGCCATCAGCCCCTTTCTATTTTTGGAGACTTTGAATTTGTGAAAAATCTCATGAGCCAAAAGGCAATGTTCTAAAATTGATCTCCCAGGGATAAAAGCCATCTGCTCTTCAGTAATCAACTTGGGAATACACGTCTTCAACCTGTTCACTAGCATTGTAGCTACAATTTTGTAATTGGACTGGCAAAGGCTAATTGGACGATAATTGGAAGGAAGCAAAGGATTTTTCACCTTAGCTATCAGCACTATGTTGGTGGAATTTTGGAAAACAGGTTTTGAAAAATATTAGTTTTCTTTGGGGATTTTAAGATTAAGGTTGAGTTCCAATTCTAAGGTCGAATCAACTCGTTAGAAAGAGTATATCACCCCGAAGGATGAAAATAAACTTTCATAATGGTGTTCAGACTTAGAATTATGTAAACTCATCTTGAATACTATGATCAGGTTCTAAGGAGAACTTTATATGGCCCCGAAGGAACAAAGTTTAGTTCAAATAAATACCCGATTATAATATTCAAGAAGCATGATCGTCACATTCACATCCAAAGCCTTATCGAAAAAGGATTTATCTCCCCAAAGGGAAATGACACCATTCTACGATAATGCTTCTAATGCAACTACGATGATCATTATTTAACTTTTCCCAAAGAAATCTAATGAAGTTTTAGAAATTAATAAATTTTTTTTAAAATCAGGTGTGTGGAGTTCCAAATCTCCTACGAGCGCAAGCCCTCGTAGTTAATTACATCGTAGGGAGATGAAATCTCCTACGAAAACTCCCGATTAAAATAATGGCAGAATTTTGTTAGATTTTCTAGGAGTGATATAAAAAAAATGAATTTTGGAGACTCAAAAGGGAATGGATCAAAATTGAGCAGTTATTAACGGAGTTAAAGGAGGAGAAGTAGGGGACACTTTAAGATTCCATAACCATCCGGAAGTGTCCCAACTTAATCTAAGTGTTGGGCTTTATGTTTTAGGATTGAAATGAAGCTTTAATTAGAATTGAGCATTTTATTAGAAATTTGGGATTAGATTCCCGAAGTTTGGAGTCTTATAATCAAAGATCTGCCCCGAAACCTAAATCTATTTTGGACACTGGACCACAGTCGTCCGATCCTAACTAATGCAGTGCAAGGTCTGGACTTACCCCGGCCTGGATTGGGGAGCCAGCTAACCACCTAATCGATTTAAAAGAGATGAATCCTATCTTTTATGAAAGAGTGGTAGGGACGTTTTAATTAAAGTTTTGGAGAGTTTGGGCCGACATCTAGAGATTCTCCTAATTGACCCATTTGACTTATGTTGGGTGCTAAAATGCTAAGGACTATGAAATTAAAATTTTGACTCTTTTAATTTGTATCTAATGCAATGTATGCTGGTCGACAACTTCCAAATCAAGTATGCTTGAAATTTTAAAAACAGGCTTACAAAATAATTTTTTAGAAGACTGAACTTCCCTAGGTCCGGCACCTCGTCCTCATAGGTTAGACTATCCGGACTCTACCCGCAAGCGGGGAAGGGTCTAAAGCAAGGAAAGAGTAATGCAGAAATATGCACGCGACCCCGGGGTCGATCCCCGGCTAATTCCCTAGATTTGTTATCTTTCTATGTTATTTAGACTCACCAAAATTTAAGACTTTTAAGGTTATGAGTAGAAAACTTTCACACCCTCACGAGTCTCACGTATCCAGGCGAAAAGAAAAAGCGGCATGCAATCGCCAAAAAACTAGTAAAAATAAGTAATCCTAAAGGCAATCAAATCATCACATCAAATATAAATTAATTAATAAATGTCCATAGGCAGAATTGCCTTGCTTATTACAAACCAGAATATTACAGAAAGTAAAGTGGCTGGGCACCACTAACAATAACCCGGATTCTAAACCTAGTAATGACGCAAGTTATTTTGAGTGGGATACTCTCAATCTTCAAATCTTCAAATCTTCAATCTCTTTCTTTTTTAGACTCCTTTTCTTCAATCTTCTTGGAATCTTCATAGTGGATTACCCAAATGGACGAGAGGGCACTTCCCTCTAAGGGGGAAGGCCACTCTTTCCTCTTTGGGTAAGGAAGAGGTATGATCCAAATTTGGATTTTCAAATGAAAAAGGAGTGTTCCCTAAAGGGGTATCCTTTCCTCTTTGGAATCCAAGCTTTGGGTCTATGTATCCCAACTCAAAATCAACTTTCATAACACTTGACACTTACACAAATTACATTAATATCAAAATAAAAATCTAGACTCACCTGCAGGGTTATCCTAAGCAATTAATATATAAAAAGCAGTTATTCCCAAGCAGTTGTATATGAGCAGAAAAGAAAGTAAACACACTGGCCACGCTCTTTTTATGATTTGGGGGCTTTAGCAGCTGAAGCACCTGTGCAAAGAGTTTATAATATTTATGCATTTTTTGATTTGCCCCCTTTTTATACTGCCCTGCATGAGCGTGGCCACCTGCAGAAAACTGTGTCAACATCCAGATCGTACCTAACCTAAGGGTAATCTAGTCGCCAAACACATCAATCCATCCACAGAGTACAGAAAAAGTAAGCAGACACAGCAAAGCAATTTCATCCACAACATGCAGTGAAAACTATGAAAAATTCGACACACAGCAGTAAAGTAAACACCGGCCTAACCTAGATCTAGAGTTGGTTATCCTAGCACATCATCTAAAGTGTGTGAGAAAGGTCGTGTGGCTGGGATAGATCCTAAAGTAGGTTATTAATTGAAGTTGTCTAAAAGTCTGGGTTTGTTAAGGTTTAAAAGGGGATTTAGATTAAAATTTAAGTATTAATGAATTAAGAATTTTAATTAGACATATTTTAAAAATTAATTGATTACTACCTTTGTTTCACATCGAGGCCGTGAAGTTTATTTCACCTTCCTTGGGGTTTAAGCTAATAGCCTCGTAGGCCTGGGTTACCCAGTAGCAATCAGGGTTGATTAAGTTATGTAAATTGGTTAGAATTAAAAGAGTGGATTAATATAAAAAATGAGTTAGTTACTGATTTTTAAAGTTTAATTAATTTAACTTTACCATTAATTGATTCGTGGCGTTGTGCCACCAGGCTCGAGGAACCAGCCTCCTTAGGACACTTAGCCCCGCAGCCCGGAGTAGTCCAGCTGATAAACCAAATTAATGTAATTGAATTAGAGATTTTAAAGCGTTAAAGAATTAAAAATTAATCTATTTTAAGATTTAACACCCCTTAGAATCCATTTGTGGCGTTGTGCGACCAGGCTCGAGGAACCAGCCTCCTTAGGACACTTAGCCCCGTAGCCCGGAGTAGTCCAGCCAATAAACTTCATCTTTAGGGTGGTTGTTGTGTTTTAAAGAATTTGTTAAGTGTTTTAAGCATTAAACCAATATTTTCTGGAGTTTTAGAGTGATTTGGAATTTTATGAATTTTTAATATTTTAATCATTTAATTAAAGGGTCAAAAGTTGAATTTTTGATTAAGCTCAAATTCTGGAATGTTTATATTTTATTAAAATACTAGACCTAATTATGAGTTGTTAGACATGTGGCACATTCAATTTGGAGTTTTCTATCAAAAGTTATGATTTTTGGAAGTTTGTGTATTTATTGAAATTATTAAATTGTTTCAATTAAGGGCCCTTTTAGTGATTTGATCCCAAATGAGTCCCAAACTTCTTGAAATCAACTCCAAAGATCATAAATGATCTAAGGAGAGATCAGCAAGTGTTTAAAGATTTTTTTGGGATTTTAAATAATTTTTAATTAATTAAAATTGGTTAAACATTGATTTTGATTAAAATTAAATTAAAGTGGATTTTAATGTCAAATTAAAGTGATTTCAATTTTCACTGATTAAGAGATAAATTTAAGTTAATGGGGGGTATTTTAGGGAATTTTAAGAATTAAATTAGAATTATTAGAATTTTATTAAGGCTAAAGGGTTATTTCTAAGGGGGATTATTATGGTTCCTACTTGGGAAACCAAATGGCCTCTAAATTTGATGAAATTTGGACCATAGGATCACCTGACCCTGAGGACTAAACTCACCAAATTTGAGCTCAAATGGAGTACTCTAAGGTGGTTAACTAAACCACCTAAGGTGAACTCTAAGTCACCTTCAAACCACTATAGGGGTGTATCCTAAGCTTGGATTGGGGCAAAATCAGTGGATCTACACTCCTTATCCTACACATCATCAGCACACAAAAAATCACACCCTAAAACCCATTGGATAGGTCTATACCCCATTTTGAATTTAAGGGTCAAACCATGACCCTTAAATTTAAAATTTGGAGAAAATGCCCATGAACATCTTAAAAGGGGGAGATAAAATTTGGACATGTCAAAAACATGTTCAAATTCAATCTCCCAAAATTCCATGCCTGGTGGACTTGTATTTAAAGAATAATTAAAGAAATTAACAAAATGCTCAAACTCAAATTAAACCTAGCACTGACCTAACCAGGGCATGGAACCATAGGGCTTTTGTAGGTCTCCCTGAGACCTTTCCAATGAGCCTAAGAACACCTAATTTGGACAAGTGTGCAGGGAGATATGAATTTCTAAACTTCCCTTAAATTTCTGGAATTATTAATTCGGCCATTACACAGTCAGCGCTCGCTTTACACGCGCCGCGCGCTGATTGGCTGGGCAATCATTGGCGCCAACTGTTAACGGTCGGATTAACCACAGCCGTCAATGGCGGATTGGACGGCTGGGATCAGATGCGCTCCGAAACAGCGGGATCTAATCCGAGCCGTTGATCGGAATCAACGGCTGAGATTTCGTCTTCAACCTCCGCTCTTATCCGAGGCCGTGAACCTTCTCCGGCATGATCTGATTGATCCCGCCGGCGAACTTCGACGAAATTTCACAGGGAGGATCAGGGGGGTGGAAACCTTCAATCCAACAGTGGAAATCCGTTGGGGTGAAGGTTTCCTTCACACTTGCTAGCTAGGGAGCTCGGGATGAAGGAATTACCGCAGAGAAAGTCTCAACGGATGAGCTTCTCTATCTGGAAGCTTCAGGGGACGAAGGCGAGCAGGTTTCCTTCAGAGACCGCGACTGGAGGATGGCCGGAGGTAGGACTTTGAGCGGGACGCCGAAGCCTTTCACCGGAGCTCGCTCGAAGTAATGAAAGGAGAGGTCTGGGAGCTCGAGGGGAGATGCTGGGAGATTGAGGGAACTCTGGGGAATCGTTTCGAAATGCTGGGATCGAACCTTGAGCTCTGGGGAGCACCAGCCTATTCAGCCTCCTCCCGTGAGCTCGGACGACAAGGATTGAATCGGAGGAGCTCTCGGATTGATGCCAAGTGGAAAGGGGCACCGTTCCAGAGAGCTCGTGAGCCTCAAGCTAGCGAGCCATAGCCTTTGGAAGGCTTTCGGTCAGGATCGGCCTGGGGGGACCACCGGAACTTGCTCTCCATTGGTTCCGACCGCCGCCGGCCACGGTCTGGGTCGGGTTGACCAGGGAAGGCCGATGGGGACACACTGGAGCTGGGAGTGGAGTCAAATTGGTCTGGGGAAGCCGGGATAGATCTGGTGGCTCGGTTTGGCTCAAACCTGCTTGGTTTGAGTCGAATTGAGCTTGATCCAGGTCAGGCCAGACCCTGGACTAGATATGGGAGGTAGGTCTGGGTCTGGTGCGCCCAATGCAAGTGGCAATTGGGTCCAATTTGGCTTGTGTCAAAGGTTGGCTCGGGTTGATCCAAATCTGCTTCGTTCGGGTCGATTTGGGCTCAACCCAGGTCAGGCCAGACCCTGGGCTTGAGGTGGGAAGTGGGTCTGGGTCTGGTGCACCCAATGCAAGTGGCAATTGGGTCCAAGTTGACCTGAGCTTGAAAATGGCTCGGGTCCAAGTGTTTTTGGCTACTTTGGGTTAGCCTAACTATTGACCCAAGCTAGCCCAAGGCATGGGCTGGCTGGAGGGGGTGTATTGAAACTAGGGCCACCTATGGGGGGAGTTGATCAGGTTCAATTGCGCTTAGGTTGAGAGTTGGCTCAATCCCAAGTGCTTTTGGGCACTTTGGGTTAGCCTAACTCTTGACCCAAGTGAGCCCAAGGATTGGGCTGGTCAAGGAAGGTGTATTGGGTCAATGGGAACCCAATGGCACCTTGATTTGGATTCAATTTGATTAAGATTAAAAGATGGCTCAAGGGAGACCTCTCTTTGGTCACTTGGGTCAAGCCTTATGGCTAACCCAAGTGAGCCCAAGGCTTGGGTCACCAAGAGGGGTCTCTTGGGTACCCAAGGGTTCATCCCATACATTCAAAGGACTTGGAATAGACTAGATTCAAAAATTTGAAAGAGGAGGGTGTATGGGTCCATGGGTCAAACTTGGTTGACTTGGTCAACCAGGTTGACCCAAGGTCTGGGTTTGAGTTCAACAAGTTGGGTTTGATATTTGAAATTCATTGAAAGTGGTTTCAAAGAGTTTGGAATTGATTTGAATTGAAATAGCCATTTGAAATCCCATAAGGGTATTTTGGTCAATTTTGGCCCATTGGTCAACTATGGCCAAAAATGGTTCTGAAAAATGTAGTTTACTGCTCAGTGGGTTAAAATCAAGAGTCTGAAAGTGATTGGAGGCTTGGATAAGGGTTCCAAGGTCAAGATCTCAAAGGGGTTAGGTTCAGTGGCATAGGCTGTAAATATTTGAAGGTTTTACAGCCTTTGGATTTTAATTCAGATTCTGGGGTTAGAGACCTCAGAATGAGCTCAAAGTTGGAGGGTAACCTCTAGAGACATGTCTTATCACTTTGCAAGTGATAGACCCTGAATCAGAGACCATTTGACTGGGTTTTGAAATGTTTGAAAATTCTTTGAAAAGGGTCTTTAGGACAAGACCTTAAGACTTTGAATTTGAGTTTAGACTTCTGGATTTGGAATGGATTTTAAGTTTGAATGATTAGTATTAAAGTATCCAAATCATTTACAATAATGTGGTGATTGTTAATGAATGGATGAGGTCAAAGCTAGATTGAAGTTTGGATCAAAGTCTAAGTTGAAGGTTGGATTGTCAAATTGATTGGATCAAGGTTTGGATATGTTTGAAACTTGAATTAATTTGAATTTGAGTTGAATGAAGTTTGAGATTTAAATTGATCAAAGGTAGGAATCAAATTGAAGTTGGAGTTGATCAAATGTAGGAATTGATTTGAGGTTGAGGTTGATCAAGGGTGGGGATTGATTTGAAGTTGGAGTGGTCCTAAGATCTAGAGGAGTTCTAAGATCTAGGATTTAAGGGAATCCTAGGCTCTAGAGTAGGCTCTAAGGTCTGGCTCTAGGAAAGAATCCTAAGGTCTAGAGTGGATCCTAGGATCTAAAATTAATCTGGAGTTTGGAAGGGCCTTAGTGACCTCATACAAAAATGAGGTCAACAAATGGACCCCCAATGTGTGTGGTAGAAGGAACTTCTGCTGCACACATTGGCGTTGACCGAATAGGAGTAGGATCTTAAAGAGTTGAAGGAAGGGCATCACCCAACCTTAAGTTCATTGGAAACTAGTGAAAAGCTTACACCTATTATGAAGAGAGGACTGGAGAAACCAAGGTAGGGAATACCTAGCCTTGGGTCTAAGGAAGGGCATCACCCAACCTTAGGCCTATAAAATGCTGATAAAAGACTTACTCCAAATAGGCAGATCAACTAGCAAACTAGGATGGTACCACGAAGGGCGTACTCCACCACTAGCGAATGGTCATGTGGGGAGGAAGCTTGCTCCACACAGAGGACCTCAACTAGTAAACTAGGATGGTGTCACGAAGGGCATACTCTACCACTAGCGAATGGTCATGTGGGGAGGAAACTTGCTCCACACAGAGGACCTCAACTGGCAAACTAGGATGGTGCCACGAAGGGCGTACTCCACCACTAGCGAATGGTCATGTGGGGAGGAAACTTGCTCCACACAGAGGACCTCAACTGGCAAACTAGGATGGTGCCACGAAGGGCGTACTCCACCACTAGCGAATGGTCATGTGGGGAGGAAACTTGCTTCACACAGAGGACCTCAACTGGAAAACTAGGATGGTGCCACGAAGGGCGTACTCCACCACTAGCGAATGGTCATGTGGGGAGGAAACTTGCTCCACACAGAGGACCTCAACTGGCAAACTAGGATGGTGCCACGAAGGGCGTACTCCACCACTATCGAATGGTCATGTGGGGAGGAAACTTGCTCCACACAGAGGACCTCAACTGGCAAACTAGGATGGTGCCACGAAGGGCGTACTCCACCACTAGCGAATGGTCATGTGGGGAGGAAACTTGCTCCACACAGAGGACCTCAACTGGCAAACTAGGATGGTGCCACGAAGGGCGTACTCCATCACTAGCGAATGTGATCCTAAGGGAGGGAACGATTCGACCCTAAAGGAGAAGGCGAAGAGCGTTAAAAAGAAGAGACCTTAAAAAAAAAGGAAGAATCAAGTTGCAAATCAAGAAAGGGGAATTTTATTAATTGATAAAATGAGCTACATAAAGCATAGTATTTCTTAAGGAAACGCCCGTTGACAGGTAGCATTGGGTGGTTCCCTTTACAATCTACTAACTGATACGAGCCTCCTTCGTAGACAGTCTCTATAACGAAGGGTCCTTCCCACGTAGGTTCAAATTTGCCTCCCAACTTTCGATGGGCTAAGATAGGCCTCCGAAGGACCAACACCAAGTCTCCTGCTCGGAAGGTCCTAGGTCGCACTAGCTTATCATGGGCCTGAACCATACAGAATTTATATAACTCTAAACTTTTTTGAGCTTGGAGACGTCGCTCTTCAAGGCCTTCGAGTTCTTCCAATCTTAGTTTTGCATTTTGTTCATTTATAATTTGATTCTGAACTGCAATTCTGAGCGAAGGGATTTGTATTTCCAAGGGTAGAACAGCCTCAGATCCATACACTAGTGCAAACGGGGTGGATTGGGTCGGGGTTCTATAAGTGGTACGATAAGCCCACAAAGCTTCCACCAACCGCTCATCCCACTGTCGTTTGTTATCATCAAGGGTCTTTTTAAAAATTTGCACCAAGGTTTTGTTGAAGGCCTCGGCCAATCCATTTGCCCGAGGGTAGTAGATCGTCGAGTATCTCCAATCAATATTATGGCGTCTCACAAAACTATTAATTTTTGTAGACTTGAATGCGGACCCTTTATCGGATATGATTCTGCGAGGTACGCCGAATTGATATACGATATGATCACAAAAGAAATTTAAGACATGATGTGATGTTACGTTGCGTAGGGGAATTGCTTCCACCCACTTTGAAAAGTAATCAGTCGCTGCTAATATGAAACGATGACCTCTCGCGGAAGGAGGGTCAATCGGCCCAATGATATCCGTGCCCCAACTTTCAAAGGGCCACGAGGCTATCGTAGGGTGTAACACATTAGGCGGTTAATGTAAAACCACACCATGGACCTAACATTGATGATAGTGCTTTGCAGTATTCATGCAATCGTCAATCATTGTATGCCAGAAGTATCCAAGTCTTTTAATCTTTAATTTCATTTTTGGACCCGATTGATGTGCACCGCACAGTCCTGAATGAACTTCATTAACAATCTTCAGGGCTTCTCGCTTGTCCAAACAGCGCAGCCACATATGATCGAAGGACCGACGGTACAACAAATTGTTAACTAGTGCGTATGATAGGGCACGTTTCTTAATCTGGTGGGAGAGTGATTTATCCTGGGGAAGCTTCCCTTCTTTAAGGTAATCGATTAAGGGTCGTCTCCAATCGCCTTCTTCGTCGGTCGTCGAAGAGGCGGAAAGGATCTGAAGGGGAGTCTTACTAATGTGTTCCAAATCTATAAGGGAGAGGGTTTTACTTCCCTGAATCTCTATAGGGATGGAATCCTCCTCAGGACTTGCAAATTCCTTCGCAAGTTTTGCTAAGGCATCCGCCGCGGAATTGCTTCCACGGGGAACCCTATACAAAGTAGCAATAGGGATTTGTTCCAACAAGTGAAGTGTGTACTGGTGATATCTTATGAGATTAGGATTCAAGACTTTATAAGTTCCGGCGACTTGGTTAATAACCAGTTGGGAATCTCCAAAGATCTTAATCTCTTTAATTTCCATTAGAATTGCAAGTTCCAGACCTGTTATCAGAGCTTCGTATTCAGCCTCGTTGTTTGTACAGGGCTCTGATAAATGATAGGAAAAGTGCATCATTCCTTTTTCCGGTGTTATAAAAATTAAATCGACTCCAGCCTTTCCAGGAATTATAGATTGTTGGGTTGCAATTCTACGAGAGGATGCTGTTCCATCAAAATACAATTCCCAGACAACCTCATCAGATTCCCTCAAACCCATGATTTGTTCGTCGGGTAGATCATCGTTCAGAGGAGAATCTGCAGGCAGCGGGTGTGCTGCCAAAAAGTCGGCGACAGCCTGTCCTTTCACATTACGAAGAGGAGTGAAAGTAATCTCAAATTGCAGTAGTATCATAGACCAACGAGCTAAACGTCCTGACAACGTAGGCCGGGTCATAAGATATTGCAAAGGATTAACTCTCGAAATCAAACTGATTGAGTGGGAGAGCATGTAATGCCTCAGTTTCTGAGCTGCAAAAACCAAAGCAAGACAATGCTTCTCGATTGACGGGTATCGAATTTCAGTAGGAAGGAGTCTTCAACTGAGGTAATAGAGAGCATTCTCTTTCCCTTCGTCGTTAACTTGAGCCAACATGGCACCTAAAGACTCATCTAAGGCTGTAGTGTAGAGGATTAACGGCTTTCCCGGAATCGGAGCTGCCAAGACTGGCGGATTAGAAAGGTATTGTTTGATGTCGTCGAAAGCATTTTGGCACTTCTCATCCCATACGAACTTAGCATCATTTTTTGCAAGGACAGAAAAGAGTTGACATCTCCCAGAAAGATTAGAAATAAACCTCCTTATATATGCCAATCTACCTTGTAGAGACCTTAACTGGGTAAGGATCTTAGGGGATGGCATATCTAAGATGGCTTCAATTTTAGCAGGATCGATCTCGATTCCACGGTGACTCACTACGAATCCTAAGAATTTTCCCGAGGCGACGCCGAAGGCACACTTCAAGGGGTTCATTTTCAAATCGTAGCAGCGCAACCGTTCGAAAACAACTCTTAAGTCATACAGATGAGCCTCTTTGACCTTGCTCTTGACAACTAAATCATCAATATAACATTCAACTTGATTATGAATTAAGTCGTCAAAGATACGGGTCGTGGACCGTTGGTAGGATGCTCCGGCATTCTTTAAGCCGAATGGCATTACCTTATAACAAAAGATTCCAATAGGGGTTCTGAACGCACTATTTCTCTCATCTTCTGGGGCCATCTTGATTTGGTTATAACCCGACGAACCATCCATGAATGAGAAAATAGCATGTGAGGAGGCAATGTCCACCATGAGTTCTGGTATTGGTAGAGGGAACTCATCTTTAGGACATGCCTTATTCAGATCCCTATAGTCGACACAAATCCGAATTTAACCATTTTTCTTTCGAACTGGCACGACGCTGGCCACCCATGAGGGATATTGCTCCTCTCGAATGAATCCGGCTTCTACCAATTTCTTAACTTCAGAAACGACTTGTTGCTCAATCTCTAAGCGCATGCGTCGAGGAGCTTGTTTAACAGGAATGGCATCATGCCGAACCCTAAGTTTGTGAACTGCTACCTCAGCAGGCAAACCTGGCATTTCGTTGTATGTCCAGGCAAAGCAGTCCCTGAACTCGAATAACAACTGGATTAAGTCTTGGGTTTCACCCTCGCTCAACAAAGTACTTATGAAAATCGGACGGGGGTCATCATCGTTTCCCAGGTTAATTTCTCTCAACTCATCGACTGTCGACTTAATTTCCTCTTCAAATTCAGGGGGTGCATCCCGAACTTGAAGATCATTGGGATCGTCTAAAGTCTCCAAATAGAGTCCATCCAGAGGACAAGGAGGATCTGTAGGGACATTTGGAGAATCGAGGTGGTAAGTTATCATTAGGCAATACTCATCATCATCGAATGAACTAACTGTTCCAAAGCCAATACCACTTGTTGGATTTTTATTTATTTTTATTCGCCAAATATTCTCGTGGTATCTAGCTTGACCCTTAGTCCATCGGTATGGTATAGAACCTTTAGAAAAAGTATTTTTTACACAAACAGGGAAGTAGCCGAAAGGTAATTCCATTAATTCATTAAAATCTGCCTCCTCAAGGGTTACATCACCTTCGTCCCTTGCGGAGGAGGAGCCATGAAAGAATTTCTGAACTTTCTTAACTTCACCATCCAAGTTGGGGGCCACTTTGACTTCTAACCCTACAATCCTTCCTGCCGACAGTGGGGTCAGAGAAAGGGCCTCAATACTTCTAGTGAGCTTTTCATACATTGTTAATTCAGGCTCGTCACTTTTAACTTTTGAAATATCTATCTCAGGGTCACTATCCTAGTCTAAGGTGAGATCAAATTTTGGAGGAGCATTTATGTTCTGATAATCGAGAGAGAGGGCAGTACCTTGACTTTCTAGTTCACCATCAGAATCTGATTCCAAATCAATATACACAGATGCTGCTCTCCTATCTAATGAAGCACGGCCTCGACCTCGTGCCCTTAAAGCCATCCTCCCACCTCTTTGAGGTAATGTGCTTGGAGGCCTAAGGACAACTATATCAGAGTCGTCTTCACTACTCGATTGTGTCATTTCTTGATTGATATTTTTATACTTTTCCTCCTTTTGGTCGAGTTTTTGTCCAACCATTTTCTCTTCAATTTTGATCTCCAATTTAGAACGGGACGAGGACCCTTTTGGTATTAAATACGCAGCATCTTCGTAGATCCCAATTTCTTGAATTGAAAATGGTTGCAAATCACCCTTAATCACATGTTCAATGCCGTCTCGTTGATACTTAACGCAATTGTGCAGGGTAGATGGAACCATCCTATATTTATTAATCCAAGGTCTACCTAGAAGTGCGTTAAAGGACGTAGTCGAATCAATTATATGAAATTTAGCTTCAGTTTTTAACCCTCCTATTTCTAGGAGTAAAGTGATTGAACCTAAAGCTCTCTCGCCCTTCTCGTTGAACCCACGAAGCACCAACCTGTCGGTTGAAAGCTTGCTAGTATCAACTCTGAGATAAGCAAGAGTCTTTATATTCATCACGTTGATCGATGCACCCAGATCAACAAGGACTCTTGATAACTTGAAGTTTCCCACATCTACTGTAATGTAGAGGGGGCGATTGTGGTCTGCAGTTCTCAAGAGTAAATCTTCGTCTGAAAAGGTAACCCCGGGGACCTCTTTGAAGTAGAGAGCCTCACCTTCTGAAGTTGCAGCCAACTGTGTTAAGCAAATCTCGGGGTCGAGAAGTGCTTTAATTAAAGACTCCCTCATTTCTTTGGAGAGAAGGAGGGCGTCGTAAATACTTAATTTTGCTGGCAACTTCCTAAGGTGGGCTAGGACGTTGTAATCAACCTTAGGAACGACAGACTCGAAACCCGGAGGAATTAAAGGAAATTCTGGTTGCTGAGGGGAATCTGGATTTAGATTTTCGAATGAGGATTGCTTGCCTTTGTCCTGAGGGGGCAACCTAGGAGGTAAGACTTTACCGCCACGGAGTTGCACCTGCTCGATGTCTTCAGGCGGGCAAACTAGAGCGGTGTCTACACTCACTGTAGGCATTAGATCGTCGTTTCCCGAAAGAGAGTCAGAATCTGAAAACTCTATCTCGATAGGACTTCCCTGAAAATCACATTGGGGGAAATCACTTTCTGATAAGGCTTCACATTCGACACCTTCTTGAATAGTCGATTCGGGGAGGTCGGTTTGATTAACCTCAATATCTATTTCATTAGGAGTTTGATTCAAAACAGGAGAGTCATCAATTTGCATTTGAGATTCATGGCCAATCATCAAGACAGAAATAGAAGGATATTTTTTATTCATCTTTTGACCCTTCGTCTTTGATGGGGCAAAGTAAAAGTCAGATAACAAAAGAGGGGAAAGGGTTTTAACACCGCCATCCGCCATTCTAATACATTTCTCATCTACACACTTCCTCTCTATAAAATTAAATTTCTTTTCTTTTACATTTTTTTCAGTAGTTCCTAAGACTACTGGAGAGGGAAGTGGCTCAACATCCTTCTGCGAAGCGTCCAGGTCAACCTTCCACACCTGGGCCTGGGCTATCGTAGTCAGCTGTTGAGAAAGACGAAAAGACTTGTTAATCGACTTTTTAAGTGCCCGGGACAAAGCAATGTCCCAACCATCTTCAACAAGACAAAAAGAGTTAGGAGGATTACCTAAAATGGTTTTAATTGAAGCCTTTTTTGGATCGACCAAGTATTCCTTAGGTATTATGATGTTACCTTGGGTGTAGTTCCTCTCAAGCCAATCTTTGAACACAACACAGTCCTCAAGAGGGTGACTAAGCATCCTGTGGTACGGGCAATACTTGGGATCATTTTTCTTGCTCTCATCCTCAGGCCTCCTGGCCTCTGGCAACTAAAAATCCGGTTTCTTTAACAAGCTCTTGAAGATCTTCTTAACTGACTCCCTTTTAAATGGATAAGGCTTTGTCAATCTCTCTCTAAAAGGGATGGAGGCAGGATCTTTAGTATACTGAAGAACTATCTGAAAGGGCTGCTTCTGAGGCGACTGTGGTGGAAGTGGAGTGCTAGGCTGACTAATCACTGGCCTCTTTCATTTATCTACTGCTGAGACCAAGCTTTCTTTTCAAATGTTTTCACCAATTTTGGACCCTTCCTTTCTTCAGATTGCTCTCGTAAGAATGGCATCCTAGGAGCCTCTTCCTGCAAAATGCTAGCCTTATTAAGAAGTTTTTCAAAAGTTTTAATAGTGAAACCCTTCAGGAGAAAAGCAACAGGGCCGTGGATATTTTTCAAAAGAATCTCCACTGCGTGTTGCTTTTGCAACTGGGGTTCACACTTCATCAAGAGGTTTCGCCACCTCAAGATGTATTCAACCAGAGACTCTCCCGGCTTTTGATTTTCAACCACAAGATCGCCCATGGTGGTACGCTGTTGCGCTCCAGAAAATCTCTTAAGATAGAGGTTTTCTAGCTCGCTAAAAGTTCTTACTGAACCGTTGGGCAGATCGGCGTACCATTCAAAAGCAATGCCAGATAGACTACTTACAAATTGGCGAAATAGTAGAGCATCTGACCCTCCCGCATTGCAATAGCTTGCTCGGAAGTGGGCCAGATGCTGTCTCGAATTTTCAATTCCAGTGAAAACTTTAAAAGTTGGTGGCACAAAGCCCTTTGGGTAAGGAACTAAATCATATTCCTCGGGGTAGGGTCTACCCTTTGAAATAGACACGGTTCCTTGAGAAAGGGCTAAGGCCTCCCTTACCTGGTCCTCAATTAACTGCTTAATATCCTTCTGAGGTAGGATCGAAGGAATGGTGGAAACTGCAGGGTGAACTGGAGGTGCCTCTACTGGACAAGGAAGGGTCACAGGTGGTGACTCGAGAGGTCCGGAACTAAATTCTGCCCTTTTGGCCTTTTCTGCGAGCTCTCGAGCTGACTGGTGGATTTTAAGAGACTCTTGCTGTGATTTATCCAACTTCTCTTACATTTCCCTAACTTGTGACATCATGCTAGAGAACTGAGTCTCCAAGTTTTTTATGTGTTCTTCATCTCTGTCTTTCACAGACTCATCTGAATCTGACTCAACAGTATATGGATCATCATCTTTAGCAAATCGGCATTTGCTGGGCTCAGCTTCTTTATTAGACCCTCTAGTTTCGACCACATGAATGCCACCAACATAATAATCTTCATCTCCAAGGAGATCATCCATATCAGGGTCAAAAGAGGTCATTCCTTCTTTGTTCAACAAAATGTTTCTTATTTCTTGAACTACCTCCTCGACTGGTCTATCCCCAATTGACTTAGGATCAAGGGGTAAGTATCCTTGTACTCTGCCATATCAAATAATTCTTCAGAATCCATGAGGGTAATGATTTCTTTGAGTTTTGGATTAGGATCTGGTTGAGACTTTGTATCCGGTTCATCTTCCATTTCTAGATCCTGGTCAATTCTCTCCTCTTCGACTATCCCAGAGCTGATAGTCAGAAGAGTGGCATCCTCTACAGGGAGAGGGACATATACCTCAGGGGAAGAAGCAGGAGCTTGTAAAGTGATAGTTCCCACATCTGGCAAGGTAAGGTCCTCAGACACCTGACTAAGGGGCCTAGGAATGACACTCGGACCTTGGGGATCATCAACTGGGGTAGCAGGGATGGTGGCTATTGGATCTTGAGTTAGACTGGCTGTGGTAGGACTGTCAACTGTAACAACTGGGGTACTGGTCTGGACATCCATCAAGTCAACTGAACCCGGAGTAGGGTTGGCTGAAAACTCGTTGGAGCTGCAGAATGAACTTAGAAGTTCTAGGAGGTAGTGGCAGACTCTCCAACTTAGTTCTCTTTGGCACATATTTCTTTTCGGGAGATTTGGGTCTTTTTCCCTTAAGATCTATAGACTTTTGAATCTCAACCTCCTTTGGCTTAACAATCACTGAGGCCAATCTTACAGGTTTATGTGGGGGTACCGGGGGTCTACCAGTAAAATGGTGGCCTCTCTCGGACCCAGTCAATACAATACCCTCTGTTTGAGAGGACGGAGGGCGTGGCACCCAGTGATATCCATCAACCAGTACTGAAGTAGCGGGCTGTCTAACATACTTCTTATTCTCTCTAACAAATTGTGGGGTTAAATGCTTTTCTTCAGACACTTCTTCCTTCAACATTTCTTTTTGGAAGTGATGTGAGATCACTCCATTCAATTGTTTTACATATTCCTCCTTAGTCTGTCCAGACTGTGCAGCGCATGTATGAATTATATTTCTCAAAGTCCTTATCTTCTGGAGATGTTTTTCTTTCTGAGTCTTCTTAGTCGAGTAGTCGACCGGGCATGGTGAAGAACGGGCTATCCTAGCTGTCTTCTCCTCTCCTTGAGCTGAAGCCAGGGGGTAAAAGCAACTCCCCTTTAGGAGGGGAGAGGAAGCAGGAATAGGTAGCTCCTCAACAGCCTCAGGTTCTACTTGAGCTAAGGTCTTAAAAGGTAGAACTCTCTTAGCCTTAGAGTTCTTCTTTCTAAGTCTCCTCAAATAGTTCTTTTTCTGATTCTTAGTGGCAAAGCTAAGACCAGAACTAGACCACTCCTCAAAAACAGATTTGACTTCAGTGGGAGGCTCAACAACTGGTCCAGACTGTTTCTGATCATCACTGACTACTGGCAAGGTGGGTGCAGATCCCACAATCAACTCAACCACTGGGGGAATTTCCTTACTGGCATCCAAACTAACAATCTGGTGACCATCCATAGAGAGCTCAAGAGTACTGAATCCCATTCCAAAAATGATAGTGCTCCCTTGGTCATTAACAGTCGAGGACAACTCTCGGTCAAAAGAGAAAATCAATTGGCCAGCCATTTGGAATTTTCTGAAAGTTAAAGAAAGGGTTGAAATTAGATTTACTTTAAAAGGGTGGTGAAAAATATATTATTTTTTTAAAATTGAGGCTTGTAAGAATATCTCAACCCCCCCAAAACATGTGTCGAGCAGTGAAGGATATTGCTTAACACATGTTAAAAGGGTGAAGAGACTAAGCACATGCCCAAAAAGTTTTCTAAAAAAAAACTTGACATATGTTAGCCCACAAGGAGAACGTATAGGGTAACATATGACAATTTAGAATTTAAGAGAATTTTGAAGAAATTTTGAGGGTTTGAAAGGGGTTTTCTTACAGGCTCCAAAACACAACGGATAGAGTTTCCCCTTGCCCGAAGGCTTATGGAATCGTGAGAAAACCCAAGTAAAATGAATAGTCTAACCCTCCCCACCCCTGGAGGTCAAAGGGGAAGTGAGGGGGTTAAAACTAAAGTAATTTGGGATGTCCGAAATCAAAAATCTTGAATTCTTTTCAACTTTAAGGATTTATATGTTGAATGAGAAATTTATCGACCATAAATCCATAAGATTGAAAAGGATAATCAAAGATCTGATTTGACGCTGTCGCCTCACAGGCTATGCCGGGGCAGAAGGTCAAAATCAGAACAAAAATCTAGATAAGGCCAATTTTGGTGGTACAACCTCTCTTTTAATATTTATATTTTTTTTAGATGTTGGACGCACTCACCCAAGGAAGAAATGGGTAAAGGGACCAACGGAAGAAATGATAGTTGAAACTACCGATGAAACGAAATTCTGTCACTATTAAAGATGGGAAGAGAAATTTAGTCCCACCGGGCGTGCCATTTTTTTGTTGGTGGAATTTTGGAAAACAGGTTTTGAAAAATATTAGTTTTCTTTGGGGATTTTAAGATTAAGGTTGAGTTCCAATTCTAAGGTAAAATCAACTCGTTAGAAAGAGTATATCACCCCGAAGGACGAAAATAAACTTTCATAATGGTGTTCAGACTTAGAATTATGTAAACTCATCTTGAATACTATGATCGGGTTCTAAGGAGAACTTTATATGGCCCCGAAGGAACAAAGTATAGTTCAAATAAATACCCGATTACAATATTCAAGAAGCATGGTCGTCACATTCACATCCAAAGACTTATCGAAGAAGGATTTATCTCCCCAAAGGGAAATGACACCATTCTACGATAATGCTTCTAATGCAACTACGATGATCATTATTTAACTTTTCCCAAAGAAATCTAATGAAGTTTTAGAAATTAATAAATTTTTTTTAAAATCCGGTGTGTGGGGTTCCAAATCTCCTACGAGTGCAAGCCCTCGTAGTTAATTACATCGTAGGGAGATGAAATCTCCTACGAAAACTCCCGATTAAAATAATGGCAGAATTTTATTAGATTTTCTAGGAGTGATATCAAAAAGAAATGAATTTGGAGACTCAAAAGGGAATGGATCAAAATTGAGCAGTTATTAACGGAGTTAAAGGAGGAGAAGTAGGGGACAACTTTAAGATTCCAGAACCTTCCAGAAGTGTCCCAACTTAATCTAAGTGTTGGGCTTTATGTTTTAGGATTGAAATGAAGCTTTAATTAGAATTGAGCATTTTATTAGAAATTTGATATTAGATTCCCGAAGTTTGGAGTCTTATAATCAAAGATCTGCCCCGGAACCTAAATCTATTTTGGACACTAGACCACAGTCGTCCGATCCTAACTAATGCAGTGCAAGGTCTGGACTTACCCCGGCCTGGATTGGGGAGCCAGCTAACCACCTAATCGATTTAAAAGAGATGAATCCGATCTTTTATGAAAGAGTGGTAGGAACGTTTTAATTAAAGTTTTGGAGAGTTGGGGCCGACATCTAGAGATTCTCCTAATTGACCCCTTTGACTTATGTTGGGTGCTAAAATGTTAAGGACTATGAAATTAAAATTTTGACTCTTTTAATTTGTATCTAATGCAATGCATGCTGATCGACAACTTCCAAATCAAGTATGCTTGAAATTTTAAAAACAGGCTTATAAAATAATTTTTTAGAAGACTGGACTTCCCCAGGTCCGGCACCTCGTCCTCATAGGTCAGACTATCCGGACTCTACCCGCAGGTGGGGAAGGGTCTAAAGCAAGGAAAGAGTAATGCAGAAATATGCATGCGACCCCGGGGTCGATCCCCGGCTAATTCCCTAGATTCGTTATCTTTCTATGTTATTTAGACTCACCAAAATTTTAGACTTTTAAGGTTATGAGTAGAAAACTTTCACACCCTCACGAGTCTCACGTATCCAGGCGAAAACAAAAAACGGCATGCAATCGCCAAAAAACTAGTAAAAATAAGTAATCCTAAATGCAATCAAATCATCACATCAAATATAAATTAATTAATAAATGTCCATAGGCAGAATTGCCTTGCTTATTACAAACCAGAATATTACAGAAAGTAAAGTGGCCGGGCACCACTAACAATAACCCGGATTCTAAACCTAGTAATGACGCAAGTTATTTTGAGTGGGATACTCTCAATCTTCAAATCTTCAAATCTTCAATCTCATTCTTTTTTAGACTCCTTTTCTTCAATCTTCTTGGAATCTTCATAGTGGATTACCCAAATGGACGAGAGGGCACTTCCCTCTAAGGGGGAAGGCCACTCTTTCCTCTTTGGGTAAGGAAGAGGTATGATCCAAATTTGGATTTTCAAATGAAAAAGGAGTGTTCCCTAAAGGGGTATCCTTTCCTCTTTGGAATCCAAGCTTTGGGTCTATGTATCCCAACTCAAAATCAACTTTCACAACACTTGACACTTACACAAATTACATTAATATCAAAATAAAAATCTAGACTCACCTGCAGGGTTATCCTAAGCAATTAATATATAAAAAACAGTTATTCCCAAGCAGTTGTATATGAGCAGAAAAGAAAGTAAACACACTGGCCACGCTCTTTTTATGATTTGGGGGCTTTAGCAGCTGAAGCACCTGTGCAAAGAGTTTATAATATTTATGCATTTTTTGATTTGCCCCCTTTTTATATTGCCCTGCATGAGCGTGGCCACCTGCAGAAAACTGTGTCAACATCCAGATCAACCTAACCTAAGGGTAATCTAGTCGCCAAACACATCAATCCATCCACAGAGTACAGAAAAAGTAAGCAGACACAGCAAAGCAATTTCATCCACAACATGCAGTGAAAACTACGAAAAATCTGGCACACAGTAGTAAAGTAAATACCGGCCTAACCTAGATCTATAGTTGGTTGTCCTAGCACATCATCTAAAGTGTGTGAGAAAGGTCGTGTGGCTGGGATAGATCCTAAAGTAGGTTATTAATTGAAGTTATCTAAAAGTCTGGGTTTGTTAAGGTTTAAAAGGGGATTTAGATTAAAATTTAAGTATTAATGAATTAAGAATTTTAATTAGACATATTTTAAAAATTAATTGATTACTACCTTTGTTTCACACCGAGGCCGTGAAGTTTATTTCACCTTCCTTGGGGCTAAGCTAATAGCCTCGTAGGCCTGGGTTACCCAATAGTAATCAGGGTTGATTAAGTTATGTAAATTAGTTAGAATTAAAAGAGTGGATTAATATAAAAAATGAGTTAGTTACTGATTTTTAAAGTTTAATTAATTTAACTTTACCATTAATTGATTCATGGCGTTGTGCCACCAGGCTCGAGGAACCAGCCTCCTCAGGACACTTAGCCCCGCAGCCCAGAGTAGTCCAGCCGATAAACCAAATGAATGTAATTGAATTAGAGCTTTTAAAGCGTTAAATAATTAAAAATTAATCTATTTTAAGATTTAACACCCCTTAGAATCCATTCGTGGCGTTGTGCCACCAGGCTCGAGGAACCAGCCTCCTTAGGACACTTAGCCCCGCAGCCCAGAGTAGTCCAGCCAATAAACTTCATCTTTAGGGTGGTTGTTGTGTTTTAAAGGATTTGTTAAGTGTTTTAAGCATTAAAACAATATTTTCTGGAGTTTTAGAGTGATTTGAAATTTTATGAATTTTTAATATTTTAATCATTTAATTAAAGGGTCAAAAGTTGAATTTTTGATTAAGCTCAAATTCTGGAATGTTTATATTTTATTAAAATACTAGACCTAATTATGAGTTGTTAGACATGTGGCACATTCAATTTGGAGTTTTCTATCAAAAGTTATGATTTTTGGAAGTTTGTTTATTTATTGAAATTATTAAATTGTTTCAATTAAGGGCCCTTTTAGTGATTTGATCCCAAATGAGTCCCAAACTTCTTGAAATCAACTCCAAAGATCAGAAATGATCTAAGGAGAGATCAGCAAGTGTTTAAAGATTTTTTTGGGATTTAAATAATTTTTAATTAATTAAAATTGGTTAAACATTGATTTTGATTAAAATTAAATTAAAGTGGATTTTAATGTCAAATTAAAGTGATTTCAATTTTCACTGATTAAGAGATAAATTTAAGTTAATTGGGGGTATTTTAGGGAATTTTAAGAATTAAATTAGAATTATTAGAATTTTATTAAGGCTAAAGGGTTATTTCTAAGGGGGATTATTATGGTTCCTACTTGGGAAACCAAATGGACTCTAAATTTGATGAAATTTGGACCATAGGATCACCTGACCCTGAGGACTAAACTCACCAAATTTGAGCTCAAATGGAGTACTCTAAGGTGGTTAACTAAACCACCTAAGGTGAACTCTAAGTCACCTTCAAACCACTATAGGGGTGTATCCTAAGCTTGGATTGGGGCAAAATTAGTGGATCTACACTCCTTATCTTACACATCATCAGCACACAAAAAATCACACCCTAAAACCCATTAGATAGGTCTATACCCCATTTTGAATTTAAGGGTCAAACCATGACCCTTAAATTTGAAATTTGGGAAAAATGCCCTTGAACATCTTAAAAGGGGGAGATAAAATTTGGACATGTCAAAAACATGTTCAAATTCAATTTCCCAAAATTTCAGGCCTGGTGGACTTGTATTTAAAGAATAATTAAAGAAATTAATAAAATGCTCAAACTCAAATTAAACCTAGCACTGACCTAACCAGGGCATGGAACCATAGGGCTTTTGTAGGTCTCCCTGAGACCTTTCCAATGAGCCTAAGAACACCTAATTTGGACAAGTGTGCAGGGAGATATGAATTTCCAAAGTTCCCTTGAATTTCTGGAATTATTAATTTGGCCATTACACAGTCAGCGCTCGCTTTACACGCGCCGCGCGCTGATTGGCTGGGCAATCATTGGCGCCAACTGTTAACGGTCGGATTAACAACAGCCGTCGGATGGCGGATCGGACAGCTGGGATCAGACGCGCTCCGAAACAGCGGGATCTAATCCGAGCCGTTGATCGGAATCAACGGCTGAGATTTCGTCTTCAACCTCCGCTCTTATCCGAGGCCGTGAACCTTCTCCGGCGTGATCCGATTGATCCCGCCGGCGAACTTCGACGAAATTTCACAGGGAGGATCAGGGCGGTGGAAACCTTCAATCCAACTGTGGAAATCCGTTGGGGTGAAGGTTTCCTTCACACTTGACCGGACTACCTAGCTAAGGAGCTCGGGATGAAGGAATTACCGCAGAGAAAGTCTAAACGGATGAGCTTCTCTATCTGGAAGCTTCAGGGGACGAAGGCAAGCCGGTTTCATTACACAGTCAGCGCTCGCTTCACAGACGAAGCCAACTCTCAACCAGGGAAGGCCGATGGGGACACACTGGAGCTAGGAGTGGAGTCAAATTGGTCTGGGGAAGCCGGGAACGATCCGATGGCTCGGTTTGGCTCAAACCTGCTTGGTTTGAGTCAAATTGAGTTCGATCCAGGTCAGGCCAGACCCTGGACTAGATATGGGAGGTAGGTCTGGGTCTGGTGCGCCCAATGCAAGTGGCAATTGGGTCCAATTTGGCTTGTGTCAAAGGTTGGCTCAGGTTGATCCAAATCTGCTCGGTTCGGGTCGATTTGGGCTCAACCCAGGTCAGGCCAGACCCTGGGCTTGAGGTGGGAAGTGGGTCTGGGTCTGGTGCACCCAATGCAAGTGGCAATTGGGTCCAATTTGATCTGAGCTGGAAAATGGCTCGGGTCCAAGTGTTTTTGGCTACTTTGGGTTAGCCTAACTATTGACCCAAGCTAGCCCAAGGCATGGGCTGGCTGGAGGGGGTGTATTGGACCTAGGGCCACCTATGGGAGGTGTTGATCAGGTTCAATTGGGCTTAGGTTGAGAGTTGGCTTAATCCCAAGTGCTTTTGGGCACTTTGGGTTAGCCTAACTCTTGACCCAAGTGAGCCCAAGGATTGGGCTGGTCAAGGAAGGTGTATTGGGTCAATGGGAACCCAATGGCACCTTGATTTGGATTCAATTTGATTAAGATTAAAAGATGGCTTAAGGGAGACCTCTCTTTGGTCACTTGGGTCAAGCCTTATGGCTAACCCAAGTGAGCCCAAGGCTTGGGTCACCAAGAGGGGTCTCTTGGGTACCCAAGGGTTCATCCCATACATTCAAAGGACTTGGAATGGACTAGATTCAAAAATTTGAAAGAGGAGGGTGTATGGGTCCATGGGTCAAACTTGGTTGACTTGGTCAACCAGGTTGACCCAAGGTCTGGGTTTTAGTTCAACAAGTTGTGTTTGATATTTGAAATTCATTGAAAGTGGTTTCAAAGAGTTTGGAATTGATTTGAATTGAAATAGCCATTTGAAATCCCATAAGGGTATTTTGGTCAATTTTGGCCCATTGGTCAACTATGGCAAAAAAATGGCTCTGAAAATTGTAGTTTACTGCTCAGTGGGTTAAAATCAAGAGTCTGAAAGTGATTGGAGGCTTGGATAAGGGTTCCAAGGTCAAGATCTCAAAGGGGTTAGGTTCAGTGGCATAGGCTGTAAATATTTGAAGGTTTTACAGCCTTTGGATTTTAATTCAGATTCTGGGGTTAGAGACCTCAGAATGAGCTCAAAGTTGGAGGGTAACCTCTAGAGACATGTCTTATCACTTTGCAAGTGATAGACCCTGAATCAGAGACCATTTGACTGGGTTTTGAAATGTTTGAAAATTCTTTGAAAAGGGTCTTTAGGACAAGACCTTAAGACTTTGAATTTGAGTTTAGACTTCTGGATTTGGAATGGATTTTAAGTTTGAATGATTAGTATTGAAGTATCCAAATCATTTACAATCATGTGGTGATTGTTAATGAATGGATGAGGTCAAAGCTAGATTGAAGTTTGGATCAAAGTCTAAGTTGAAGGTTGGATTGTCAAATTGATTGGATCAAGGTTTGGATATGTTTGAAACTTGAATTAATTTGAATTTGAGTTGAATGAAGTTTGAGATTTAAATTGATCAAAGGTAGGAATCAAATTGAAGTTGGAGTTGATCAAATGTAGGAATTGATTTCTAAACTTCCACTTTGCTTCAAAATGTTGAATGAAGACCTTTTCAATCTCCTCCTCATCTACTTGTACCACATTATATGTATCTTTGATTTGATTTAATCTATTGCCATTCTTTCTAGTCGTAGCAAAATTGTGAAACATTTTTGAGTTAATGTCACCTTCCTCATGCCATCTAGCTTTAGCCCTTTGGTTCCACCAAGTAGACAACCTTTTCAGGTTACATTAAGATCATGAATTTTACTTCTAAGTAAAAGAAGATCATGAGCTGACCAATCAACTCCCATGGCCTCCTTATGTTGAAGTTCCAAAATATCATTTTTCAGCCTTTCCTTAACCTCATTCAAGTCTTTACATTTGTTTTTTCATCAGAAAAATAGAGCTTTTAAAGTTCTATTAATCTTCCTTTGAAGAACCACACCTTCATCTTCAAAATCATTCTTCTTCCAAGAATGATAAACAATGCTTTTAGCAGCTGGATAAGACCTCCAAGTGTCCTCAAATCTAATGGTTCTTGATTTGATACACACCTTGTCATCCACCTTGAAGGCAATAGGACTATGATCCAAAGCCACCCTTGCTAGATGTCTAGTAGCTGTCGAAGGAAGCAAATGGAGAGCAGCTGAATTCAGAAGACACCTATCCAGCCTTTCCCATATCATGGAAGCCCCTTCCTTATTATTGCACCAAGTGAAACTTGGTCCAATACTCCCCACATCATGAAAATCAAAATTA
This sequence comes from Dendrobium huoshanense, assembly GCA_016618105.1. Classification (NCBI taxonomy): domain Eukaryota; kingdom Viridiplantae; phylum Streptophyta; class Magnoliopsida; order Asparagales; family Orchidaceae; genus Dendrobium; species Dendrobium huoshanense. Next base: position 71,802,291 of record CM028343.1, on the reverse strand, counting down.
GTCATAAAACTCTTCATATCTCTAGGTCCTTTAGAGAAAAGGAACCTTTTTCCACCCCTCTTCTCCTCTTTGCTTAATACACAATTGAAATCCCCACCAATGATAGAAGGAGTAGAACTCTCCACACAGCTACTCAACAAACACCAAAGACTTTCCCTCTCCTTGCAACATCTACTACCATAAACAGTAACAATCTTCCACATTCCAATTTTAGGGATAGAGAGATCCCCAGCAATCATCTGAGAAGAGGTCTCTCTGACCACAAAATTCCCAACCTTTGTATTCCAAAGCACTAAGATACCACCTGAAAGACCAGCAGCAAAAAAATGGAAAAACACCCCATCCTTCCCAATAAGGCCATCAACATCCTTTCTACTAATACTCGTCAACTTCATCTCCATAAGCCCAATGAAGTAAATATCATGATCTCTAACCACTTCTTTCAAATACAGAGCAACCTCTTTCTTTCTAGCCCCTCTACAATTCCAAAATAACAGTGAAAACATTAAACAAATGAAGGGGAACTCACCCCAGTTAAGGAAGTCATCCTTCCGTCTCTTCTCTTCTTCTTAACCTCATGATCACAAGGCCCTAAAGATTTTAATTCCTTAGCAACTTTAACTCTAGCATAGCCATTAAGATAGGAATTATCATAACTCACAGTATCAACAATCTGAACTCCCCTATCCTAGTCCAGCTGCATCACAGGCTCATCAAGCTTCCCCAAAAAATCTACATCACTGTCTTCATTCCAAACAGCAAAAGAGTTGTTCAAACAAATACCTGGTTTACTAGTGTCAGCAGCTATTCCTTTATCTGGATTAATCTCTGAACCCGAAACCAGTTTATCTATATTACCAACAATTTCCTTCCCACTTACAGATTGCTCTTGCATAACATTATTCAGATTTATACTTCCCCTGTTTACAGGCTTGCTCACTTCATTACTGATTTTATTTCTATTAACCACTCCTCCATTATAAGCACGTCTGTTCTTAAAATGTACATGTATCTAAGGCCCATACTCAGAGTTATTCACATGTGGCTTGGCATCACCTTCAGCTTTTTTCACATCCCCTGATATGCCTTCAGTTTTTTCCAGCACCTGATCTTTGATACCCTGAACCACCTTCTCATGACATTCATTCACGTCATGTCCCACTCGACCACATTGATAGCAAAGAAAATTAATCTTCTCGTACTCCACCCATTGGAAGAATCTACCAGCTAATCCATCAATCCAAACTCCATTAGGGAGTTTTTTCTCTAGATCAATCTTCACACAGATGCAGGCGAATTCTCTTTTACTCCACCTAAATGTATTTCCATCAAGATATATAGGTATGCCAAAATGAGAGGCAATTCTGGCAAGATTATCCTCATAGCAGTATAGAGGCAAGCACGGGAGTCTGATCCAAACAGGAGTTGAAATCCCTTTAAACGAATACAGATCAAAGGCTGGATTCCACCTATCCATACCGATAATGTATCCACTTACGTATCATGGCCCCCCATTCAAAATTTCTTCCACAACCTCATTCGTCTTGAAGGAACAGAGAATCCAATTCATGCTGATAGATGTCATATGAAATCCACCAAACTTGTTTCATTGCCTTCTCAATTCAATGTTGCAGACGGAGAAAGGCACATTGCTTCCTAAAACTTTGATCAGCACTGAATGCTTCAGCACATCCGAGTTCTTAGCTACCAAAACTGAATTGAGTTTTACTGCAATTCCATCATCAGATAATTCAATTTGCTTATTATTAAAAGCAATCTTAATGTGTTTCGGTTTCGACCAAGCTCCAGCCACCTCATCAATGTCGTCACGACCATTATTATCCTGCATAGTAGTCATCAAGACTTCCTCATTTAGCAAATCCTTACCAGCATTATTTCCATCTCCATTAATTTTGTATTCTTTAGTGATTTGAACATTATTCAAATCATTATGTATCAGAAGATCCTTGTTCATCCCAGAAAAGCTTTTAACCTTCAAAATAGGCTCATCCGTCAAAGACGATTCAAGATTGCCCAAATTGGCCGCACCTTCAATTTCTTTCAACCCAGTAACATTCCGACCAGAATAATCATCAATCACAATCTTCTTTCCCTTACCTTCAGTCACAATCAGACGATTAGGAGGTCTCACCCCTTCCATGATGACCACACCATTTCTTCCCCTACCATCAATTCTTAGAGGTCCGGGGGGTCGCAGAGCATCCATTACATCGGCCAAGAACGCCGATGATCCTCTGGCGACGACACCGTCGGTCGTAGAAAAAGCATGGGAGATCAGAATTCGAACAAGAAAATGGAGCTTTCTCTCACTAGAAACCCGGACTTTTCATGAGCTTATCATCTAATGATGTATTATTTCATGACTGATAAAAAAAAGTTACTGCAAGCCTTTGTAGCAAATTAGATATCATCCTAGTAGTTTTATAAGATATAGAATGGTTAGGATTTAAAATTATAAATTGTGGAGGGTCGGGATAGACTTCATACAATGTAATCAATACCATCCCATGAAATAAAATATAATTTCTAATCTTGATTTCATATTCGATATCCTATGGCTTCTCTCAGCGATTATTATATTTTCATTTATTTTTAGCATTCAACTCCACAATTCACTCAAGTTGATCCATGAGGATCTATTGAATGGAAACCATCAATACAATGATTGAATTACGTTGGATTGATATTTCTTTTATAATAACCCAAACCCCTAAAAGAACTATCTTAGGATAAATTAATAGATCTATAAAATGTGAATAAGAAGAAGTTTTTGCTTGCACTGAATTCATTTATCCTTAGGGAGAAAGTTTTCTTTGGGATTCAAAAATTAAGGAGGTTTAGATGTGAATTTTGAATTTCACCAAAATGGTTTCTCCAGAGATTTCTTAGGCAAACATATAAGTTACTAGGGGTCTGGGGAAGACTAGGGATCAATTACTCTCTCACTCAAAAAAACTCTAGGAATAAGAATTCAAAACTTAGGACATCTAGAATTGAAGGTATTTATAGATTTAGGAAAATCATGTGGTTGGAATTCTAGGCTTAATTGATCATACTAGGCCATTAGGGTGATATGGGATGGACTAGTATGGTGTAGATAATTGGTAGGGAGGGGTTAGAGACTTAGGGTGAACTGGCTAGTTAGTTTTAACTAAATTAAGTTTAACAAACTTGGTTTTTGCCTATTTTTGTGAACCCAAAGCTAGCTAGTGGATAAAAAGGGCACAACTAATTTTATGTGTGTTTAGGGTAGGTTAAAGTTCTATTGCGAAAACTTTGTTAAGTTTAGGTGCTTAAATTATTCACTAACATTATTGCAGATCTGTTTTCATGATTTATGATTTTGATGATAGCAAACACTTCTATTTCTCTACGATGGCCTTATTTACTAGCATTTCAGGTCCACACGATCAGACTACAATTTAGATCCAGCTCAAGATTGGGTAGACTAGGTCTGAGTCAGTTTGCACATTTTTTCCTTTCTTGAGTATATTGTATTTGGTGTGGCTCCTGATGCTTTGTAAATTGGAAGATTTTCTGACTATTCCTTAGAGTTTACTGTTTTCTATAATATCATCCAGGACGATATTTATATCGGCCTGGACAATATGTTCAAAAGAAGAAACCCTAATTAGGGCATCCTCATTAATGCAGCCGTCATTATGCAAAACACATCGTCCTGGATGATTTTGTATCGGCCAGGACGATAGGCACAAAATAGAAAGAATCTGCCGCTAGATCTATTTTAGAATTACTTATTTTTGGACATCGTCCAGGTGAATCGTCCAGGACTATAAAATATCATCCAGGATGATTCAGGACAATTTTTCCAAAATTTCTCTGGAATTTAAGGAAAGCAATTATGACTTCAATGTACGATCAAATCATCCTGGATGATCGCAAAATTGTCCAGGCCGATACGCTGGACGATTGGACATCAAACAGCTATTTTTCAGGGCAATGTTTAGGACGATATTCCATGATTTGTTCTAATCGTACAGGATGATATATTATCATCCTGGATGATATGAACAAACTTCTTCTGATCGTCCTAATTGTCCCGTCTGTTTGGGCTTATTTTGCACTGATTGTACAGGACGATATTAGTATCATCCTGGATGATAAAGTCGACAATTTTCATTAATGAGCTCATTTTGAGATCTTCTATTTAAGCTATGACATGACACTTGGTAAGTGTCTTTGGCAGCTATTGTAGCTTTGTTCTTTTGGGGGAAACTTGAAGAGAGAGCTTGAAAGGGAGTAAGGAATGGGTGAAGTCTGAAGATCCTGTGAGGGGGGGGGGGACTCAAGGGAGTGTGGAGGGGGATTCCACACGGATGCTCCGGTAGGATTGCACCTTAATACCGTCGGATTCAAGGCTTATCTCGAGGGAATTTCACCAAAGAAGAAGTTCTCTTTGGTGTCAAAGGATCCGGTGACTCCGCCGCACCGGGGAAGGTGGAAGTGATTTTGTAAGGGCTTCTCTGCCTAGCTGTGGGGGCTAAAGGAGATACACTTAGTTTAGTTAAATACTTGGAGGGTGCCTCCAAGGAGTGGACGTAGGTCAAGGTTTGACCAAACCACTATAAATCTGGTGTGTTCTTTTCTTGTTATTGCTTCCGCATTTAATTTCAGCATTTGATTTCTTTGTGGTTATTGTGATTATTGTGCTTTGTTTAAAGTTGTACCAATTAACCACTCTCTTTATTTAGCCTTGGGCCAGTTCATAAGGGGCCGAACATCCCTAACGAACTCTCAAGTGGTATCAGAGCGGGATTCATAAAAAACTTTTTGAAAACTTTTGAATTTCAATCAATGGCTAATTTTTTTAATCATAATATTGTGGATGTCTATTCAGTCACCAGACCACCTTTATTTGAAAATATTACTTTTGATTTTTGGAAAATTCGCATGACTACTTTCTTGCAATCGATTGATTTTCGCATGTGGCATATGATTTTAATTGGTTATTCATCACCGTCACGTATTGTTAATGGAGTTAAAATTGATATTCCTTTTAATCAATAGAATAGGGAAGAACAACTCAATGCTCAATTGAATGCAAAATCATTAAATTACTTTTTCTGTGCTTTAAATTCTAAAGATTTTATGTTAGTATCCACGTGCACTACTAGTAAGAAAGTTTGGGATAAACTATACACGATATACGAAGGCACTAGTAAAATCAGGCAATCAAAGTTGATTATGTTAATGCATGATTTTGAACTATTTTCCATGAAACCTTATGAGACAATCTTAGACATGTATACTAGGTTTATTCAAATTGTGATATCATTGCATGCTTTAGGAAAAGAATTTTCAAATTTTGAAAAAGTTAACAAAATTCTTCGTTATCTACTGGATAAGTTTGATGCTAAAATTGTTACTATTTGTTAATCAAAAAATTTGAATGATTATTCTATTGATAATTTGATTGGCTCACTCATTGCCTACGAGCAAAGTTTGGGTCAAAGACTTTTGGATGCAGGTGAAACGATTGTTTTAAAAGCTGAAGATACAGAAAAAGATAGTTTAGTTGGTGACGAAAGCAATGACTTGACACGCAAATTAAAAAGCTCACCAAAACATAAGCATCAACAAAAAAGAAGAAAAATAAAAAAGGTAAGGATGTTAATATTTCTTCTGATGTTATTTGCTTTCGATGTAGGAAGCCTTGGACATATGAAAAATTAGTGCCCTAATTTAAAAATTCTTCATGTGAAAGAAAAGGGTAAAGCAAAACAAATTTTAAACTGGGGAAATAATGAAAAGCAAAAAAGTCTCTTGGGCAGACCTGGTCTCTGAAGCATCGGACCAGGAGCAAGATGGTGATTAAACATTTATTTATTTTTATGTTTACATGTTTTGTTTGTTCTTTTATTTTTGTGATTTTCTATTTTTTTATTCTATTTTTCTTACTTTTCTTTTTTTGTTAAATTTTTATGTATCTTTTTTCTGATCAACACACACATCACCTTTCTAAAAATGAAAAACTTACATCCTGTTTTTTATCGAATTCTTATGAAAATTGTGTTTGACTTCTCTAAAAATAGTCAAAGGAAGGAAACTCATGATTTTGACTCTCAATCTCTGTTTCCTTAAAGAGGTTATTCTACTTTTGATTTAAAATCTTCATCATATTTTAAATTAGATTTTGAAACTGAACTTTTTTCATCTCCCTACATTTTATTTATCGCATAGGAATCTTTTGCAAGATTGTTGAATCTACCTCATAATTTTTTCTAATCAAGTAGTTCATTATGTCAATAGAATGGGTTTACTTTTATTTTTAAAATTTCAAAAAGGTAGCATATTAAAAAAAAATGGTCAATGACGCCAAATCAAAAGATGCACAATGACGCCAAATTAAGAAAGATACACAAAGTGTATCAAAAGAAAAAGATGTGCAAAGTGCGCAAAAAACTTGACAAGAGGCATAAAATGAGCCCACAAAGAGTATGCTTACTTTTCCTGTTTTATTCAAAGCTTAAGAAAAACCTTGATATTTTCGATACTTGATTTTTAAATCTTGATTCCTGATTCAACAATTCGTGCATTAATCATCTATTAGATATATTTTATGAACGGAGTTTTAAAAAATGATTGTTTCTATCTCTAATTTATTTCATGATTTAGATATTGAATTAAAAAGTTTTTGAGCCTTTTAAAAAGAACTAGAGTTTGGATTATCAAATTATTAATTTCTAATCTTTTCTAGGCTGTGTTGTCAATACAATTCTACTAAGTTTTTGATTAAAACTAAGAAGTAACTTTCTCATTTTAAAAATATTTATTTTTCACTAGATCAGGGAATGTTTTTTTCTTTTGTTCATTTTATCTTTTGTTTGTGCCACCTCTCTTTTTGATAATGTCAAAGGGGAGAACATATTGTTGAATTCTTGTACTATTGTCATATTTGTATCTTTTGTTCAAAAATTTAAAAAACAACAAAAATATTTTTATCTCCCTTATTTTTAAAGTGTTATTCTAGTGAGGGAGAGATTAGGAGAAAATATCCCTTTTTAAAATTCAAATTAAAATGTTTGCCATCATAAAAAAGGGGGAGATTGTTGCAGATATGTTTTAATGATTTATGATTTTGATGATAGCAAACACTTATATTTCTCTACGACGACCTTATTTACTAACATTTCAGGTCCACACGAGTAGACTGCAATTTAGATCCAGCTCAAGATTGGGTAGACTAGGTCTGAGTCAATTTGTACATTTTCTCTTTTCTTGAGTCTATTGTATTTGGTGTGGCTCCTTATGCTTTATAACTTGGAAGATTTTCTGACTTTTCCCTAGAGTTTACTGTTTTTTGTAACATCATCCGGGACGATATTTATATCGGTCTGGCTGATCTATTCAAAAGCATAAACCCTAATTAGGGCATCCTCATTAATGCAGCCATCAATATGCAAAACACATCGTCCTGGATGATTTCGTATTGGCCAGAACGATAGGCTCAAAACAAAAAGAATCTGCCGCCAGATCTATTTAAGAATTACTTATTTTTGGACTTCTTTTAGGTGGATCGTCTAGGACTATAAAATATCATTCAGGATGATCCAGGACAATTTTTCCAAAATTTCTCTGGAATTTAAGGAAAACAATTATGACTTGATTGCATGATCAAATCATCCTGGACGTTCGCAAAATTATCCAGGCCGATACGCTGGACGATTGGAACATCAGACAGCTGTTTTTCAAGGCGATGTTTAGAATGATATTCCATGATTTATTCTGATCGTCCAGGATGTTTATCATCCTAAACAATATGAACAAAGTTCTTCTGATCGTCTCAAACCGTCCCGGCTGATTGGGCTTATTTTTCACTGATCGTACAAGATGATATTAGTATCATCCTGGATGATAAAGTCGGCAACTTACATTAATGAGTTCATTTTGAGATCTTCTATTTAAGCTATGACATGACGCTTGGTAAGTGTATTTGGCAGCCATTGTAGCTTCATTCTTTTTGGAGAAACTTGAAGAGAGAGCTTGAAAGGGAGTGAGGAACGGGTGAATTCTGAGAGAGGGAGAAGATCCTATGAAGGGGAACTCAAGGGAGTGTGGAGGGGGATTCCACACGGTTGCTCCGGCAGGCTTGTACCTTAATACCGTTGGATTTAAGAAGATTATCATGGTATACTGATATTATTAATTTTATTATTAGTTTTGTACTTCCATTCAATTTATCTTATAATTATAAAATAATTTTTTTTATGATGCCAAATATTATTTTAGGAATAAGCCATATTTAATCAAAGCTTTTAATGACAAATCATTAGAAGATGTGTCCCAGGAGAAGAAGTAGAATTTATAACTAGGGAATGTCATAACTCATTATGAAGGGCATTTTGGAGGATTTAGATTATTTTTAAGATTATCTAATTAGGAATTTATTGGCCTACAATATTTAAAGATATTCATGATTTTGTTAAAAAGTGTGATCAATGTCAATGAGTAGGCAATATTTCTAAGAGAAATGAAATGACCTTAAATTATATTTTAGAAATTAAGTTAATTAATTTTTAGGGATTAGATTTTATGGGAGAATTTTCGCAATCTCATGGATTCCTTATATTATTATTGATGTTGACTGTGTTTCAAAATGGATTAAAGGAGTGGCAACCCTTTGAACTAATGTTCAGATTGTGCTTAAATTCTTAAGGATTTTGTTTTTGTAAATTTAGAATGCCTAAATTATTAATCATTGATGAGAGAATCATTTCTATACTAAGAGAGTGGAAATGACACGAGTTAAATATAGTATACATCACAAGGTTTCAATAACTTATCATTCTCAAATTAGTGACCAAGCTAAAATATTAGAAAGATTAAAAGAATTTTAGAAAAATTGTTAGTTTTAAAATGAAAGACAATGACAATAAACTAGATGATGCATTATAGGCCTATAGAACTACTTTTAAAACCTCTATTAGATTGTCTCCCTATAGGTTAAACTTTGGAAAAACTTGACACCTTCTTATAAAATTAGAGCATAAGGTATTCTTTTTTTTTTTTTTTAACTGCGAATTGCATTGATGAAGGAAGACTATTACAAACTACTAAAAGAAGAACAACACTTACATTCCTTCTTCAAGAAAATAAATGAAGAAGAATGGATGTTAATAGGAGTAAAACTATCCAAAATGAAGCTACTATATAAAGCATAAGTAGCACAAAAATTAGTTACTTTATTACATACTCTAGAAGTATGGTGAACAATTAAATTAGTGAACCTATGTAAAAAATAAGCTCTTTATTCCAATATCCGTCTTGATGCCATTTTGAAGTCTTCATAGAATATGAATCATTTTGATAATGTTGATGTTGTCAACTTCAGTAATTACACCTTTGCATTCAAACATCAACATTTGAAGATAATCTTTAATCATCAAAATAACATCCAATTCTAATTCAGATATATCCCAATGATTTTATTATTTACCAAAATCAAGAATAAACCATCATTTATGATCTTCAATTGCTCCACCAATTCCTATAAGATTTTACTTCATCATAGATGCCTTAATATTGATTTCAAGCCAATCTAAGTGGTGGGGGATGCCATATTTTTGAAAACCCAAATGGTGATGAACATCCCAGTCTTCTAGTAAAGGATTACAACTTAGTTGCAAGGCTATAGTTAAAACTATAACAACAATAATAGAAATAGGAAGAAATGGATTTTCATGCTTTACCAAATTCTAATATTTCCAAGAGAAGATTATGCTATGCAATAAAATCTAATAATATTTGGATTAGTCTTCTCCATTCTTCTAAGTTAAGAAATGCAATATGTAAGTGAATGAAAGAAAAGAACATTAAAACCCCATTCCCTAAGCTTGATAAGAATTTCAATAACAACTTTACATTGTACTGTAATATGCAAAATATTTCCACTTCTTGAAAACCTCTAACACAATAATTGATTTTAATAAGATTTCTATATTTAAGAAAATCTTTTGAAGGAAGAGCATTCTTACTCATTGTCCACCAACACATGAACCTTCAATTTGAGATTCAGCTTAGTAATCCACTTCATTAAAGTAACCACTTCTTATTTATATTCATGCTCTAATCCATCTTCATAAGATAATGTTGTAATAGATTTGCTCAAATATTGATACATAATTACAAGTTTATCTTCAATCAGCTCTGTATAAATAGGCACCTACATCATTAAAGAGATGAGAATATCATGAAAAATTTTCAGCACCTTAGTAACATTCCAATTTCCATCCGGAGATATGAATTGGTGCACATATTTGTCATGAACTCCATATGAATCTATGCAGGTTGGCCAATTGTATAGAGTTCATTAGATCCTATTTAGCAGAAAGATGTATATTCCTTGCTCATTATCAGAAAATCACTTATTCAGAAACCTCGTGTGGGGCTAATAGTTTTCATTCCCCATCTCCTCATTGAAAACCCTTTTCGCTTTGCTTAGCCCTATCCCCTTTTAGAGGTATTTTAGTGATAGGTTCTATAAGAACTGGATGATCCAATACTATTGGAACTTATCTTCCCTGTCCCAAGCATTTGTTTTTTACAAAATATCACAAAACAAATTACTTAATAAGTATCAATTGAGACCTATACTTAAATATCAAGGGAGCTATTCTTTTTTTAAGGGTAATTTAAAAGACTATTATATGATACATGGAATATTTAACTCACATAATAAAATCCATACATCAAGGATCCAAATATCATTTAAAATACTAACTTTATTACCATTAGATAATTTCCATATAATGATAGGTGTTAAATACATCCTTCAACTAAGATATGCACAGTAGAAGAAGATCCCCTCTTAATTTTAGAATCCCATATATCACTTCCATATTTTGTAATTAGATTATGATTAAGAAAAGAAAAATAAATTTGAATAAATCTCCATGTCAATCTTGCTCTTAAATGGACAACTTTATTTGCAGCTGAATGAAGACCTAATCCACTAAACATTTTTTATTTACAAAGTTCCTCCCAAGCAACATATGCAAAACATTTCTACCATTTTTTTTTTTTTGCCATATAAATTTCCTACATAATTTCTTCAAATCATCAAACAAGCCCTTAGGAAGCAAAATAAGATTTAATGAGTAGAATTCTCCCAGCCAATGAAAGACATCTATTTCTGCAAGCATTTAATCTTTCCAATGCATGATCTAATATATTTTGAAAATTTTTCACCTTCAACCTTTTTAAAACAATTTTGCCCCAAGATACTGCATTTCCTTAACAATTCTAATACCAAGCCTTTTAGCTATCTTTCTTCTTCCATTAACATCAACAAATTTTCCAAAGAAATTTTTTTGGATTTATTATTGTTCACCTTTTATGATGTCCTACTACATAAATCAACAATAATACCTTTCATTATGTTAGCTACTCTTGAAGATTCAATTGAAAACAAAAGCACATCATCAACATCTAATAAATGCATAATTTTCCAACATGTGGAACAATTTTAATACCTAATTTAGCACCTCTTTGAAGAATGGAATTGGATAAAAGTTGGGAACACATGATGAATAAATATGTAGACAATGGTCAACCTTGTCTTAATCCACACTTAGCTTTAATCCATTTATAATTTCTCCCATTTATAAGAATTGAAATTCTAGCATTTTCCACACATTCTAAAATAAGATTAGAAAACATAGAAATAAATCCAAACCAATTTAAAGTCTTCACTAAAGCCGACCAACCCATGTTATCATAGGCTTTTTCCATATGAAGTTTAATAGCCATTAATCTCTTTTTTGAATTAGAAAAGTTAAATGTAGTAAAAATGTCATGAGTGAAGAGATAATGTTCTAACATCGGTCATTCCAGAAATAAAAACAACTTGATCTTTAGTGATAATTTTTGGAAGGCACTATTTCAATTTATAAAAAATTATTCTAACTTCCTCCTTGTAAATGGTTTGACAAAGGCTTATAGGTATGAAATGAGAAGGCTCCTTGATTTTTAATCTTAGGTATAAGCACAATTAAAGTGTCCTTCCACATAGGAATCATTTTTCCCCTTTTGAAAAAATAGTCAATGGTTATCTATGTATCTTTCTTTTCAATTTCCTAAAAAAATTTATTATTTTTTTTTAAATCAAAATTGAGATATTTGTCATTACCCAACTGGTGTACATCTTCTTTGACTTCATCTTTAGAAATTATGCATTCAAATTTTCTAATTGATCTTCATCCATTTTCTACTCATTAAGAGCATCAGGACAATCCATTAGCATACAATTTCTAATTTGCCTCTTTTTTTTAAGAACTTATAAAATACATATTCAATTTCTAACTTGATCTTCCACCAAATATTTTTTTTTTCATCTTTAATTTTCTTAATCCAGTTTCTGTTTCTTCTTGCTGAAGCATAATTCTAAAAGAATTTAAAATTTGAATATCCTACATCCATCCAATTAGCCTTCGCTCTTTCATTCCACCATATAGATAGATGAGCCAATGTAACATTTAATTCATGGACATTACTTCTAAGCAACATCAACTTATCTGGAATAAGTCCAGCAGTTAAACTTTCTTCCATTTGGAGATCAAGAATTTCCCTCTTCAAAGCATCTTTGTGAATACTCAAGTACTTAAACTTGTTCTTATTCTAATAATAAGGAGCTTTCAAAGACCTATTCATTTTCTTATGAAGAATTTTATAAATTTCTTCTTACACGCAAATCCTTATGCCCATAAAATATAGTAGCATTCCAACCACCCTTATTAGGATTTTTAATAACTCTAAAGACCAAATGAGAAGAATTTTCTAATACATCAAACAAAACCTTATTCCTTTTAAATAACATAAGAATGCCCCCCAACATACCTTTAGCAGGATGATGAAAAAAATTCCTAATCCTCAACAATACTCCTATTGACCTCCATCCTATCAATAATAGATAAATTGGTTTCAACTAACCAAATAAAGAAAACATTATTATGTCTAACAATCTCTCTAAGATAAAGAGAAACCTCCCTTTTTTTTGGCTCCTCTAGAATTCCAAAAAAAATATTTAGATATTTAATGGGAACCCTCCCCACCACCACGACTAGCATTTAAATCATCATTCCTTTTACTTGGGATATCTTGAATAGATATTAAGGATTTAAGTTCTTTAAAGTATTTTGGTATGAAGATCAAAGAACTTAAAACCTCTTTGCATTTCTCAAAATTAGAAGACTTAGAACTCGTCCTAGGTTCAGAATTGGGAATTGATAGACAGAATAGCACAACTCTTCCCAATATCCTTCATCTTCTATGGAACAAGATCTTGAAATTACTTGATATATTGTTTGGAATCAACAAAAACATCAAAATTAGCGGCATATGTAGTTTTGAAGCTTTAGATCTTTAGCAGTTGCTTCTTCAGGTTTTGAATGAGCATCTGCTTCATTAACAACTTTAGAGAAACATCCTCAATATAATGACCTAATACAATGAATTTATTAGAAATTAATAAATACAATGAGGATAAACACATATCAGAATAAAATGGATAATAAGATCTTTTGTATTTTCAGACAAAAAAAATTTCTGGACAAGCAATTATATATTTACCATTCTGAATTATCTTTGTATCTCTCTTCAAAACATTCGTACGACTAGATAGGCATTATTTTTCATTTTCTTTGAACAACTATTATTTTTATTTTTTACTTTTGAAGAATTATCTTTACAAGATGGATAGTCTTCCATTTTGACAGGAGGTTGAAAATTGTCTTTATTTCTAACAATTTTATGAGAATTATCATTCAATACCAATTTTCCTCTATCTTTTTTGAACTTCACATGAATCCAAGGACCATACTCAAGCTCATCTCCTTGTTTAGAATTATCATCATCAGTAACTATATTAGGAACACAACTCTCCTTGGCCTATTGGTTGAGAGCTTAGGCTTCCAACTAAGAGGTCCAAGGTTCGAGTCTTTATGTTTGCGTTGTGTGTGTGAGTTTGCCTTAAATGGCCTAAATGTCCCAAAAAAAAAAGTATATTAGGAATAACTTAATTTGAATCCTTTTAATATTCTTACGATCCAAATCAATTTGGAATATGTTCTGAACTACAAGACATAAATCAATTTTCGGTCAAATCTTTTCACATTTAAAATGAAAGGAAGAAATTTTTTCATACTCAAATTTTTGTAAAATTTACCATTTTGCCCTTCTATCCAAATTCTTTAAGGTAGCTTATAATCCATATTAAAGTGAACACATACTCTTACAAATTCTCTTCTTCCCCATTTAAACATATTACCAGCAAGTAACATAGGAACTCTTATTTTTCAAGAAATTTTATTAATGCTTAATTTCCATCCCAGCATTATAATGGTAGATGTGGCAATCGTATCCAAACAAGTGATGATAATCCTTTCATAGATAATGGAGAAATTTATGGTGTCCATTTATGAGTTCCTATTATATGTTCTCTAAAATACTAAAGTACTCCGCTTAAAACTTTTCCCATAGCTTCAAAAGATTTGAAAAAAACACAAAATCAAATCTAATCCAAGTGAATTTAGATAGAATCCACCAAATTTACCCCATTGATGCCTCAGTTCAATTCAACACAAAGGGAAAGAAATATTTTTACCAAGAACTTTAACTACAAATGAATTCTTTAGAACTTGGGCATTTGCAACATTCTTTTTCAGCATTAAGTTTAACAACACATGCATCTTCTGACATATCAGACTCTATATCAACATGATTTACTTTGATATGTTGAATTTTCCCTAAGCATTCATAAAATTTATTTTTTGTAATGAAATTCTAGTCATAGATTTATCATCCTTTGATGAATTTTCTATCAAAGATAATTAAATTTTGCTACAGAATTAGAATCTAACTTCAGAGAAGAGATATCATTTACAAAAAAATTTACCAAATTGGATAGGAGAAGGATTTTTGAGATGATTATCCTCAGCAATAACATGATTAATGATTATATTAATAATAAAGTTAAAGCTTGAAGAAGATGAAGCCTCCAAATCATAAGCTTTAGGTTAAACTCCAAGTATGCCCGACATCAAAGCTGATGAAGTATGAACTTCAGTAGGAAGTTGATCCTTAATTTGCTTGAAATCTTGAGGAAATTAATTTTCTTGCCTTTTCCTTCAACAGTAAAATTTTCAAAAATGGCTAGAAGAGCTTCGTCTCAGAAATTTCTAGAAGACCTCTTTCTTTAATAAAGGTTTATGTTTGAAAACCTTATTACCCTCATCTCCAAGAGTAAATGGTATTTTGCTTTTAGAACAGCCAAAATAATTTATGTCAATGTGATGCTTGGATGATAATGGAAGTGAGGTGGTCCGATCATCAAAATGCAATGATCTGCAAACCTCCACAGCCATGACATAAAGACATTAAATAGAAGGAAATTTTAAAAATTCAGATTTCGTCATTTTATCTCATTAGAAAATGACACTTTCTCTCACTTAGTTTTTTCTAGGAGGTAAAAGAATAAAATTTTAATCTTAAGGGAGTGGAAAAAAAATTATTAGAACAATTGAATGAATTAGAAGAATTTAGAAATAAGGCTTATGAAAATGGCAAAATTATAAAGAAAAAAATAAAAAATGACATGATCTTAAGCTTCTTAGGAAAGAATTTACCCTTATGTAAGTTGTTTTGCTATTTAATTCTTGAATAATTTTTTTTCCATGATATCTAAAATCAAGGTGGTCAAAATCATTCACTATTATAAAAGTATTTCCTTATGGAGATGTTGAAATTTAGGATAAGAAAAACTTGAATATTTTTAAAGTCAATGTCCATAGATTGAAGCCATATTTAAGAGTGGACATAGATCGTCTGATAAATATTAATAATTTGGTTCATCCTCAAAAGGAATAATTAGCATAGTATGATTGTAGACTATAAATGTAGCACTAATAAGAGGCAAGCCAATTATGTTTCTTGATAGTCTTTCAAGTTATCTAGCTCTTTTCGTATGTGTTATGTTTGTTTTATTTTGTGATAATCCTTGTTTACTTTTATTTAAATTATTTTTGTTGTGTGTAATTTGCATTTAATTAAATTTTTTATTATGCTTAACTATTAAAAATTATCCTATGCATAGCATTTATACTTTGATTATTTTTTTAGCCAAAATAAAAAAAAAAGTTATAAAAAAATTATTTAAAAATAAGAAAAATAATAAAATCTTATATGATAATTTGAATGAACAGAGCATAGAAATTAATAGTTTGAAAACCTTAATAATTAACTAAGGAAGACCATTTAAGTCATTGACTTATCTTGAACTTAGAAGCTATACAATCTTGCACTGACTATTGAATTTAAGAATGAATAGTTGAGTTTAGGGAAACGAAGTGTGTCGTTTAATTTATGAAGATCATAGTAAACTTAAAGATGGAATTAGTGATCTTACTAAATCATTACATAAAACCAATTGGGGTTGCTAGCGGGATAAAAATAAACTAATAATAAAAATCATTAATATATGTACTCAAATTTTGAAAAGTGAAAAACAAGAAAAATCAAAAGAGGAAATTCAAAAATTGATATCTATTGAAGCTCATGTCTAAAAAGCATCCTAATACTTAAATTAAATAGGATAAGATAAGTGAACTAATATATATGATGGTGCACTAATGAACTTATAATTCAACTATAAGCATAAGTAATCTTTTAAAAATATATTATTTATTTCTAAAATCAGATGTCAAACTGTCACATACACTCATAGTCGATAAGTTCAATTAGAGCAATAACAAGAATGATTACTAAGTTAATTATATAATATTTTCAAATTAGCATTATTATTATGATAATTTTAAATTACTTATAAACTTCAATATATTATTTTAAATTTTTTGTAATTTTAAATTACCAATTTTTATTTGGACTATTAAGCTAATCAATGGGTGATTACACCATTATTTGAGCATCAAAAGAAGCTTAAGCTGGGTAAAATTTATTAAGTGTAAATTTTGTATTGTTTCTTACCTTTAAATTCAATGAAGATATGGTCTTTTAATTGATATTGTGTAGGAAATGTTTAGGAAAATGAGAAAAAAATTTCTAGTTTTTTTTTCCAATGGTGTAGTTACATTATGCAGCCTTGAAAGTTTTACTAGCATAAAAAATGATATGAAAGTTCTTATCAAATTTTTGGCCGATAATAACACCTACAAAAAAAATCATCTGCATCATACATGACTATAAAAGGTAGGGACTAATGAAGAGAAATAATAATTGGTGCAAAAATCGAATGCTATTTCAAAGTTTTAAAAGCTTCAAGACAAGTAATTTAAAAAAAGGAACACTCCTTTTCCAACAAATGACATAATGGTTTTATGTTTTTTGGAAAAATGCATTATAAACTTCTTATAACACCCTTCATGTCCAAGGAAACTCTAATTCCTTTAACTAAAAGGGGGGGGGGGGGGGGGGGAGGATGGGCGGGGTGGAAATTTATTATATTATGTTTTTTGGAAAAATGCATTATAAACTTCTTATAACACCCTTCATGTCCAAGGAAACTTCTAATTCCTTTACTAAAAGGGGAGGGGGGGGGGGGAGGATGGGCGGGGTGGAAATTTATTATATTACCTGAACCTTTACCTTGTCCACCTCTAGTCGTTCCTTAATAATTTTATGCCCCAAAATAATGCACTCAATTACCATAAATTGATATTTTCCTAATTTAGTACAAAATTTGATTCCACATATCTTTTAAGTATAGTGGTTAAATGATCAAGATATGCATCAAAAGTAGTACCAAACACAAAAAAAACATCTTCCATAAAAATTTCAATGCCCTGCTTAATTAAATTTAAGACTTAATTAAATTTAAGAAAATAGACATCATACATCTTTGAAATATAGTAGGAGTATTACAAAGTCCAAAATGCATTCTTCTAAAAGTAAATGTCTTATAAGGACTAGTAAATGTAGTTTTGTCTGCTCCTCAGGTGCTATAGGAATTTGGTTGTACCCTAAGTATCCATTCAAAAATAGTAAAGCGAGTGTTATGCTAACTTATCTAATCTTAGGTCATGGAAAGTCAAAGGAAAATATAATTTTGTTTTATTTTTGTTTGTCTTCCTAGAATCTATATAATTTCTCCAAGTAGTGAAACTCCTAGTAGGAATAAGTTTATTTGATTCATTTGGCACTACAATCAAAGTACCCTTCTAAAAACATAATGAATAGGACTCACTCAAGCACTATCTAAAAATGAGATAGACAATTCCAACATTTAGCCATTTAAGTTTCTTTTTTAACAACTTTCATATAGTGATTTGATCTGCTTTGAGGGTAAACTTTGGGCATAAAATTTTCTTCCTTTAAGATTCTATGCATATAGAGTGAAGCTCAAATTCCTTTGATACCAGTAATAGACCACCTAAAAGCTTTCTTATAATATCCTAAAACCATAATCAACTTACCCTCCTATTATTTTTCCAAGCTTGCATAAATTATCACAAGAAAAGTTGAATCTCTACCTAAAAAGGCATACTTAAGATGGTTGGGTAAAATACTAAGCTCTAAAATAGGGCTTCACCTACAAATGGTCTTAAAGATTTATCTACATATGAAGTATCTAAAGTCTCAAACTTCCCCACAAATATTTTAGTAAATCTCCAATAGATTGAACATATTCTCCCATGCCCTCACATTTTCTTTCCAATTCCTTCTCCTCACATTTTTCTTCCATTAATTCTTTTTTGAAATACTCCACTATAAATTCTTACAAGTCCACTCTATATTAGTATTTATTCATTTCATTAGCAAATTTCATAGATTTTAAAAAATCAACAGTCACTTCATATCTTATACTCTTATAGTTCATTCCTCTTTCTAAACATCAATCATAGCATTAATAGTTTAGAAAAATTCCTCCCTAAGATAATAGGTATCTACCTATCCTCCTGTATGTCTAGGAAAACAAAATCATCATTAAAGATAAACCTATCCACCTTAATAATAATATCCTCTACCTCACCCATAGGATAAGTAAATGATCTATCAGCCAGCTAAAGGTTGATAGTGGTTGGTTGAACCTCTCTTACATCTAATCATTTAAAAATGGACAAGGGAATAAGATTTTTGCTGGATCCTAAATTACACAAGGTTCTAGCACAAAATTTATCTCCTTTCATAATGAAGCTACCATGATCTTTTAATTTTTCAAGAAGTTTTATTGAATGCTGGAATTATACTTTTAACTTAAGGCTATAATTTCAAACTCTCCTAACTTTTTTTTTTCTTATTCTAAATATCCTTTATGAACTTAGCATAGATGGGCATCTACTCTAGGGCTTTAGATAAAAGCATACTAATGGTTAACTTTTTAAACACTTCTAAGAACCTAGAGAATTGCTTATCCAAATTTTATTTGATCAGCCATTGAGGAAAAGGTGATGGGGGTCTCTCTACATCCTTCCTAATGGGATTTTCAATTTGTTTAATGGATTAAAGATATTGGCTAAGAGGTTTTAGCTTATACGATTTCTTTTACACTATTATCCTTTTGAGGTTGATCTTTGTCCTTCTAAGGGCATCCCAAATTTTTTCCACGCCTAAGTTAGATATTATTGCATTAATCCTATTTTTTTATTGATAATCAAATTAGAAAGTTTCATTATCTTGTTTTTTTCTCTAAGGGCTATAGATTGATCCTACAGTTGAATTCCCATTTGTATTATAACCTCTTCTAAAGGTGTATTTCTATTTCTAAATTTATTGCTTTGATAAAAACATGCCGGGTAACATTATAGTGCTAAGGTGTTAGGCACAATCATGCTCGCACATCTAAGATTTATTAATGGACTGATTAAAATATTATGCTTTATGATCTAGCTCTAACTCCAAAATTGTCCAACTTTTTATAAATTGTAGCTACTTGAGTAGTAAAAATGGTTAAAACATTTGGTTATAAGCACCAGCTACTCTCTTAAGATTCCCTCTATTAGAAGGCCACTAAAAATTATTTATAGCCTTTTTTCTCCATTAATTCATAAGCTTCCTCAAATAACTTAGACATTAAAGATCCTATAGCTGCTATATCTGCCTAAGAGATCCTACTAGTCCATTATAAAACTTTTGAATAACCAACCATTCATTTAAAGCATGGTGAGAGAATTTCCTTATATCTCTCCTAGCTTCTATAAATTATCTCTCCTTCAATTGGGAAAAATATGTGATATCATTCCTAAGCTTAGCATTTTTGAATGGTGGAAAATACTTAGATAGAAATTTGTGTGCCAACTCATTCCAAGTGGTTATAGTGCCCAGAGGCAAATAATTCAACAACATCTTAGCTTTATAACTCAGAAAAAATGGAAATAAATAAAGCCTAATCGCATCATTACAAACACCATTATACTTTAATGTTGCATAGATTTATAAGAAGCTAGCTAAGTGTAGGTTAGTATCCTCAACAGGAGTTCCCAAAAACTAAGAAATTTTAACCATCTTAATTATAACATGTTTCAGTTCCTAGATACAAAATTTATTGATACTCTTGTATATTCCATGTACTACAAGATTGACATACTCCCTAAGAGATTTATGATGGTCTTGATGTTGTGCTAGTTTAAAAATCTCTAAAGTTAAAAAAATTATTGGTTTTTAAGAATTTTATTGGCTCTCTCAATTTCATAATCAAACAATAAGGGCAAATTACTAGATCTACAACTCATGCTACAATAATGTACTAAGAAATAAAGAACAAAATGGAAAAATAATAATTTTTCTTTTCTAATAGTTTTTTTTAAGAAAATAAAGATACATGTATAAGTAGGTCTAAATTTACAACTTGTTTAACAATATACTTTAAAATTACAAAATGCACATTACTTTCTAGGCAATGGCACAAAAAATTGATTCGAGCATGAGCATGAATAGCTAAATTGATGTATGAATTAAATTATTCTTTGGGTCAATTAATTCTTATGTTTACTTTGATATAGATTGCCTACTAGTTATGTAGGCATACATGTTGACCAAGTAATAATGTGATTGAGAGAATATCAATCCCATGAGAATGTGTTCTGATAGATTGAAATCATACTAATACTATCTACTATAGAAGCAAGCTTTATCCTATATAATGAATTTTAAGGGTTTTGGGTTTCTACCAAATATAGAGAATTTAAATAATGATAAGAGACTAACATATAAAATACATTTTGAAAAAAAATCCTAAAAAATAATATGTTTTCTTAATGAGACTTTTAATTACTGATATGGTTCAGAATACATGCATCTATGGATCTCTGTCAAGCTTAAAGGGGAGAAATGGAGGTTTATGGCCATCCCAAAATTTTAATATCTCCATTGAACCTTGAAGATTAAATGTCCTAAATCTATGAATGCCAACATTCTATTTCAATACTCCTATTTATTTTATTATTTCCCTATCGAGGAAATATATTATAATAGATATTAACCATTATATGTATTAAATTAAGAAAAGGATATATTAAAAACATTCATAATTCATTTAAAGAATAAGAGTCTATATTAGTACTTACATTTTGTTCACATCATTGACCCAAAGTTTAGGAATGAGCTAGACATAAATAAAATAAGAAGTAAACACATCTTATTTCAATCATAGAACAAAAAATACAGGAGAAAAAAAAAAGAAAAAAACAATTTCAATAGGATAATACAAATGAACTTGGATACATTCTTTCCTCCTCTAATGATAGGATTTCTTACACAAGATATGTTAAGCTTTCCAATGAAAGTGTTTTGCATTCTTTAGCCTCTCTTAAACGTTTTTTTAAGAGGGCACTAAAGAACTACGCAGAAAATTATATTGCTTCATTAAAAATGATGGAAAGAATAAATAAAATAACTAAAAAACTATTTATATAAAGTGTAAAAATGAACTCAAGCACCACGACCCTTGATATGGTGGCACCATGACATTATCAGATGAACTAGAGCCTCAACACTTGTAGTCCTTCTTTCTTATAGTTTTGTATTGATTCGATACATCTATTAGCTAAATCCATGCATCCCTCAATTGAATCAAGGTGGCTTCATCTTTTGTCAACCATTCTGCCATGGTACCTCAAAAGTTAAAAGCTATGGTTCTTGAAGGTGTAATCTAGTGCTACGATGTTGTAATGATTCATGCTTTGGTGCTTAAATTCTAGAGACTTAGATGCTATAATGTAGATTTTTGATGGTATAGTGATGCTGACCTTAGCTAAGCAGCAGAAGCATAAGAAGAATTTATATTTATTATTAATTTATCCTCCTTTTTCCCCCCTATATGAGCATGACCACCTAGAGAAAACTCATTGACCAACCAGATCATTCTTAACCTATGGGTAATCTATCACCCATCACATGAATTTATATATTGTAGTTAAAGTAAGTAGACACTCATATCATTCAATTTTCACTCAAAAAAAGTAGTGAAAACTCAAAAAACCCGTCACACAGTAGTAAAAAGTAAACACCAATCTAGCCTAGAAAAGAGTGGATATCCTAGCAACTCATCTAAAGTGTGTGAGGTTGGCTTTGTGGCTTAAATATGTCCTATACTAGGAAATTTATTGAAGTCATATAATGTTTGGGTTTGTTAAAGGTTGAAGGGAGAAATTTATACACTACAGGAAAAATGCTAATTATCGACAATTTTTTTTGACATGTTAGTAATAATTTTTTGTTGATTTTGAAAACTCGGTGGCTTTCCAATCATTTGTAAATTATCGATATAAAGTGTTTAGGAAATGAATTGCTGTAGTCAATTTCTGGCGATTAACTTTTCCGGCAGCCTAAATGGCTAGTAATTTTTGGCGGTCATAGAGCCGGTTACCACCTATTAATTACCAGTGGCTTACAGGCCATCTCAAACTCCAGTTTTATTGGTAGCTAGACTAGAAGTTAACCACCAGTTGACTGGTGGAAACCACTGGTAAACTGCTGGTCTTTATCGAATGTAAGATTAAAATTCTGGTTGTTATAATAAGAGTTTAGTATCAAATTTTTTGGGGTCCAAACTGCCCGTTAGCTGCCAGAAACCTATAGTATTTTCAAAAATAAATTTATATCCCCCCTCTATTTAATCCAATTTCATAATACCTGCACAGAATTCAAAACATATATAACAAATAAGGCAACATGCCACTATAATCAACCCACAATTAGAGTCAAAATTATATATATATATATATATATATATATATATATATATATATATATATATAACATTCAAATGAAATCCACAATAATCAAACCCAATTGTTTAAATAAAAGAGAAATGAATATATTTTATAATAAACATAACATATGAAATCCACAATATGATGTCCAGAATACACCAAAAAGTTCATCAAATAAATAACAACACTAATCATCCTCCGTGTCTTTGCTACCTTGTGATTCATGTGTCGGATCTTACTCTTTCTTTCTTTTTTTTCATCTCTATAGGATCGTAACTCTACCTTCATCTCATTTTGAATCTTTCTCATCTCTTTTATCTTTCTCTTTAGGGCAGCAACCCTCTGGCTAATAATTTCTTTAGCTCTACTAACATCATAAAATGCTGATGTAGATGAACTACACTCATAAGAATAGCCTTGCAAACCCAAGCCATATACCCTCCCCCTTTACCTTTCTCCAACAACATCTGGCCATGTATGATACTCAGAATACTATGTTGATCTTAAAAATCATCCCTCACTAGTAGCCTGATGACTTTCCCGAACTCGTATAAAATTATCCTACAAGAATAAATCAATAAAAAAAATTTATATTAGAAAATTTATTATATTCTATTTTATTACTCCAAAAATTATACTCACATGAGTTTTTTTTTTTTTTTGTCTTTTTATCAACTCACTGATGGTCAGCTTGATGTTGGTGAGTCCTTATATGCAACTCCAATGGTGTCGGCTCCTGACTAAGAAACTCTTTCTAAAAATGGAAGATATAGTTAAAATAATATACATATATTTATCAAAATAATTAATAACTTTTACTTGTTATCGTCTATGTTTAGTATGAAAAATAGATCCACCAGTATGAAGAGAGCTTCCTAAACCCCCATAATTAGATGCTTTGTTCTGCCTATTTTGCTCTCTTAATTTTGTGAACTCAGGGCTCGCCCAAGCTCTACTCAAATCTACCCATACTCCATCTCCAATCCATAATGGATACTGGCCAAACTATCTAATGTCTATGAACATGTCCCTAACATGGGTCAATCCTCTCTTATCAAAATTTGTTATGATCCTTGTGTCATACTCAAGAAATTACCTAAAATCTTTTTGTAAAAAAATATAGGTATAATAAATAATATTAATACAAATTAAATCAAATATTTTAATTCATGCCAAATTAATATACCTGAAATTCTCTAAATCACATATCCATAATTTCCTTTGGGATATTCTTTCATGATAAGTAAGGAGTATTAGATTTGCTCCGTATGATGTCCTGAATCTTGTGGGTAGGTGGCCTTGAAAGATTGAAGCTGTAAATTAAATTTTTTATGAATAACATATAATATATTAAATTACAATAACTTTATAAAATAAACTGAACTTACATATCACCCTCAGGCTCAATATATAGATGATTATTTACTACAGATGTAGGATCCCATGCACCAACCTCTTCTTATGTAGATGGTTCACTATATTCTAGCTGCATATGATATGTGTAATAATAAGGGTGGAGGTAAGGAGGTTAAGGGATGGTGGATGGACCAATTTGTTCTATTGGTAGGGGATAATATGGATAGAATGGAGCTGCATGGGTCTGATCTAGAGAGGGAAATCGAGGTCTCATAAAAGTAGGAGGGAAGGACCTAGGAAAGGGTGGTGGTACACCAATAATAGGTGGATCAAACTATCCTTGACCCTGCTCATTAAGGGACTGTTGCTTACTATTGGGTGGTGGTGGTGATGGTATTACTGGTGGAACTAATCTTTGCCCTTCACTTTTATCACCCTGTCTAGGTCTACTTGGTCAAATGCTCAAATGTTTCTTATAAGAAAACTTTAAAGTGAATGATCTATGAGGAGGATTGTCATCTGAAGCCATATGTATTAAAAGAAGCAATTAGTAAATCGGGGTAACTTATAAAAAAATAAATTATAAGTGTTCCAAACATTTACATAAGTAAAAATTAAAAAAAAAAATATAGATAAATTAGTTATAATAAACATAAAGAATTATAGAATACATAATAATGATTAACATACAAACATGATTTGATAAGAGAAATTTAGCACAAAATATATTTTTACTAACTTGATTTCAAAAAAAATATAATTCAATAAGTACATTACAATAAATTTAGTAACTTAAATCACAAGAATTATTTAGAATTAGAAATATTTTTATTGCTCTCCAGGGTATCTTCACTGTCATCCTCATTCTCACTTGATGAGCTAGTTGAACTATTCACATCTTCTAACTGCATTTCAATATTATGGGTTGTAGTTGACATCTCCTAAATTTCAGCAGACCTACAATTTGACATCTCAATCTATTAATGTGTAGTTGCTAAGATATATTATTGATCAATTATTTCCCATGCTTTTATTTTTATGATAGCTAGCCAAATTTATTTATCCCTACAACCACTGGGATATTTGTTGAAATAAGCTTGAACAGCTTTACTTGCTAACACAAATGGATCAAACTTCTAGTATCTTCTACTATATTTTATGTCTACTAAACCATATATAGGATGAATCCTTGTGCCTCTATTCTATATTGGATCATACCATTGACAATTACAAACATAAAAAGTTTTCATCTTTGTCTAGGTACTCAAGCTCAAGAACCTCATTAAGAATACATAATAATCACACTCATTTTCTTCATGAGTATTCGTTCTAACATATACTCAAGAATTTTTAATTTTTCTTCCTTCACTCCATGACTTGGAATGAAATCTGAACCCACTCACTATATATATATATATATATATATATATATATATATATATATATATATATATATATATATATATATATATATTGGTCAGGTCTTTTCTTTTTACATTGGGCCCAATGCTATTGCTTGCAGACCTTTATGGAAACACTTGTTATGAGGGTTCTGTTCCTAAGAAAAACTTTTGATGTTAGGGTTTTTAGTATTAAATAATATGTAATTCAAATAAAATTTTTAAAATTTAAGGGCTCACTTAAGATCTAAACTAAGCTAGGAATTCATTTGCAACAACTTGCTCAACATGCATAGTATTTATTAGAGGCAAATTGCTTTCGAAATACCTGGTGATTAATCATCCAAATAAGACTTTAGTATTTCAAATAAATATTACTCCTTCTGCATATGAACTTACTCTAAGATTGGTTGGACTTCTTTATAGTTCAATAGCACATATAAAGTCATTGTTTTGATTTTTAAATCATTGAGGAATCTTTCAACACATTTGCCACTAGGCTTTCAATGAGTTATAAAGGCTGATAGTATAACATGTGATAGTTTTTGTCAAAGTCCATATTATGACAAATATTTGTTCTTGTACTCCTTACATGGGGCTTAAATTAGTAGGAGTAGAAGCGAGTAGTTTTTAAGAAAAAATATGCTTCACATATCCATCCTTCTAATCGTGCTTTATTCTTAACATATTTTTTCAAATTTTTTAAATATATGTTAAATGATTAAAATTATCAAGTTAGTAAACATATTTTTTTCAACTTATTCAAAAATATTTAAAATAACTTAATAAAAACATGTTTCACCTCTCAAAAGGGTACATCCAATGATATTATATAGGTCCACCAACTCTAGCTTCGTAAGGTAGATGGATTGGAAGATGTTTCATATAATAAAAAAATCCCAGGGGAAATTTTTTTTTTAACTTGCATAGGATGATAGGTATATTTTCCTAGCTCCTTCGTAAATCATTTTTTCTTAGTTTAGATGAACATAATTCTTTGAAGAAAATGCTAAGGTCAGTTAATGGATTTGACATATAACTTGCTAATATACATACTATGATCGGAAGGAGAACCTTTATAATTACGGGACAATTATGAATTTTTAGTCCCGATAACCTAACAGATTTAAGGTCTACACATTGGCTTAAGTTTGATCCATAGCCATTAGGCATTTTTAAACCTTTAAACCACTGACATATTGATCTTTTTTGCTCTAACATAAAAGAGTAAGGTGCTTTGGGCTTCATTATTTTGCTATCGTTAGTTGTTACTAAATCTAGATTTCTTCATCGACAGTACTCTTTAATGTCTATTCTAGCTTTGTTGTTATCCTTGCTCCTACTTTAACATTCATAATTGTATTAAAAATGTTATCTATGAAGTTCTTCTCAATATGCATAAAGTCCATATTATGCCTTATCAAATTTGTTCTCAAATATGGTAATATCCAGAAAATATTTTTTTTAATTCAATTATGTTGAACACTATATCCATAAAACTTATACTCTGATAATGTTGGAAAATAAATAATTGATGAAAATTCAAAAAGTCTTTATAGTACGTCATCACCACTTAATCTTGGTGGAGGAGGTGATATCTCAACTCTGGTTTTTAATGAATGCTTCCTTATTCCTCCTAAATGGATGATCAACAAGTAGGAACATATGATGACAATCAAACCAAGTATTTTTTCCTCCATGTTTTAGTGTGAAAGCTTTAGTATTCTCCATACAATAAGGGAAAGCAAATTTTTCTACTGTGCTCCAACCAGATAACATATCATAAGATGGAAAATTGCCAATGGTCCAAAGCAATGCTACTCGAAGGAAATTTTTTTTTTTGGTTGAGATGTCATATGTGATGACACCTTCTTCCCATAAAAGTTTGAGATCATCAATTAATTGTTGCAAAAAATATCAATTTTTGATTTTGAATTATTTGGTCCATGTATTACAAACTTGTACGGCATAGTCATACACATCTCTGGTGGAAGGTTATATGGTATTAGTATAACTAGCCAACAAGAGTACGGTGAAGAAGCTTGACTATATGGAGTAAAACCATCAACACAAAATCCCAATCTTATGTTTTGTGACTCAGCAGAAAATGAAGCATGTGTTCGATCAAAATGTTTCTACGCTTCAGCATCTAATTGATGAGAAAGAAAACAACTATTTGTTAATTTATCCTTATGCTATCACATGTAACCTAAAGAACTTATTGAAACAAAGAGCCACTGAATTCTTGGATTGATCAGTAAATAAAATAAATGAGAATATGAAATATCTCTCTTTTGATGACATTATTTTCTAGAGTTTGGTTTAAACTAAGGTGCATTGCAGGTGCAATAATAAACTTCTATTGCATCATTCTTATAGTATAACATACATCCATTGATATAATAATTAATTTTTGAAGCAGTGAGACCCAACTTGGATACTAATTTCTTCGTTAAGTATAAATCTTAGTGGATTAAATTATCCGTTAGATTTGTATTCTCGAGAAGATTAATGAAGTCATTGAAATAATCATGAGGAATATTATATTCAATTTTGATACTTAGCATTATCACTGTAATCAATAATTCTGATTGTGTTTTACAACCATCCCAAATTGGTTTTTGAGCTACATGTAGTAACTCAAAGAATTTTTTAGTTTCTACATTTGCTGGCTCTTCTACACTAGCACTTAAAATTAGGACCTGCTACATCAAAAATAAGTTCTGCATACTTTCAAGTAATTTGATCTTCTTCAAATATTTCAAAAGCTATGGATGGACTGGCATGATTGTCTATGTGTGGCTCATACTTGCCATGTGAGGTCCAAATCAAGCAGTCCGGAACAAATCCCCTATAATATAAATCAACCTTCACATCATCGGTCTTGAGGAATGCTTTTTTTGTGCTTCAAATATGGACATCTAAATATTCCATTGAACTTAAAAGAAGGTAGTTGAGATGCAAGTTGAATAAAAGTCACAACTCCCTATATAAATTTATCTGTCAATCCTCTTCGACCCGATAAGAATCTATTATACATCCCATGTATCTCTTCTTAGATAGTCATTTGGATGTTAAATCAAATGTTCCCAACATAGTTGTGAAATCAATTATTAAAAGATATGCAGCCTTAAATATCATTTAAATCTAAGAAAGAAAAATCATTTACCCTCTGAACCAGGTTTGGAATGCATTCCCCAACCGGGTTTGGAATGCATTCAACACATAGTGGGACAAAGGCTTGATACCAAAATTTGAACAAGTGTGCTTTACTTGAATAGGAATGCATTCACCAACCATCCAATAATAGCTTAGGGTTCGAAACCTATGTTTGAACAAGATATTTAATCATTGCAGGTCTATCCACTATCTTATAGAATTCTCCTTTAAGTTTGAGGGGGCCTTTTCTATCACATAATAAGTCCGAGACATTCCTCCAATTTAACTGTCCAACTTGAATTCTACTAATAATAACCCTATCTGTTTCACCATCACTCAAAATAATAGACCAAAATTTATTTAAAATATATACTCTTATTAATGACTTGATCACTCAAGGTCACAATCCCTCCATAATAACTATTATTTAAAATATATACTCAAATGAATAGAATATCTTCATCAAAAAGTATATCCTAAGGTATAACCTCTTACAAATTTCTAGTGAGAACATCGATGACTAAAGCAAAAAGATATGGACTTATGGCCGATCCTTGACTTAATCGAACAAATAATAACTCTTGCATACATATCCTTAATGACTTGAAATTAAGCATTATTAACCCCTTTCTTTTTCATAACTCTTTATAGCGCTTCTCTTGAAACTCTATCATATACTTTCATTAAATAAATAAATATCATGTGTACATCCTTCTTATTCTCTATATACTTCTCCATCAAACATAATAATAAAAAAAATGCATAGCTTCCATAGTTGACCTACCTTGCATGAATCAAAATTGATTTTGCAAAATATTAGCATCACATCGCAATCTATACAACATAACTCTCTCTCATAATTTTAAAGTATGCCACATTAGTAAAGAAAAAATGCAAACCTTTAATTCAGGGCATTTCTGAGGTGCTTGATCGATGGATTTTGGTGGTAGAATGCGGGCGTGATCGGCGACCAGAGTGAGGGAGAGATCGTCGGTCAGAGATAAGATGTTGGTGGTCGGATTCCTATGGAGGCAGTCGAAGGCGTAATAATGAGAGAACATCTAAAGAAATTGATATACGAACAATTGAAGAGGAAGACTCAAAATCGTTCAATATTAGGGTAATTTCCAGCAGTTTTTTGGTGGTATTGATCGCTAGAAAAAATTCACTTAACACTGGCGACTTGGCTACCAGTAAAGGCCACACAAAAATAGAAAACTAGCGGCCTAGCCTGGGGTTATTATACCACTAATTATTTTGGTGGTGTATTATGAAACACAGCTAGATAAACTACAGGTTAATATCGATGGTCCGACAACCGGTTTATCTACTGGTAATTTCGGCTGTTATATGACCGCCAAAATTGCCACTGCTAAATTCTGATTTTCCTGTAGTGATATTTGAGTTTAAATAATATTGTATTAATCTCATCTAGGTTTATTTTAATCATTGAATGGTTACTATATTTGTTGCACATAACGACCATAAAGTTTATTTCACTTTTCTTGGGGTTGAGCTAATGACCTCGTAGTTACGGGATACCCAGTAGTAAACAGTGTTGATTAATTTATTAAAATTGGTTTAGGATTAAAGGTTAATATATTTTATTTAATTAATTATCTTTTGGTTTAACTAATTAAATTATGATTTTCTATAATTTTAAATGAATTATTAAGTTTTTAGGATTTTTGGAGTTATTTTATTACATTAATTTAGGGGATAAAAGTTAAATTTTAAAATTAAAATGGTTTTAAAATATTAGGGTTTTTCTTAAACATTAAACCTTATGGGGAGTAATTATACTCTAAGTTTGCTCAATTTGGAATTTTTTACATTAACTTATGATTTTTGGAAGGTTTGACCTATTTTTGCACTACGATTGACTAAAAAGTTGGCTTTTGACTTTGAATTAATGATGGGGGTTTGACATTAAAATACTAGATTTTAGTTAGAACTAAAAGGCTTTGAGTTTAATTGAATTGGATTTTTTTAGTGTTACATATCATTTTTCAAAGTTAGGATATTTTGGAAGTTTTAAAATTATTTAATTAGTGGGGATTTTTAGATTTTGCACCAAATCAGTCACAACTTTTTTAGAATCACCCCCTTAGGTTAGAAATGACTTAGGGCATGTTTTAAATTAAATCAATCACAACTTTCAAGGGGACTTTTAGATTTTTATGATTTTTTTTTGAAATTTTTGAATATTCTAATTAATTAAAATATTAAATTAGAGTTCTAATTGAGGTTATCTGATTGAACTTTTATTTTTTATGGGTAAAGTGTTCAGTTATGATCAGTTAGACACCTTATGTGAATTTTTAGGATTTTAAATCAGTTAATTATGTTTTAATTAATGTTCTAGGTCAATTCTAAGAGGCAATTTTGGGTTCCCTAATTGGTGGACTAAATGGGCACCAGTTCTAGTGTAACATGGGGCATGAGTTCAACTGAAATCAAGGCCCAAGACCACATAATTTTGGCCCAAATTATATGATCTATGGTGGTTAACCAAGCCACCTAAGGCAACCACTAGGTTACCTTAGAAAAATCTTAGCTCACTAGCCTAAGCTTTTGGGGGGGGGGGGGGGGGGGGGGGGGATGAAACAAGTGGTTCTATCCTCCCTACTCTAAACATAATGATATCAAATATTCAAATCCTATATCTCATTGGATAGGTATATGTGTTGATTTAAAATTAAGGGTCAAACCATGACCCTTTGGTCCAAATAAATTCAAATATGCCCTGAATTACATTAAACATATGGAAGAAATTTTGGACATGTGTTTAACATGCCCAAAATTAATTTCCAAAGATCTAAGCCATGGGGCCACATAACTTAACCATAAATATTAAAATAAGATAAATAGTATTACTAGAATTAAGATTGATGCTTGTAGATTTATGGCTTGGAACCATAAGTATTTGATAGGTCTCCTCAAGACCTTTCCAATAAGACTAAGATTACCTAAATCGGCCAATTGTGTGAGGAGATATTAATTTTTGAAGTTTTCCATAATTTTTGGAATTTTAAATTGTGGAATTACTGAGTCAACCACACATTTCCATGAGAGCAACACGCAATTGGCTAGCCAATCATTGGCGGCTAACTGGATAACATGAAATTCACTACAAGCATAAGATGTTTAATCAGACAACTATGTTTAATTATGGCTCAATACCATAGGAATTAATCAAAGCTGTTGATTGAAATCAATGGCTTTGATTATCTCTTCCACCTCCCACTAAGTCTTGTGACCATAGAGCCTATTTAGCATGATCTGAGAGATCCCACTAGTAAAATATTTTCAAATGTTTTAGAGAGCAATAAAGCATTCAAAACCTTTAATCCAAATATTGAGGTTTGTTGGGGTGTACGTTTAGATCACCATTGACCAAACTACCTAACTAGGGAGCTCGGGAAAGCGATTTCACCATGTAAAATGCCCCAATGAATGATTTTTTTCTATGAAGAAGCTTCATGGAGAGATGTTGAACACTTGTCCTTCAAATGTCTCAACTACAGGATCACCAGAGGTAGGAGTTTAAGTGGAGAATAGAGAGTTTTCACTAGAGTTCACACAAAATGATGGCAGGGAATGGCTAAGAAGCTAAGAAATACAATGGGATTACTTAGAGAGATCTTGGGATGGAATTCAAAAAGGTAGAAGTAAATGTAGACGTCTAAGTGAGGCAACCCTATTCAAATGACCATCGAAGCTATGGATGACTGTATTCGATCGGGCAGGCCATCGGATGGATGCATGGTGGAAGGGGACATCCTAAGAAGTCTTTTTAAGGACAGAGGAATCATACTCAAGCCTTGGGGAAGCTTCTGTAAAATCCCTTGAGGTGGGACCATCAGAGCTGGTTTACCAATCATTATAGATTCAGCCAGCCACTGGCTCGGTCAGGCTTGTTGAGGGTCTAGTGAACTCAACTAGGGGCTCAATTAGGCTGGAGGCATCCCAATAAAATAATGGGACTCAGGTTGACCCAAACCAATACAATTTGGGTGTGGGTCAAGCCAAGGGGTGGCTTTGATATGGGAGGTGTGTTGAGTCATGGAACTTACAATGCTGGTGGAAATTGGGCTTGAATTGAATACGCTCAAGTGTAAGGGGTTTTGACAACTTTGGGCTTGCTTTTGTGTTGATCCAAGTTAACCGAAGAATTAGGAAAAATAGGGTAAGTGCATTGTACCTAGGGTCACCCAATGGAGGTGTTAGTTGATCTTGGTGAGGTCTAGGTAAGGGAATGGCTCATCCAAAAGTGGTTTTGACCACTTTAGCATAGCTTAATTCCCAACCTGAGTTGACCCAAGGGATTAATTAACTAGGTTAAGTGCATGGGGTTATAAGGAATCCAATGTACATTGATTTGAATTGATATGGCTTAAAGAGAGACTTTGCTCATAGCAAAGCCCTCTTTGGACACTTAGGTCAAGCCAAATGGCTAACCCAAGTGGGCTTAAGGGTTTGGGTCCTCCAAATGGTCATCTCTAAGTGTCCAATGGGTGGTTCTAGAGGTTTAAATTGGCTTGTGAAAGCCAAGGTCAAGCGATTTGAAAGAGATGAAGGTACATGTGTATTTGTTCATACTTGGTTAACTTGGTCAACCAAGAAGACCTAGGGTCAAGGGTTGGGTCCATTGAGTTCAAATGTATCGAATGGACTTAATATAAGTGGTCTTAAGTCAAGTGGAGCTCATTTGGTTTGAAATGGGTGTTTAACCCCTTAAGGGGCATCGTGGTCAACCATTGTTGACATTTTCAACTATGTCCAATGTGTTCCTAATGATATATAAGATTAATTGGAAGAGGTTTCAATGATTGTAGAGATTGAACCATGTTGAGTTTTTTACCAAAAGTCCAAAAATCCTCTTAAAGGACCTTTTGGTCATTTTGACCTCTAGTCAAATTTACGTCAAACTTGATCAAGAAAAATGCATTTTAATGGTCAAAATATCTTAATAAAGATTATGGATGGTCAAAGGACTTGGGAGAAGCCCTATGGTCAAAATCAATAAAGGGACTGGCTTAGTGGCATTGGCAAAAACAATTTGAGGGTTTTGCAACCTTTAGAAATAGATTTAGTTTTTGGGAATGAGCTAAAATTTGGAGTGTTGACTCTACAGATATGTCTAATTTGCATGAAACTAATAGATTATGAGTCAGAGGTCATTTTAATTGGTTTCTAAATTATAGAAAATTTACCCAAAATAGAGACTTGAATTTAAACTTAGAAAGTTTGGGTTTGAGATGAACTTTGGACTTGGTTAGTTGAGTTTGAGTTTTTGATACTAATTAAAATCAAGTGGATGATTGGGATTGGTCTGAGTATGATTACTGTTTGATTGAAGGTATACTTAGGATCTTAAATTGAGGATTGAGTTAGGATTTTAATGGGGATTTGATCGTGGATCTAAGCTAGAATTTGGATGAGACTTTTATGACTGAAAGGTGGATAAATATTAGCCCTTAGATCATGGAAGGGAGATATTGATTGGTCCTTAGAACCTCATATAAAAATGAGGTCAATAAATGGACCCCATGTTGATTCTTGTTGAATCCTGAATAGGTTTTTAAACCTAAGCTTATGTCCTAAGGAAAGAGGGGGGGGGGGGGGGGATGAATTAGTAATTTTAAATTTTCTCTTGAATTTTAAAATTTGAAACTAATTGATACAAAAAGCAAGTTACTTAAAGTTTCAAAAATAAAATTTTTCAACCACGAAATTAAAAACTTACAATAAGTAAGCAGTAAAAATTTAAATGACACAAAGGTTTATAGTGGTTCAGTCAAACACGACCTATATCCACTCCCTGAAGACTCACTCTTCAAATATTGCACTATTACCAAAAGTGACTCTTCTTTTTCCCCCATAGCAAGGCGGAGAAGCTTTTACAAAACTCTCTTCCAGCAATCCCCGGTGCGGTAAAGAATCATCGTCCTTTCACATCCTCCAGGTGTAGGAAGAGAACCTTCATCCTTTCACACCCTCCAAGTGTAGGCAGAGTACATTCGTCCTTTCACACCTTCTAAGTGTAGGCAGAGTACCTTTATCCTTTCACACCCTCCAAGTGTAGGCAGAGTACCTTCGACTGGTCACACTAATCAAGTGTCAGTAGAGGATTGGATCTTCTTCAAAGATCTTCTCACGAGCAATCTAGAAAGATAAGAGGAAGAGTAAAAAACAAAAAATAACACAGAGATTCTTACTTTTGAGTAATCTTGTGAACCCTTCACACTCCACTAGCAAGAAATTTCTCTCAAACACTCACTCACACTCTCTCCTTCAAATGCCCTTGAAAAATCACAAAGCAAAAAGATTTTTTACATCAGTTCTTAATGGACCTTTTATATAAAAGACACAAAAAGAGTCAAGAAAACTAAATATTTTAATTTTGAGCGTACATAATCGTACATTACGATCGAGTTTTGTACGCATGAACAGTTCAAATATTTTGCATACGAACATGTTGTGAATCAATATGAAATCATTTCATTCCCGCTCATTATCTGATACGAACGAAGTTCATCTAGGATGAATAGTTAGAAAATTTAAAAATTTATCTATACGAAACATTGGGATGAAATGTGACCTCACATTTTCATACTATTGAAGGCTATGTGTTCATTGAGTTTGGATTATCAATTCTTGATTTTCTAACCTTTACTGGGCTATGTGTTGTCAATCCAATTCTACTAAGTTTTTTGATTAAAACCCAGAGGTAACTTTCTCATTTTAAGAACATTTGTTTTTTCACTTGATCAGGGAATGTTTTTTGTTCGTTTTGTTTTTTGTTTGTGCCTCCTCTCTTTTTGATAATGTCAAAGGGGGAGAACGTTGCATCTTTTTTCTTTTCAAAAATTTTAAAACAACAAAAATATTTTCATCTCCCCTATTTTTTTTAAAAGGATTTATTCTAGTGAGGGGGAGATTAGGAGGATTTACTTTTATGAAAATTCAAATTGAAATGTTTTGCCATCATCAAAAAGGAGGAGATTGTTGCGGATCTATGATTTTGATGATAGCAAACATTCCTTATTTCTCTACGATTGCCTTATGTTCTAACGTTTCAGGACCACACGATCAGACTGCAATCTGGAACCAGCTCAAGATTGGGTAGACTAGGTCTGTGTCAGTTTGTAATCTTTTTCCTTTCTTGAGTCTGTTGTATTTGGTGTAGTATCTGATGATTTGTAACATGAAAGATTTTCTATTGTGCCCTAAAAGATTTCTATTTTTGGTAACATCGTCCGGGACAATATTTATATC
The DNA here is from genome assembly GCA_016618105.1 of Dendrobium huoshanense. Classification (NCBI taxonomy): domain Eukaryota; kingdom Viridiplantae; phylum Streptophyta; class Magnoliopsida; order Asparagales; family Orchidaceae; genus Dendrobium; species Dendrobium huoshanense. Next base: position 71,765,894 of record CM028343.1, on the reverse strand, counting down.
GTCCTGGACGATCTGACAAAAGTAGAAATCTTAGTTAGGGCATCCTCATTAAAGCAGCCGTCTTTTTGCAAAACACATCGTCCTGGACAATTTTGTATCGGTCAGGACGATCGACTCAATTCAGCAAGAATCTGCCTCCATATCTACTTAGAAAAATCTTATTTTTGGACATCGTCCCGGTGGATCATCCTGGACTATAAAATATCGTCCCGGACGATCCAGAGCAAATTTTCCAAAATTTCTCAGGCAATTTTGGAAAGAAATTAATGGGGATTTTGTCCGGGCCGTTCGCAAGATCGTCTGGGACGATTAGACATCGTCCAGCTTCATTTCAGGGCGATATTCAGGACGATTTTCCTCATATTTGAACTAATCGACCAGGACGATTTGGCTATCGTCCTGGACGATAATGGCGGCAACTTGCATTAATGAGCTCGTTTTGAGAGCTTCTTTTTAAGCTATGGAAAGGCACTTTGAAAGTGTCTTTGGCAGCCATTGTAGCTTCGTTCTTGTGGGGGAAACTTGAAGAGAGAGCTTGAAAGGGAGAGAGGAAATGGTGGAGTTTGAGAGAGGGAGAAGATCCTGTGAGGGGATACTCAAGGGAGTGTGGAGGGGGTTCCACACGGTTGCTCCAGCGACTCCGCCGCACCGGGGAAGGTGGAAGTGATTTTGTAAGGGCTTCTCCGCCTAGCTGTGGGAGCTAAAGGAGAAACACTTGTGTTAGTGCAATACTTGGGGGGTGCCTCCAAGGAGTGGACGTAGGTCAAGGTTTGACCGAACCACTATAAATCCGGTGTGTTCTTTCTTTATTACTTCCACACTTTAATTTTTGCATCGTTGGTTTTCTATGTGGTGATATTGGTTTTAGTTTTATCTTTGGTTTTAAAGTTTTCCAAATCACCTCTCTCTTTTAAATTAGCTTTGGGCCAGTTCTATAGGGCTTAACATCCCTAACGAACTTACAAGTGGTATCAGAACGGTTTTCATAAAATAAGTTTTTAAAAGCTTTTGAATTTCGATCCATGGCTAATCGTACTTTTGCGGAAGGATATTCAATCACTAGACCACCATTGTTTGAAAATATTTCATTTGATTTTTGGAAAATTTGCATGTCTACTTTTTTGCAATCAATTGATTTTCGCATGTGGCATATGATTTTAACTGGTTATTCATCACCATCACGTATTGTTAATGGAATTAAAACGGATATTCCTTTTAATCAATGGAATAGGGATGAACGAATGGATGCTCAATTAAATGCAAAATATTTAAATTGTTTTTTCTGTGCTTTAAATTCTGATAATTTTTTGTTAATTTCCACGTCCACTACTGGTAAGGAAGTTTGGGATAAATTGCACACCATATACGAAGGCTCTAATGAAATCAAGCAATCAAAGTTGAATATTTTAATGCATGATTTTGAAATATTTTCTATGAAACCTTTTGAAACGATTTTAGACATGTATACAAGGTTTATTAAAATTACTACATCATTGCATGCCTTAGGAAAAGATTTTTCAAATTTTGAAAAAGTTAACAAAATTCTTCGTTGTTTACTTGAAAAATTCGATGCTAAAGTTGTTGCTATTTGTGAATCAAAAGATTTGAATGATTATTCTATTGATAATTTGTTTGGCTCACTCATTGCCTACGAGCAAGGGTTGGGTCAAAGTCTTTTGGATGCAGGTGAAACGATCGTTTTAAAAGCTGAAGATACGGAAAGAGGAAGCTTAGGTTGTGACGATAGCAATGAATTGTCAAGCAAATCACAAAGCTCACCAATGCATAAGCAAAAGTGGAAGAAAGGTAAAAGTGGTAAGGATGTCCATATTTCCTCTGACACTGTTTTCTTTTGATGTAGGAAACCTGGACATATGAAGAATACGTGCCCTAATGTAAGAATTCTCCCTACAAAAGAAAAGGGTAAGGCGAAGTTAAATTTAAACTTGGGAAATAATGAAAAGCAAAAAATCTCATGGGCAGATCTGGTTTCTGAAGCATCAGACCAAGAAAGAGATAATGGATAAAAGCCTTATTTGAGTTTTTCTTTGTTTTTTTTTTATTTTGTTTTTTTTTTTATTGTTTATTAGATTTTTTAATTTTACTTGTTTTGTTTCGTATTTTTTTTCTGATCAACACACACATCCACTTTTCTAGAAATGAAAATTTTACTTTCTAATTTTTTCTTGAAATCTTTAATAAGTTGTGATTGACTTCTCTAAAAACAATCAAAGGAATGAAACTCATGTTTTTGATTTTCAATCTCTGTTTCCTAAAAGAGGTTTTTCTACTTTTTGATTTAAAATCTTTTTCATCTTTTAAATTGGTTTTTGAAACTAAATTTTTTATCTCCCTATATTTTATTTATCGCATAGGAATCTTTTGCAAGTTGTTGAATCTAATTCAAAACTTTCTTAATCAAGAAATTCGCTTTATCAATAGTATGGGTTTACTTTTGGTATTTAAGATTTCATAAAGGTAGCATAATCAAAAAAAAAAAATTTAAGATTTCATAAAGGTAGCATAATCAAAAAAAAAAATTGGCCAATGATGCCAAAAATAAAAGAAGCGCAAAGCGCCAAAATTGAAAAATATAGAATACACAAAGTGTATCAAAAGATGCGCAGTGCGCCAATCAATTGTCAAGAGGCATAAAATGAGCCCACTAAATTTTAATGCTTACCATTCTTATACTTCTTAAAGCTTAAGAAAACCCTTGATTTTTTGATGCTTGAGTTTGAAAATCTTGATTCATGATTCAACAATTCGTGCAATAATCTTCTATTAGATATATTTTATGAAAGGTGTTTTGAAAAATTATTGTTTCTTTCTCTAATTTATTCCTTGATTTAGATATTGAATTAAAAAGTTTTTGAGCCTTTTTAAAGAACTTGAGTTTGGATTATCAATTCTTGATTTTCTAACCTTTACTGGGCTATGTGTTGTCAATCCAATTCTACTAAGTTTTTTTATTAAAACCAAGAGGTAACTTTCTCATTTTAAGAACATTTGTTTTTTCACTTGATCAGGGAATGTTTTTTGTTCGTTTTGTTTTTTGTTTGTGCCTCCTCTCTTTTTGATAATGTCAAAGGGGGAGAACGTTGTATCTTTTTTCTTTTCAAAAATTTTAAAACAACAAAAATATTTTCATCTCCCTATTTGTTTTTAAAAGGATTTATTCTAGTGAGGGGGAGATTAGGAGGATTTACTTTTATGAAAATTCAAATTGAAATGTTTTGCCATCATCAAAAAGGGGGAGATTGTTGTGGATCTATGATTTTGATGATAGCAAACATTCCTTATTTCTCTACGATTGCCTTATGTGCTAATGTTTCAGGTCCACACGATCAGACTGCAATCTGGAACCACCTCAAGATTGGATAGACTAGGTCTGTGTCAGTTTGTAATCTTTTTCCTTTCTTGAGTCTGTTGTATTTGGTGTGGTATCTGATGATTTGTAACTTGGAAGATTTTCTGTTGTGCCCTAAAAGATTTTTATTTTTGGTAACATCGTCCAGGACGATATTTATATCGTCCTGGACGATCTGACAAAAGTAGAAATCCTAGTTAGGGCATCCTTATTAAAGCAGCCGTCTTTTTGTAAATCACATCATCCTGGAGGATTTTTTATCGGCCAGGACGATCGGCTCAATTCAGCAAGAATCTACCGTCATATCTACTTAGGAAAATCTTTTTTTGAAAATCATCCCAGTGGATCGTCCTGGACTATAAAATATCATCCCGGATGATCCACAGCAATTTTTCCAAAATTTCTCAGGCAGTTTTGGAAAGCAATTAATGGGGATTTCATCCGGGCCAATCGCAAGATCGTCCAGGATGATTAGACATCGTCCAGCTTCATTTCAGGGCGATATTCAGGATGATTTTTCTCATATTTGAACTAATCGGCCAGGACGATTTGGCTATCATCCTGGATGATAATGGCGGCAACTTGCATTAATGAGCTCGTTTTGAGAGCTTCTTTTTAAGCTATGGCAAGGCACTTTGTAAGTGTCTTTGGCATCCATTGTAGCTTCGTTCTTGTAGGGGAAACTTGAAGAGAGAGCTTGAAAGGAGAGAGGAAAGGGTGGAGTTTGAGAGAGGGAGAAGATCCTGTGAGGGGGGACTCAAGGGAGTGTGCAGGGGGTTCCACACGGTTGCTCCGGCGAACTCGTACCTTAGTACCATCAGATTCAAGGCTTGTCTCGAGGTAAGTTCACCAAAGAAGAAGTCTCTTTGGTGTCAAAGGACCCGGCGACTCCATCGCACCGGGGAAGGTGGAAGTGATTTTGTAAGGGCTTCTCCTCCTAGCTGTGGGGGCTAAAGGAGAGACACTTGTGTTAGTGCAATACTTGGGGGGTGCCTCCAAGGAGTGGACGTAGGTCAAGGTTTAATCGAACCACTATAAATCTGGTGTGTTCTTTCTTTATTACTTCCGCACTTTAATTTCCGCATCGTTGGTTTTCTATGTGGTGATATTGGTTTTTGTTTTATCTTTGGTTTTAAAGTTTTTCAATTCACCTCTCTCTTTTAAATTAGCTTTGGGCCAGTACTATAGGGCTTAACATCCCTAGTGAACTTTCAGCTGGCTCACCAATCTAAGTAATGGTTAGTCTAAGTTTTGCACTACATTAGCTTGGTTTGGGTTACTATCATTCAGTGCCAAAATTAGACTTAAGATCTAGGGCAATCTCAAAATCATAAGTCCCCAACCTCCAAGAATCAAATCCTAATTTTTTTATAAAATTAACAACTCAAATTAAATTCCTTCAAATCAAAATTTAAAGCCCAACACATAGAGTAGACTAAGGTGTTTCTGAATTATTTCAAAATCTTAAAATCCCTCCTACTTTTACTACTTTGATCTCCAAAAATAAGTGTTCAAATTTGATCAAATCCAAATTTAATTTCTAATCCTCACTCCTTTAATATCACTCCTTAAAAACTCTTAAAAAATATTCTACCTTTATTTTAATCAAGAGTTTTCATAGGAAACTTCAATTTCCTATGATTTAATTAACTACGAGGGCTTGTGCTTATAGGAGATTTAGAACCCATATCAAAATTTTCAAAAACTCAAACTGACTTTCTTTGGGAAATTCAAGTCAAAATTAAAGATCATTATCGTCATATTCAAATGATCAATAGTGATTGGTATTCTTTTTCCTTGGAAAGACATCAATTATTATTATGACTTTGATTATAAAACAAGTGATACTTTATCTAGATTTTCATAGTTAAATTCCTGATAGAATAATCAATTTAATCCTCCAGGGTCATATGTAATTCTTGTCTGAATTTGAATGCGATAATTAGGGTGAATTTTCAATCCTATAAATTGAACCCATTAGAGAATGATATTTTTTTTCTTCTTGGGACAATATGTTATTCATAATGATGTGTTTAATCTCAAAATTGAAATTCCATAAATTAAAATTTCCCAAAGCAAAGTACTTTTTTCAACACAAATAGTGGCATATGATTCAAGAAGCTTATTTTGCTCAATTTAGATTTTTGAATGGCAGGAAAATTAAAACACCATTTAGTGAATGGATTGATGAGCATCGAGATCTAGCATAACTTATTACAAAATGTTTAAACTATTTTTTGTGCATTCAAATTGAAGATTACATGAGGGTATCTACCTGTAATACCAGCAAAGAGATCTGGGATAGGTTATGCATCCCTTGTGAGGGAACAAATTAAGTTAAATAATCTTGATTGAATATTATATAACATGATTTCAAACTCTTTCATATGAAACCTAATGGGACTCTCTCATATAAGTATACTTGGTTTAAACATATAGTGGCATCCCTACATTCCAAGGGTAGAGAACTATTATACTTTGAGAAAGTTATCAAAATTCTATATTATCAACCTAATAGCTATGATGCTAAAGTTACTTCTATATACATTTCTAAAAATTTAAATGTTTATATTATTGATATTTTACTTCACTCACACATTGTATATGAGAAAAGGATTATTTAAAGATTACTTTAAGCAAGTGGCAAGAATAAGGAAAGAGTACTGGCATTAAAGGTCAATTATTCTTAGAGTGATAGATATGCAGCTGGATAATACCATGGAATAACATTGATGACCCAGCAATTCAAAAGCTTTCTAAGGTGAAAGCTAAAACTTTATCAACAATGGAACAAAGGTAAACCATGTTGAAATTTCAAAGTTTTATCAAACACAATTTACTTTGAATGCAGGATACTTAAAGTTTGACTACCCCAATATTAAAACTCACCCAGCCAAGCAGAAGCGTGAAGAAAAAGCAAACTTTAGTAGGGCAAATAAAATATACAAAAGGCCTTTTGGGTAGACTCCTCAGATTCATCAGAATATGAAATGGAGGAGGAGGTAACAAATTTATGTCTTATAACACATGATAGTCTTGATCATTATGATCAATATGAGGTATCTCAACTATCATATGATGAGCTTTTTATTATTTCTAAAAAGATCCTTGACTCATATAAGAAATAAAAGAAAATGCTTGCTAGTTTAAAATTGATTTTTTTTTTAATTAAAAAAGAAGCATGATAGTCCTAAAGCTGAATATATTCTGTTAGATAAGAAGCTATTAGATGAATTTGGTGGACTTAACAAGAAGCATGTTGAATTATCCAAAGCACATAAGACCTTGAAATTTAGGCATATTGATTTAGAAGAATTATACAAACACTTATAAACACTTCTAACTGAATTAGACTCTAGTGAGCAAGCATTAAGACTTGAAGTTGAAAGCTTCAAGAATATAAATAAGTTTTCAAAAGAAAATGTTTATGCACTTCAAAATAATACACCACTACCTATACTAACATAATGGTATAACCCCAAATCGCAGTATGCAACATCTCATATCCATAGGAGTAGGCACAACCCCCATCTAGTATTCTTGTAGTATGTTAGGATACATAGCCTTTACTTGCACTATACTCTATAGGACACATCTTGTAAGGTGGCCTAAACCAAATGTATCACAGCATAACATGCATGTCATTAATCTACTAAAGCATACAGAGGAACTTAAACTCACTTTGGAACCCAAATCTAACTCTTGATTGATATTATAATGGTGTTCTCTCAAAAGGCCTAGTGAGAGCATGTGGTACCTAGATAGTGGATGCTCAAGACACATGACTGAAGACTTAAAGTAATTCATCATGCTGGAGGCTTGGGTAGGAGGCAAGGTAATATTGGGAGATAATACTACTAGGAAGGTGATGTATTTAGGTATGATTGATAAGCCAAAGAAGTTTATCATTGAAAATATTTTGTTAGTTGATTGTTTGAAACACAACTTGCTTAGTATTACTCAATTGCATGATCAAGGTTTTGATATTAATTTTTTTGTCTACTAACTATTTGATTAGCTTAAATTGAAATTTTATTTTAGAAGGAAAAAATAAATAATATTTACTTGTTTGATTTAAATTATATTGATTACTATAATTCCTTATGTTTAAAAATTTGTGTTGATGAATCCTAGTTATGGCATAGAAGTGTACGTTATGCAAGTATAAAAGCTCTTAGGAAGATCACCTAGAAATACATAGTTAGAGTTATACCTATGATAAATACTCTAAGGATCACCTTTGTAATGCATGCCAACAAGTAAAATAATTCAAATCATCATTTCATTCAATTAAGGACATCATCACCTCTAGGCCACTAGAAAGTATACATATGAACTTATTTGGGCCTTTTAATATAGACAGTTTAAGAGGGAAATTTTATGGATATCTAATTATTGATGATTTCTCCATATTCACCTCAATTAGATTCCTATCTCTTAAAAGTGAATCATTTGAGGAATTTAGATTATTCTCCAATTGGATTTAAAGAAAGCTATGATGTGAGAAATCTACTATTTATAGTGATCATGGAAGAGAATTTGGGAATCATAAGTTCAAATCATATTTTAAGGAGCTAGAAATATAACATAATTTTTCTAACATTAGGACCCCTCAGTAAAATGAGGTAGATGAAAGAAAGAATAAAACCTAAGTAGAAGCTACTAGGGCTATGTTAGTTAAATATTCTCTCACTATAATTTTTTTAAATATATGTATTGAATATTGCTTATAATGTTCTAAATAGGGTTAATATTACGTCCAAACTCAATAAAACACCTTATGAGCTTCTTAAGGGTTGGGCACCCAATCTTTCACATCTTCATGTCTTTGGGTGTAATTGTTTCATTCTTATTAATGGAAAACCTCATCTAGGTATATTTGATCTTAAGTCTGATGAAGTAGACTTCTTACATTATTCCTTTATAGGTAAAGCCTATAGGATCTTTAATAAGAGGACCTTAGTTTTAGAGGAGTCAACTCATGTGGTATTTGATGAATCTGATAGATCTAGGGAGCCTAAGTTAGAAAAAGAATATGAGGTAGAGGTTACTTTAAGAGTAGAATTCATTGATCCAGGAAACATAGAAGAACCTCAGCAGGGCATTGCCTAAAGAACGGAGATATTCATCTAGTCATCTTAGAGTACTCATCTTAGAAGATCCATCTATATGAGTCAAAACTACACATGAACTTAAGAAGGAGGTTAGTCATTATGCATTCATCTCTATGGTAGAACCCACTAATTTAGATCAACCCCTATCTGATGAATTCTATATCCTTGCTATGTAAGAAGATTTGAACTAATGTATTAGGAATGATTTATGGGAGTATGTTAGTAGACCTAAGGACTACATTGTTGTAGGAATTAAATGGGTGTTCATGAATAAGATGAATTATTTTAGAATTTCACCAAGCCCCTAAACTATGGTACCTTTAGTACATTGAGGAATAGACATGGTGTCATTGATATTCATGCTTGTTTTAAGGTAGAGTGAAATCAACAACATATGCAAAAAACTATTTTTGTGTGTTGCCATTTTTACTGAGTTTTTAAATTTTTTTTTTGTCTTTATTTTGTGTGTTTGTTAACTCTAGCTAGTAGATGTTCCATGATCTTCACACACTAATATATTTTTAAAAATAAAAAATATGTTCACATCATACTATATGAATCTAATTTATAGTGTATTATCTTTACATGTCTACATATCCTCAATGCTTATGAAATCAATAGTCAGAATGCGACGAATCATTGATTATCTTATTGTATAACAACCTACTTCATAATATATGATCCACATATCATTAATTATAAGATAAAATTAATTCGATCATTATGATATTAAATTCAAATTTTCATATACGAACACCTATTTGTATTATATGATATATTAGTTAAAGATCGTACAAGCTGACTCCTCCTGATGATAGATTCAAAGAAGATCACCCAGTATGATTCTGATCATGTTGTATGATTGGACCAACCTTTTTGGCTAATTTTCCTTGAAAATTAAACTTTTTCAAATAATATTATATGAACTAGATTGCACTATACAATAGCCTTAAAACCATATATCTAAGGAGAGGGAAGTATAATGCTTTCAATCAAAATATAATTCCTTTTCTTATTTCTTAGACTCTATTTTTAAATCTTAAATTGCCAGAGGAAAGAGCTCTCTCACTCTAGTAGGCATCTCTTTTAGACCTCTGGTAGACCCTCGGTTACATGAATTTGCTAATTAAGGATGTTGGAATAACACCATTAAAAATCATCAATCAGGATGTCCTGAACTTTCAGGTTTTAAATCTCTTTGCTAGCACTAAATTCCACTTCATTATCACCTTAGATTTACCATTTAACTCTGAATTTCTTTTTGAATTCTTTGACAAACATAGAGTTAATAATGAAGGGGAAGCCCTTAAATCTTTTGTTTATAAGAGACCTATTGAAATCATCTATGAAGATTTTGACCAAATCCTACATCTCTTCACTACTAGCCTTAAAGAAACACACAATTTCCTCTCTTCTTAACTATAACTAGACTCAAGCAAATATAACTATAAGGGATACTCTACTGAATACAAGCGCTCCTTTAGTGCTCAAGATGCATACATAATCAAGCATATCCTCCATAATAAAATCATTCCAGAAGTAGGTGGTAGGGTAAATATCATACCTCTCATATCCCTAGTGACATATTTCATAATGTTCAAAATTAAATTTAATGAAGAAAACCTAATTATCCACTATATTGAAAATTTGACAGGCATTTTCAATCCCAGGAATAAATATAAGCAAAATTTACCACTAGGTCACCTGATATCTTATGTCCCATAATCTAAACAAAATATACAAAATCTTGCACCACTTAATCACCTTCCAATAGCTCCTTTCATTTCATCCATAGTGATAGATTCCTCCATGCACATTATATGGTGGATCCCAAGTTAGAGGAGCAGGGGAACTCCAGCACCAACCCTTATTCATGACTACAACTCTATAGTGGAGTGACTCAAAAAATTAGAAATACAAAAACCACCCATTATCAAGAGAATAGTCAGCACTAAGAGTTGCTTCACCCATAGCATAAACTACTCTAGCAATAACATTAGCAGCTCCAGCAGCAACTAGAGGATGATCGAGCCTAGTTTAGGGATAAAATTTCTACCCTTCACCAATACTTCTAACCACCACCACCAGCTCCACTTGATCGATTCAGTACAACTTCTGATGCTTCTTTTTTATGTGGTTATTATTATTTTCTATTAGTTTATTTTTTGTTTGTTATTCTTTATTTTCTCCTTTTTGGTGATGTCAAAAGGAGAGTAGAATATTGGCAAAATATATCTTTTTTATTGGTAAGGGGGAGATTACGAGACAATCAAATAAACTTGTACATTCATCCAATAATATTTACCATTATAAAAAAGGGGGAGATTATAATAAATTAGGATTCTGAGCTTATGATTTTAATGGTGACAAACATTATTTAGTTTCTATTTTGGTTCTCCTAATATTATTATTGGATATTTATTTTGTTCACACTAAAATTTTAGGAAGTCGTACACATGCAAAAGGCTCATCTTAAGATTGGGTAGAATATGTTTGATGTTTCTGCAAAGAGTCTGTATTTTTATTCATTTAATTTTTATATTTCTCAAGTCAAAAGTCATGTAAAAGGTGTATGTTAAATCAGCAACCATGTACACACACATGGGGAGGAAAACTAAGTGTATTAATTTTTGTGAATAGTGTATTGTATGATCTAAATCATATGGCATAATCTGAGTAAAATATTTATTAATTGAATACTTAATTAAGAAAATTTGAATTTAAACAAATCATATTGTATTATCCACATCGTATAGAATGATCTATAGAAATCATGATTTCTGGCACCTATCGCAAATTATGCAATATTTTAAAATTCAAAATATAACATATTCATAAGGTATGATATCCATCATCTTATATAATTTAATAAATCTTCCCTGATTAATCCTATGATTAGGAAATCAAATTATAATTAATTAATTATTTAGATCATATTATATGATGTCCTCAATCATAATGTATGACCCGATTTACTCCTTGGAAGACATTTAATCACCATCGATCATACTAGACAAAAATAATATTCAATTAAACTAATCATATTGTATGATTATAAACTAATAATGGACAATCAAATTAAAAAAATTCAACTAATTATTAGGACCCTCACTCATCATACAGTACTAATTAGATAAATTAAGCTAATTATATTGTACGATCCCCAATCATACTATACAATCAAAAGCAAAAAAAATTAAAATTTTGTGATTTTTTTGAAGCCTTATATAAAAAACTTTATATTAGTCTTTTGAAAAGACTATTGGTTGTTTAAAGAATTCTTTGAGAGAGCTTTGTGAGGTCAAAGAGCCTGGAGAGGGAGAAGGAAAAGTTATGTGAGAGAGAGAAGTAATGTGAGGGGATTCATGTGGTTGCTCTAAGCATGCTTCTGCCTTATTTCTCTAGGTGTCAATGTTGGTCTCTAGGGTAGATCTACGGGGAAATGATTCAAGGCTAAAGGTCTAGGTTCTCTACCTTCACCTAGGAGGATAAAAAGGATTCTAGGATCTGTCTTCATAGGATGGTGAAAAATGATTCTTGATTTTTTGCCTTTACTAGGATCGTGAAAATGGATTCCAAGTAAGTTTCCTTCATGAAGAGAATGAAAAAGCTTCAAGATACTCTACCTTCACAAGGAGGGTGAAAAGATTCTGGCACTCAATCATACTGAATTAGTGGAAGAGATTGTTTAAAGGTTTTTTCATCTTACTATGGGGGATTAAGGAGAGACACTATAAGTTTTAGTGTAATACCCAGAGAGGACTCTTGTGAGTGGACGTAAGCCATTGTTTGATCAAACCACTATAAAGTATGATGTGTTCATTCTTTATTTACGTTTTTTTTTTACATTTTAATTCCATGCATGTTTATTATTCGTGTAAATCTTTATTTTTATTATGAATCTTTGGTTGTGTTGATTATTATTAGAAAACAAAAATAAAAATAAAAAGCAAAAAAATTAGTTTCTTTTAATAATTGATTCATAATTTGAATAATATAACACTCAAATTTTGTGATAAGGTCACAAAGTTTACGGTTCATCAGAGAATTACTTGGAATTCAAGGCTAAAGATGTAGTTATAGAGGTGATAGAATTATCTAGTTTTAATTATGAACCTTTTATTGAGGATTATTTTATATGTGATGATTAAATCAATGTGCAATTCAATATTTTAAATTAAGTAAATTATACTATAAATTCAAGAGTACAACTTCATATTTATAGTGGAATAACATTGAAATTAATATTTATGATTTATTAATTTAAAAGTTAAATGAATGGTCAAATTTATAGAAGCTTGCATTAAAGGTCCATAGGTCCCTTCTTCATCTCCTCAGTACTATAATATATTTATCCTATGATTGTTGCAAATTAATTGAATACTATTGTTAAGAAAATGCAACATAATACAACAAAAACAACAACATCAAGCCTTTGTCCCACTACGTGGGGTCGACTACATGAATCCTTTTTCGCCATTGTGTCCAGTTAAAAGTTGAAATCTCATCTAAATCTAATAAAGAAAGATCATTTCTAATATATTCTAACCAAGTCTTTTTAGGTCTACCTTTACCTTTCTTAACATAAGCCAAATCTAATACCTCAACTTTCCTAACCGGTCATCGGAAGGCCTCTGTTTAATGTGACCAAACCATCTAAGGCGACTCTCTCTATTCTTATCTTCCACTGGAGCTACTCCAACCTTTTCACGTATATGCTCATTTTGTATCCTATCTCTAAGGGTCAAGCCACTCATCCACCTAAGCATCCTCATCTCTGCAACACTTAACTTAGTATTATGCTTCCAGAAAATGTAAAACTTGTCGAATAATCATGACATGAATCCTTTAAGAAAATGTAACATAATATAAATATTAAATTATGATTGCATTTATAAAAACATTATGTTGTAAGAATGCCTTTTGTTTATATTGTGTAAACCAATAATGATAAAGATGTGTCTTTAATACAAAAAGATGCATCATAAATAAGTGTGCCTAATTAAAAAGAAGCTTTATAAAGATGTGCCTTTTAATATAAAAAGGTGTTTTATGAAAAGAGGTGTCCAATTGAGAAGATGTGAACTTCTCTTATAAAAGGATGGTTAAAGTTTTAGAAGAGATGAGGATGTGAGAGAATCATTCTCTAAGTCTTTCTAATTTGGAGAATAATGATGTTTTAAGAACACAATATTGAATTTCAAATATTAATATGTTGAGAACACAAATTGAATTCAAAAGAAATCGTGTTTATTAATAATTAATTGAACGTGCCCATTCATTAAAATATATTTGGTGAGGTGATTACAAGAAGAATATTTGTGATCGTAATCAATATTTTGATAATTGTTTTTTTTTAATAATCATTTTTTATAAAAATTAAATTGAGAAAGTTTCATTTTAATTTTCTATTTCATGTTTTTTTATTTCTACATTTATATAGTGGATAATATAAATCCAACAATTGGAATCAGAGATAGAGTTTTTGTTATGTACCAATTTAAATTTTATGGTTTATTAAAATTCTTATTAAAAATGATAAAATTAATTTGTCATAGTAATCTTTTTTTTTTCATATGATAAAAAATGATAAAATCTTATATGATAGTTTTAATTTTTGTTAAAATGGTCAAGCCAAATGATCAAAAGTATATAAAATAGATCTATCATAAAATCATCCTTTTGCTTAGTATTTATATAGTTTGTTTATTTTTTTGTAAAAGCTTTAAAGCAGTATTGCATGTGATGAGAATTTTAAATAGAGTACTTCGTATGAGTAAATAAAATTCAAGCATTGTCTATATAAATGCTCCATTCAATGATATTTGTAAAGAAAATAGAAATCTTTTTTTTTTGTGGGCAAAAATCTAAAATAGATCTTGAAATTACTTTCTAAAAAAATCATTTACTCTTTTTAACCATAATTGTTTAATCCTAGAAGTTAAATAGTAAATATATATTTATTATTTAGTATAAAAATTTCATAATATTATTATTATGAATGGAATTTTATGTTTTATAAGATGAAATAAAAAATGACTGGGACTGGGTAATATGACAATAAATTCTTTAGTCCCCATTATTAATTCAACACTATGAGTTTTAAGTGGTGCCTAGCTGCACATAGATTATGTTCCCCTATGAATGGTGTCCATTTAATTCAATAATAAGGTTAGATTTTAAAAATAATTTCTTGGAGATATATTTTCAAATTGGCCTACTTTGAAATACTAATTTTAATTTAAATATTAATAAATTAAAAAAGGGTCACACTCCTGTAGATATATATTAAATGTGTTAAATATATCTTAACCAAATAAATGTTTATTAATAAATAAAGATAATATGAGATATTTATGATTTTATTAATTACTTAATAATGCATCAAATTAATTTTATAATAATTTGATTTACCCCACAGTAGCATATTATTAATAAATTAGTATAATAATGGCATTAATAAATAATTTTATAATTTATTTTAGACATATATCATTTACTTGGGTATTATGCTAATACATGACAAATTTGAATAATATGACATGCTAAATCTCTTAAATATGTGTATTTATTTATTTCACTTATCATAACAAATCTCATTCTCACAATGTTAGCAAATGAAGAGTCAATCGAGGAAAATTTTGTGAAATGGAAAAAATAATATGAATATTATTCTGATTTGTGCAAATTATACGTTTATTTTGATTGAGGAATTTCATCCCACTCCTACTATCAATGCTTCTTATATTCTATGAGATGCCTATGATAAATGGGTTGAATCAAAAAAATAAATAGTTATGCCATATCCTTACTTCCATGTTTGACATGCTAAGATCATGAAATGAAACAATGATGACTACATATGAGATTATGTAATATCTCCAATATATGTTTGGTTGTCCTTCTAAACAAGCTCATCATGAAGCTATCAAAGCAATTATGAATTCCAAAATAAATGTGAATGTCTCAGCTTAAGAAAAAATTCTCAAAATGATAAATTTATATTCATAAAGATGAGATTAATGGAGCGATAATTTATGAGGGAACTAAAATGGGGATAATTTTTGAAACTCTATCCTTGAGATTTCTATAATTCAATAGTAAGTAAGTTATGAACTATGTGAAGTATAATCTAGCTGAATTGCTAAATGGGCTTCCAACTTTTAAATCCATTTCAAAAGAGAAATAGTCATAATCAAATGTTGCATAAACTCATCCTTCTTATAGTCATAAGAATAATAAGTGGAAGAAAAAGATGGAAAGATAAATTTTCTAAAAGGAGGCAAAGACAACAAGAATAAAAGTAATAAAAATATTAAAAGCTCTAAAAAGGGACCCAAAGGAAATTTTTTTTATTATGGATCAAAGAGCTTTGAAATACAATTGCACTAAATATCTTATAAAGCTATAAGGAAAAGAAGATGGAAATAAAAGTTAAATTTGATTTACTAGTTTTTGAAACATGTTTAGTTGAAAATGGTATATCATTCTAGATACTTGATTCTAGACCAGTTGATCATATATATTCTTTATTGCAAATGCTTAGTTAGTGAAAAAAGCTTATCAAAGGGGAGGATGTTATGAGAGTGGGGACAAGAAGTACAATATCAACTTAAGTAATGGGTGTTGTTAGGCTTGAATTTTAAATAAATTTCAATTATTGAACAATATTTATTTTATCTATGATTTTCTAGAAATATTATATATATTTATAAGATATTTAAAAAATACACTGGACTATTTTTATAATAATGAGATTTTTATTTCTAAGAATGATTTGAATATTTGTTATACAATAATAGAAAATAAAATTTTTATATTAAAGCTCACTAGAAATACACTGGTAAATGTTGAAATGTTCAAAGTAGAAAAACCTAAGCAAAAAGGGCAAAAGATTTCATATGAAGATAGCACATATCTATTATATCTTAGACTTGATCATATCAACTATAAAAAAAAAAAGATTGAAAGACTACTAAAGGATGGTCCTTTAAGATATCTAACAGTCGAAACTCTACCAGTTTATGATTCTTATATAGAAGATACATTTTTATGAAAAAAATTAAAGGGAAAAAGAAACCCTCAAACTTGTACATTCAGATGTTTGTGGATCATTAAATATATATGCAAGAGAAAATTATGAATTATTTTTTTACTTTCATAAATAATTATTAAAGATATGGTTATTTTTATTTAATAGTAAAAAAATTTGAAACTTTTGAAAGTTTAAAGAATTTCTCATTGAAGTTAAAAAGAAATTATGCAAGTTATTAAATATGCTTCAATTATATTATGGGGTGAGTAATTAAATATAAATTTAAAGATTTTTTCAATGGAAAGTGGAATTGTATCACAACTTATCGCACCTATAATTCCATACTAAAATGGTGTTGTAGAAAGAAGAAACCATTACTCAATTTGGTTAGATCAATATTGAGTAACACATCCTTACCAAATTCATTTTAGGGACATGCAAAATAAATTGCAATTTATATTTTGAACATAGTACCTTAAAAATTAGTACCAAAGACACCTTTATATTTATATAGTGGGTGTAAACTTAGTTTACTACACATCCATATATGTGGGTGTTTAACACATGTATTGAAAAAATAAATAAATAAATTATAATCACATTTATAAATATGTATATTTGTTGGATATCCTAAAAGTATAAGAGAAGGTTTGTTTTATAGTCCTCAAAAAAGAATGCATTTTGTGTTGGCAAATGCCACTTTTCTTGAACATGAAAATATGAAAAACATCAAACCTCAAAGTAAGATGTTACTGATAAGTATAAATTATATACTACTTAAAATATCTTTTTTTTATAAAAATATATTATTTTAGTTAATTTTATTAAAAAAAATCCTTAAAAATGGCATAACATACTAAGGAGCCTATAGTGCTGCAATGTAGGAAGAAACGTTGTTGCAGCACAATCGAGGAATGACATATTAGATATAATAGTGTCATGTTCTCTATTTACAAGCAATATAATGGTGACACTTTCAGCACTGCAACATTCCTAGCACCACCACGTTAGAAAGTCAACTTGGTAGCACTATGTTCTTCATAATTTAAGTGATATGGTGCCACAATTTCTCAAGCCTTGGTGCCAATTTTTTCAATCAGTTGCCATAGAGCTTGAATGTCAACAATACCATAGATTTATAGTTATAAATTCTGTGGCCCACATTTTTCTAGTGAAAGGTCATGATTGTTCACTAAGAAACCATTCCATGCAACAAGCACTACAACGACATAAAAAATTAAGTATCGGGGAGCTAGTTCATTTAAAGCATGTTGTGGTGCTAATTTTTTAAGCATTATTATAGTGACAACTTCCTTTTTGTGTATTCATATAAATAGATGTTATGTTTTATTTATAGAAGAGTTTTGTACTTCTATAGGCCCCTCTTAGAGTGAAATCTAAGAGAGGCTAGGGAAGTACAAGATATAATCTATTAAAGTGTTTAGCCTATATTTGTTTAAGAAACTCTATAAGTAAATGAAGAATAAGTGTAGAGGAGATATCTTGATCCTTCCTAGTAATATCAGTCTCTTATATTTTCATTCATCTATAAATTTAAAACAAATGAGTTTGCTTATCATTTATTATATATCTGGCTAAATCTTTTATTTTGTATTGATAAAATAAAGAGCATGTTAAGTACTAATGAAGACTCTTATTCTTTAATTGGCTAATGATGCATTAAATATTTTATCCTTCTTTATTTATGTATATAGTGGCCATATGTACAATTAAAATATAGTGTGATATGTAGCCTCAACGGAGGAATGCAAAAACAACCAAGAATATTAAAATAGAATATTGACATGCCTAGATATAGGATATTAAATATTCTAAGTTCTTAATAAGATATTATGACTATAGAAGGTCAGTAGATATCCTTTTCACCGCAATAAGCTCAACAGAGATCTAGGGATGTATATGCTTTGAATCACATTACCATGAAGAGTTTAGTTAGGAAAAATATAAAATTTGATTCATCAATCTAAAGTATTTTTATGAAATATTGAATCCACTATTCTATTATTTTATTTAATGATAAAAGCTCCAAAAAAAATTATTTTTATTTCAGTAGGATAATTCATGCAATTAGAGTAAATGTTAGTATTTTGTTTGTAAATAAGCATAACACTTTCTCATGGGTTTGACATTCTATTCTGTCACTTTATTACAAGATTTGGTATGTATACTTATATAGATTAAGTGGGGTTTTATTATTTACATATCAAAGAAAATTGGCAAGCTTAACAAGTATATCGCATCTTTTGCTCAAATTGAAGGAGAATCAACTTATGAGAGTTGAGAGATATTTAAGAAAATACTTAAGAAATGCCCTTAACATGCTTTACTTAATTTGTTGGTTATTTAAACTTTTTGTAATGGACTAGTAGGATCTCTTAGACTAACCATAGATACTATAACTATAGGTTCATTAATATCAAAGTCATTTGAAAAGCATATGAACTAATAGAGGAAATGGCTACTAATAATTTCTAGTGGCCTACGGATAGGATAAATCCTAAGAGAGTAGCTAGAATTTATTAGCCAGATGCTTTGTCAATCTTGACTTCACAAAATGTAGTAATTTATAAGTAATAAGATAACTTAAATGTTAGAACCAAGACAGATGGGTCTGATAATGTCATCAGAGATCCTAGAAATTTAAATGCCATAGCACAACATCACATATTTCCATCACATTATGTTACATATTTTAAACAGCTCCATCTTGATAACAATGGGTAGATCCCCTTGGAAAATATTATTTTACAATTAGGAATCCAATTGCATGAATAATCTACTGCTCTATAAAAAATGAGGATCAAATAAGGCATCTTATTAGGTTGATTAATTATTAAAAATTAAAAGAACAACATCATAAAATCTAACTTAGAAGTGGGACTTATTTGGGAGAACCTTACAAAGATAAAGATCTACCTCTGAAGAATAATGGTAAATATGATCAAGAAAATAATTCTTCAATTGAACAACCTAACTTTATAAAATAAGCTTAAAATTTAATTAGGAAGGTTGTAGAGAGACAATCACCACCTTTTCCTTAGAGGTTGATCAAATAAAATCTTAACAAATAGTCTTCAAAGTTCTTATAAGTATTTTAAAAAAAAAATATTAATATACCCTTCTTTGAAGCTTTAGAGCAGATGCCTATTTATGAAAAAATTTATGAAGGATATTTTGAATAAGAAGAGGAAGCTAGGATAATTGAAAACTATTACATTAACTTAAGTGTAGTGCTATAATTTAGAAGAGACTTCCTAAAAAACTTAAAGATCACCTAAGTTTTACCATTCCTTTAACTATTGGTGAAAAATTATGTAGGAGAGCCTTATAAATTTTAGGATCTAGTATTAACCTCATGATTATTTCCATCTTTAAAAGATTACATATAGGAGAGGTTCAACCTACTTCAATTACTCTTCAATTGGCTAATAGATCTTTTAGTCACTAAAGAGGGGTAATAGAATATATTTTGATTAAGATCAATAAATTCATTTTCCCTGTTGATTTTATTTTTCTAGATATGGAAGAAGATAGGAAAATACCCCTCATATTAGGAAGACGTTTTAGTTACTGAAAAAGCCATGATTGATGTGTAAAACATGAATTGACTATGAGGTTCAAGATCAGAAGGTTATTAATGATGTACTTAAATCAATAAAATTCCCTCAAGAAAAGAATAAAGATTACTTTAGGGTGATTTATATGATATTATAATGGAGAGCTTAAAAGAAGAATTTTTGGAAGGAGGTTTATTGGAAGAGGAAGAAGATTAAAAGAATAATGAGATTTTAGCGAAATTTGTTGTAACAAATGAAGGTAATATAAGTTTAATAAATAGAAAGTATGAATTGTTAAAAACTTCATCTTTTGAGAATACTTAAAAAAACTCCATCGAAGAAGCCCCTAACTTAGAGCATATGGCTTTACCTTGTCATATAAAGTATACTTTTTTGGGTAATAAGTCTACTCTTCCTGCAATCATTTCAACAAAATTAGAACAACATCAACTAAGTAAATTGATTAGGGTTTTAAGTGATTTTGAAGGAGCTATTGGGTGGATAATTGCTGACATTAAAGGATTTAGTTGATTAATTTGCATTCATAGAATGTAATGGAAGCTAATTCTTTCGTAATCTTGATGTTTGATAGAATTAAGTGTAAAGCACTAGTTATCTTGTATCCTTTGTTTTAGTTTTATATCACATGTTTGCACCTTTCTATCATTCATATGAAAGCATGTGTTATTAATAGTTTTTCAATTTATATTTATATTTGATTAAAATTTTCATTAAGCTTACATTATTACATTATCTTCTAATAATATCTACACAATCTTATTATTTATTTAAATAGAATAAAAAAATAATTTAAAATTATATAAAATTAGGATAATAATAAAACTCTATATTATAGTTAAAATAAACATTATTTTATAATTCATATGTTAGAATAACTAATATTTAACTAGCTTAGATCATTTAAATTATTGACTTAACTTGAATTTATAAGTTATATATTTATACATTGATCTTCGAATTAAAAAATGAATAATTAAGGATAAAAAATAGATATGAATAGATTTAAATTAAAAATAATAGTAACCTAAATTTGAAATTAGTGATCTCATCAAATCCTTAACATAAAAATTATTAAGATTATAAGAGGTTTTAAGCAAAATTGATATTCAAAATCATTAATTATGTACTCCAAAAAAATTAAAAAATAAAAAAAGTGTGATGAAAAAGAAGATGACTATATTCAAAAATTGGTATCAACTAAAGCTTAAAGTATAACTGTAATCTTATACTTAAGTTTTTAAAGGATGAGATAAGAGAACTAATTAAATTTTAATTTTTAACTTATATATATATATATATATATATATATATATATATATATATATATATATATATATATATATATATATATATATATATATATATATATATATATATATATATATATATATATATATTCTTAATTCAAAAGTCAATAATTATATTCATAACTTAACATTGTTAATTTTAACTACTTCTAGTCTGTGATGTATTAACGTATATTTTAATAATTTTAAATTATCAATTTTTATTTTGCTTATATAATTAATCAGAAGTGCAAATTCCATTATTTGCTTTAGTCAAGCAAGAGTTTAAACTAGGAAAATTTTGATGAGTCAAAATACATACAATTTAATATATATTTTATTTTTAATAAAATGTTTTATTTTAATTAATATTGTACAGGAAAAAACAAAAAAATGACATAAAAAACTAAGGAGCCCACAATGCTATGACGTAGGAAGAAACACCACCGCAACACCACCTTTAACACCAATGAGGCACCAT
The DNA here is from genome assembly GCA_016618105.1 of Dendrobium huoshanense. Classification (NCBI taxonomy): domain Eukaryota; kingdom Viridiplantae; phylum Streptophyta; class Magnoliopsida; order Asparagales; family Orchidaceae; genus Dendrobium; species Dendrobium huoshanense. Next base: position 71,744,009 of record CM028343.1, on the reverse strand, counting down.
ATTTTGGATATAACAGTGCCATGTTCTGTAGTTTTTAGCATGTGGTTGTGACATATCTAGTGACTTAGTGTTACTAATGTCGTTGTGTTAGAAAGTCAACTTGATAGCATCAAGTTCTAGAGAATTTAAATACCGTGGTGCCACAATTTATCATGCCAAGACACAAATTTTTCCAATCAAGTGCCAAGGTGCTAGAATGTCAATAGCACCATGGTGTTACATTTATAACTTCCAAGGTGCAAGTTATTTTAGTAAAGGTTGCAACTATTTATTAAGAAACTATTCCATGTCAGCAAGTACCATGGCGAACCAAAAAATTTAGTGCTAAGGCTCTTATTCATTTTAAGGGTATCACTGCTCCAATCTTTCAAGAACCATAGAGCTAGATACCTTTTTGTGTATTCTTATAAATAGATGTTATATTTTATTTATAGAGGAGTTTAGTCACTGGTTTTAAATTTACTACTTTTTTAATATACTTCTCTAGTCCCCTCTTAGCATAAAATATAGGGGAGGCTAGGGAAGAACAATATATAATCCATTGGAGTATTTAGCCTGTGTTTCTTGAAGAAACTCTATAAGTAAAGGAAGAAGAAATATAGAGAAGATACATTGATCCTTCTTTGTGATATTACTCTCTTGTATTTTTATTTCTTCTATGAATTAAATGAAAATGAGTTTGCTTATCATTTATTATATATTTGGATAAATCACTTATTTTTTATTGATGATGTAAAGAGCATGTTAAGTAATAATGAAGACTCTTATTATTTAAATGTATAATAATATCTCAATTTTTATTTAATACACATAGTGGACATATTTGTAGTTAAAATATAGTGTGATGTATAGCCTTGATGGAGGAATGCAAGTATAACTAGGAGTATTGAAATTGAATGTTTGCATTGTTATATATATGATGTTAAATATTCTAGATTCTTAAGGATATATTATAACTGTAGGAGGTCAACAAATATCTTTTTTACCTCTATAAGCTTGATAGAGATCTAGGGATGCAAATGTTCTGAATCACATTACCAAGAAGAGTCTAATTATGAAAAATATGAAATTTGCATTCATCATTCTAAAAAATTTTTAAGAGATATTGTATCAATTATTCTATTATTTTATTAAGTGTTAAAAACTCCAAAAATATCTTTTTTTATTTCGGTAGGATAATTCATGCAATTAGAGTAAATAGTAGTATTTTATTGATAGTAAGCAAAACACTTCCTCATAGATTCAATACTCTACCCTATCACTTTATTACTCGATTCAACATGCATACAAAGTGGGGTTTTATTATTTACATATTAAAGAAAACCTAAGCAATATTTAGGGTTGATAAAATATGTAATTCTTACTCACTCAAAGCTTCACTCCACAAAACCCATCAATTACTCAAAGAATTACAAAATGAACCAACCATAAAAGAAATAAAAAATATTATTGAAAGTCAACAACAAGAAACTACCACTCTAAATTAGGAATCTTTAATGCCTCATCATAGTGGGAGGGTTATTAAATTACCCTCTCACTATAAACTCAATGAAGAAGTATATATTATTACATCAAATGATGATCTATTGACATATATACAAGCACTAGAGGATTCTGATAAAGAAAAATGGCAAGAAGGCATAAAACTTTAAATAGATTCAATGCATTTCAATTATATTTAGGAACTTAGAGACCTTCCTAATGATGTAAGACCTATAAGATGTAAATAGATCTATAAAAAAGGTGGTGTTGACAGAAATTTTGAGACTTATAAAGCCAGGCTAGTGGCAAAGGGCTACACCCAAAAAGAGGGAATTGATTATAAAGAAACTTTCTCACCAATTTCCATGCTTCTATCCAAACATATAATTTTATCCATTACCACATATTATAGCACTACAGGAAAGTGGTTGTTTACCAGCATAATTTTTAGCAGATATTTATCTGACGGTATAAGTAGTGTTCAAATCAATGTAAGTTATGCTAAAAAATAAGCGGCATGATTTCTAGCAGAAAATTTTCATTAAATTACTGGCAAAAAAATTATCTGTCTAACTACCAAAATATATGAAACTATCATTAAATATCGGCAAAAAATATGCCGAAGATTACCGGTAGAATTTTTTTACAGATATTCAGCAAACTTACTTAAACCCGACAAAAGGTATACGGTGAAATACCACCAAAAAGAGCCATATTTACCTTTCCATGGAAACACCCTTCTCATTTTATTCGCAATCACCTTTGTAGCCTCCAGTGCCTCCTTTTCCTCCAGTGCCTCTCTATGCCTTTGTCACCGGCATGCCTTTATTGGAAACTTGTCGCTCATTGGTAGCACCTCCATCATTCACGCCTTCATCGAACATGCCTATTCATCGATGTTCTCCATCGATACCTTCATCAATCCTTTATTGTTAGTTGCACATTAAGCTTTGTTTGTTTATGGATGTTCTGAGTAGACATTTGCAATAATGGTGGGACTGTGATATTGGGTGATCAAGTAAATAAAAAGAGTGAATGGTGGGACTGTGATATTGGGTGATCTAGTCAATAGAATGAGTGAATGTTTTAAATTTCTCAAGTCTATTGTTCAAAGCGATGGTGAAAATGATGGGGATATTATTAGTAGAATTCAAATTGGATAGTTGAAGTGGAGGAATGCATCATGCCTATTGTGTGATAGAAAAGTATCTCTCAAACATAAATAAAAATTCTATAAGATGATGGTGAGACATGAAATGCTTTACAGTGCATAATGTTGATCATTAAAAGAGAAGCATAAAGTTAAGTGTTAAAGAGATGAAAATATTCAGATAAAACGGTGACATCCCGATGACCTAATTAGATATGTAGGTGCAGATGTAGATGCAGATGCAGCAAGCCCTGTTGTTGGATGAACTATGGAAAATGAGGGAGTAGTTTAGTGGAAAGCAGGAAACATCAGTAGATGAGGAGATTGATTTTGAGTATATGTTGTGTTCTTATTTTTGGACAACTATTGTTATTTATTTTGAATATTTAGGTCATTTTAAATGAACAAACCTTAAATTTTATTTTGAATTATTTGGTGAATGATCAATTAATTTAGAATGTATGTTTATGTTCAATGTTTGGTGATGATTCTGATGCATATGTAAATGTGTATGTTTGAATGAATATAGCTTTGGAATACTTCTATGTAGGTTGTGTTGTAGACAACATTACCCTAGGAGAAAATGCTATTTTTTAATATATTTACTACAGGTTTCTGGCAAATTTTTGATAGATTATCTGCCATAAATATTTACATAATGAAATTTTATCGATGTTCTTGTGAAAACATTCCGCCTATATTTTCACCAGATTTTTTTATTCGTATTTGTCCAGCGAAAGCATCCGACAAATAAAATGCCAAACCCCAACCATCAGAATGACATCTTGGTTTTGAGTTTTTTGCTGGAATTATGTCGGTACGTCCACCGAAAACATTTCTGATGAAATTTTTTTGCCAAAATAAACTTTCCTACTCATGATTTACCTTTGAACAAATTTTCGTTAAAAGTCCACCATAAAGGTAATTTATTGGAAAATTTCCATGTTTGTCGATGGATTTTGTCCACCAATAACGAACGATTTTCCTATAGTGTAGCTATGAGATTTAGCAAATGGATGTTAACATGGCTTTTTTGAATGGTTATCTAGAAGAAAGTATTTCTATACAACAAGTAGATGGTTTTATAATAAAAGGTCAAGAGCAAAACATTTGCAAGATACAAAGATCAATATATGAACTTAAGCAAGCTTCAAGGTAATATAATATAAGATTTTATGAAATGAACCTTGTGTTTATAAGTATTTCAAAAATAAGATGGTGTTGTTCTTAATTTCTTACATAGATGATATTCTGCTTATAGGGAATAATACTAAAGTATTTTTTATGTAAAACAATGTCTAGCTAAACAATTCCAAATGTAAGATTTAGGAGACGGAAATTTTGTACTTGGGATAAAGTTAATAAAACATCTCAAGAATAAAATGTTAGAACTGTCTGAAGCATCCTTTATTGAAAATATTCTTATAAGATTTTGAATGTAAAACTCCAAGAAAGGAAACATGCCTTCATGTCAATGAATTTCTCTTTCTAAAATGCAGTTTCCTCAAACATAATAAGAGAAACATGAACTGCGACAAATGCCTTATGCATAAATAGTTGGTAGTTTAATGCAGTGTAGGACTTGAGCTTTTCTATGCAGTAGGCATATTCAGTAGATATCAATCTAGCCTAGGAAGGATTCATTGGGAGGCGGTTATACACATACTTAAATATCTCAAAAAACTAAAGATTGTGCTTAGGTATTCTAGAATTGATTTGATTCCTTAAGGATGCACTAATGCTAAATTTTAACAAAAAAAAAAAAACTAAAAGTAAATCCATGTCTGGCTCAGTGTTTATTTTAGGAGGAGGAGGCATAGTTTAATGAAGCATAAAATAATTATGTATTTCTAACTCAACAATGGAAGTTGGATATGTATCTATTATAGAAGTAGCTAAATAGATAATTTGGCACTATAATTTTCTTATAGAATTAGAAGTTGTTCGAAATTTAGAAAAAGCTCAAATACTATTTTATGATAAAGTTCGACTATAGAAAATACAAAGAAATCAAATCTCATAAAAGAGCAAAGCATATAGATAGAAAGAATCATTTGATAAGAGAGATTGTGAAAGAGGGAAATGTATCAATACAAAAGATAGAATCTCAAGAGAATATTGTTCAACCATTTATATAGATGATGTTGAAAGGTTTTTTCATAAACATGTACAAGGAATGAGATCATAGTAAAATACCTCATTTTCCTTAGGGAAAGTGGGATTTTATTATGGAATGTGCCCTAAGGAAATATTATTGTAATATATTTTCTATTGAATTAAAATATCTAAAGATAAGTTTAACATATATGAATATTATTATTTGATAAAATATTTTGTTATCATATTTATTTCATGATTATTTATGTAACCATAATTCAATATCTAATTATATACAAGAAGATTGAATTATGGATAAGAATCTAAATAGTCCATAATTATTAATTACAATTGGAATCTATAATTAAATATTAATAGTATGATCCACCAACATTGAGAATGGAATTGTCTTATCTGAATTATTTAATATTAAGATATTAAGGTTGGAGGCACTTTATATAGTAAGATTATATAGGACATGACCAAATAAATTTGGGATCCATTAATAAATTACATTTTCAATAAAGAGATTTTTAAACTAATCATAAAGATGATCATATATAAAGTAGTATTAATCTGATGTTATTAATAAATTTCTATTTGTGGTATATGATTTCTTGACTTGCTCAAAAATAGTTTAGAAGATATAAACTCATTCATTGTATCTTAGAAACACAATGAAACAAATGACTGAGAATATAAATATAAATATAAGAAATCCATTCATTTTTATCTTGAAAGTTAGAAAACTAGTTCCCTTAAATAACTAATTCAAACTTGAACATAGTTAAAGAGGTAACAGAATTACCTGTCTCTAATTATGAATTTTTTATGAAAGATTATTTTATATTTAATGATTAAATCAATGGACGATTCAAAATTTTAAATTGAGTGAATTATAGTATAAATTTAAGAGTACAATTTCATCTTTATAGTAAAATACATTTAAATTAATAATTTTGATTTATTAATTTAAGAGTTATGTTAATGGTCAAATATATTGAAGCTTGAATTATTAGTTCATAGGTTTCTTGTTCGTCACATTAGCACTATAATATATTTAAACTATAATTATTGTAAATTAATTGAACATTATTGTAAAGAAAATGTGGCATAATATAAATGCTAAAAAATATAATATGATTGCATTTATAAAAGCTTTTATGTTATAGGAACAACTTTTATTTATATTGTATAAACTAATAAATACAAAGATGTATATTTTAATACAAAAAGATGCTTCATGAATAGGTGTGTCTATGATGCTTTATGAAAATATGTCTTTTAATACAAAAAAATATATATTTCATGAAAAGAGATGTCTGAATTGAAAGGATGTGAACTTTTCTTACAAAAGAATGATTCAACTTCTAAAAGAGATGATGATGGGAGAGAATCATTCTCTATGTTTTGCTAATTTGGATAATAAGGTTGTTTTAAGAACACAAAATAAAATTAAATAATATTGAGTTGAGAACACAAATTGAATTTAAAATAAATAGTATTCATTAATAATTAATTGAAGGTACACACTCGCTAAACTATATTTGATGAGGTGACTAGAAGAAAAAGACTTGCGATCTCAATCAATATTTTGATAATTTTCCTTTTTATTTTTGAAATAAATATTTTTTATGAAAATTAAATTGAGAAAGTCTTGATTTAATTTTCTAAATTCCATTTTTCATTTATGCAATTACTTAATGGATGTTATATATCCAACATATAGCCTGATAACATGGGAAGAATTTCTTTTTAAAGTATAGTTCCATCATTTGAATAATGTTTATATTAACTTTGAATTTTATTTTTCTTTTGTACAATATCTATTTTTTTATTTATTTACGGAGAAATTTTGATGATATAAAAATACATATGGTTCTTGAAACAATGTCTTTGGATAAAGACATGGTTCATGCATAATTGTATTGGATGAATCATTTGAGCATTACTATAAAAAAGTAACCTCCTTTTTCCAAAAGATTAATAGGATTAAAGACTCATTTAAATGGCTAGATGTGGCAACATTTAGGCCTATGGAGAGGATGGAATGTTTTGAAAGTTATGGGTTCTTGAATAAGTCATATATTTTTCAATGAATGGAAGTAAAGTTCATTGATATATATATATATATATATATTGTTGCATCCTGGAGTATTCGCAGGGGTAGAGAAATATAAAGCTTAACGTCTTAGCTTTGTATGAAAATTCTACACGCAATCAGATAAGAGAGAGGGTTTGTAGCATTTATAAGACACCAAGATTTTTACGTAGAAAACCCCTAAAAAGGGGGAAAAAACCACATGGCCTAGCCTAGTTTAAATGAATCTACTAGTATTACAGTTGATTACAAATGAGGTCCTTCCTTGGGGAAGGCCTTAGCTTGATGTACAACTTATAGGGTACATTGCATGATAAGAATAAAAAGAATTACAATTGATGTGTTTTTTTGGTCCGAAGGATTGTAGTCGGTGGGCGACATAAGCCGAAAGGACCGTAGTCGGGGGGCAATGGAGGTCAGAAGGACTGTAGTCGGTGGGCGACATAAGTTAGAAGGATTGAGTCAAGTAGAAATCCAATAATGGATAGAAATCTAGCACCGGATAGGTGTCTGGTGAAAATTTGATAACATTTAAAAGTTTGATGTCGGGCAAAAATATGGCAACGAGCAGAGATCCGGCGTCGGGTAGAAGTCCGACGTCAGTTGGTGGTCGAGAAGAACTCTGGAGTTAGATGATATTCTGGCAAAACTTTAGCAGCACTTGGAGATCGGGTAGAGTTTCGACGTCACTTGGATAACGGTTAATGTTTTGGTGTCACTTGAAAGTCGGGCAGAATTCTGACGTCCCGTGGAAGTTTGGCGGAATTCCGATGTCACTTGGAAGTCGGGCATAATTTCGGCGTCCCATGGAAGTCAGACAGAATTTCAACGTCACTTGGAGATCGGTCAGAGTTTCAGTGTCATTTGAAAGTCGGGTGAAATTTTGACGTCCCGTGGAGGTCGGGCAGAATTTTGGCGTCACTTGGAAGACAGGCGGAATTTTAGCGACCCGTAAAAGTTGGGCGGAATTCTAACATCACTTGGAAGTTGGGCAGAATTTTGCCATCACTTGGAAGTCGGGCGGAATTCCGGCATCCCATGGAAGTCAGGCAGAATCCCGGCAGTGGTCGAGGATAAGTTTCTTCACTTCTATCCTTCTCTTCTTCTTTTTTCTTGGGTCTGGGATTGGGCCCCTCCTTAAGAGAAATGAGGGGCTATTTATAGATATTCTGGAGTGGCATGGTCTATAAATACGTGAGAGATCAGGGGTAAATATGGAGTGGTTAGATGGATGGCTGATATTATTAAGAGAGTTGCTATTTGCATATTTTACATTCTTGCAACTTGTATTATTTTGATGATTTCAAATTTTATTGTTTTAAATGTTGTTATCACCTAACACTTTTTTGGAAGAGTTTTTTTTTTCCCTCTTATGTGTACTAACATTTCAGGAAAATTGAACTCCAGACTACTGAATATTTCAAATCAAATTCAGCATGAGATATTTTATAATTTGAAGCTTGTACTTTTCTTTGAATTAAATTTGAGATGGAGTGATTGTAATTGAGTAAATAAACACACACACACTTAAGGAGATCTTTAAAAATTTATACTAATAGTATGGGACGAACATAATTCATATGGGACGATCAAGTTAGTTATCTCCTCTAAAGAGCAATGGAATGAATAGGAATTAAAGAAAATTTTTCTAAGTCCTGATCGTCCAGAACTAATGTTTAATCATCCCAGGACGAAATGTCCTCTGGAAATTTTTTGTTCAAACGAAATTCATATTCATGCCAAGATGAAATGCTCTCTGGAAAATTTTCGTCCAAACAAACTCAAATTCTTCCCAGGACAAAATATTCTCTGGAAAATTTTCGTTCAGACGAAATTCATATTAGTGCCAGGACAAAATGCTCTCTAGAAAATTTTCATCCAAACGAACACAAATTCGTCCTAGGATGAAATGTTCTCTATAAAAATTTTGTCTGGATGAACTCATATTTGTCCCAGGATGAAGTGAACCGACTCTTAAAATTTTGACGATGTCCTGCAGTTTTTAGGAACCGACCTATGGTATAACTGTTCGTACCGGATGAACCTAGTTCGTGCGGGATGATGATCGGGTATGAATTCAGTTCGTACCAATATACATTTGGTTTTTTTCCAACACATTTAATTAAAATTGTTCAGGATGATCCACGATCGTACGGGAAGATCAACTACGTATTGACTTGAAAATTGGTAGTTTTTGGACAGTTTTTCTTATCTTTCATACAAATAGTCCAATTTAGACAGACACTTAATCTTTTTGCCTACAGATCTTCGTGCCTATTGAAAGAAGAGTCAAGGAGAGAGTGTGAGAGAGTGTTCGAAGGAGGATTCTTACTACTGGAGCGTGAAGGCTTCACTTGGTGTTTAAAAGTAAGAGTCTTTACTTTTAATTTGTGATTACTTCACTCTTTTCTTTCTTTCTTCTAGATTTCTTGTGAGAAGATCTATCAAGAAGATCTGGTTCTCTGCCGACACTTGGATAGTGTGAACAGTCGAAGGGTTCTCTGCCCACACTTGGAGAGTGTGAACAGACGAAGGGTTCTCTGCCCACATTAGGAGAGTGTGAAGGATGAAGGGTTTTCTACTCACACTAGGAGAGTGTGAAAGGACGAAGGGTTCTCTACCCACACTTGGAGAGTGTGAACAGCCGAAGGGTTCTTTACCCACACTAGGAGAGTGTGAAAGGATGAAGGGTTCTCTGCCTACACCGGGAGAGTGTTAAAGGACGGACAGTTCTCTGCCAACACTAGGAAGAGTGTAAAAGGACGACGGTTCTCTACCGCACTGGGTAGTGGTGGAAGAGAGTTTTTATAAAGGCTTCTCCTCCTTGATGTGGGTGCAAAAGGAGAGTCACTAGTGATATTAGTGCAATACTCGGAGGGTGCCTCCGAGGAGTGGATGTAGGTCGTGTTTGACCGAACCACTATAAATCTCGTGTCTTTTATTTTTCATCTGTTTTTATTTTTGCTTTACTGTTTTTAACTTGTGATTGAAAAAAATTTCTATAAAATTTACTAAAGTTAATTTTCTCGATTTTAAATTTTAAAAAGAGGGGTATTCACCCCCCCCCCCCCCCCCCCCCCCCTCTTGGTTAGCCGCTGGGATATAAGCTTAGGTTTAACAACCTAACTCATAGTGAACAGGTTTCAACAGAGATTGAATCCCTTGATTGTATATCGTTCATCAAACATTTGAATGTCTTAATGATGTTGGAATTTGGCAATCTTAGGTATGTTAGATTCATCTCGTCGAGCCGCTCGATTCGACCATAAGCACGTTGTGTTTGGAAACCATTTGGTAACTCAAATTGTGGTTTGAACCTTCCAACAATGCTTGTGGTCCTTAATTTGGACTCATTTAGGCTCAAATTGAGTTGAATTTGGTGTCGTTGGGTTCATATTTTTGAGACGCTCAGTTTGACTATAAATTTGCTGAAATCGGAGTTCAGGTGATCCAAAATTTAAATTTTGTAGTTTCCAGGTTGATTTTGCCTCGACATTCATGCCCGATCAAGATAATTTTTTGGTGATATATCAGTTACCCCCCTATTATTGGACGTCAAAGCTCCAAGAGTCCAAAAATACATGCATCGGCACATTGCATTGGCCAAATCGCAAAAAAAAAATTTGCATTCTGAAAATTAAGTATTTTTTGAAACTTGATCATGTATGCCTTGTTGAATTCTAAAAGTATCAAAATTAAGTCCAGAACATCAAAAATCATATCCAAGGACCCCAAAAACATCAGATTTGGATCGTCCGGGCTAAAAATTGGGCTCGAACACGCGTAGGCAACCGAACCAGCCGGGCGGCCAGCCGGCTGCTATCCACCGCCGCATGTCGGTGGTGGTCCGCTCACCGCACTCGAAATGCCGCGATCTCATTTAACTGTACGGTTAGGCGCGCGGTTATGCCAAATTTTTTTTTTGTGGGGCCGACAAGCCTTTTATAATTAAAAAAACTCCTAAAAAATCCCAAAAAATTTGAAAAAATTCTAAAATTTTTTTAAAATTTTGAAAAATTCCATAAAATTCTAGAAAATTATATAACGTTCTTCTCTTCCCAAAAAATGCTATAAATAGCCTCTTAAGGCTAGGGGAAACTTGTACCTTCTCCTTTTCTCTTTTAACTCTCTGACAGTTGAGGCTTTCAGCTATTTTTGAGTAGGTGACTTTCCCTACTTTATTCAGTGCCCCTTTTTAGTTTGGGAAGAAAAATTATTTCTCCTTCCACTTTCTTCTTCTCTGTCAATCATCTTACAGTTGAGGCATTCCTCTATTTTATATAGTTCACTTTCCCTATTTAACCTCAGCTCCCCTTTTATTGTATAGAAGTTAGACTTTTTGCAGCTATTTCTTTTCTTTCTCCTTTCTTGTTCTAACTTTCTAATAGTTGAGGCATTCCCATATTTTTTGTAGGCATCATCCCCTACTAAAATTTAGGGCCCCTCTCTATGTGTAGAAGTTTAAAATTTTTGTAGCCATTCATTTTCTTTTCCTCGAGTCTTCTTCTTATATTATAGGCATTCCACTGTTTGTGATAGGTGACATTCTCCTATCGAGCTTCATTGCTCCTCTCTTATGTAGAAGGAGATGTTTTTTTCTGCTTTATCATCACTTGCAAACTTCTTCTTACATTGGAGGCATTCCACTGTCATAGATAGGCGGCATTTCCCTATCAAGCTTCAATGTCCCTCTCTTGTGTAAAAGGGGTCATTATGAGAAGCTTAAAAGATGATCCTTGATAGAAGAAGGCAATTGCTACTTGTATGTGAGGGTGATTTGAGAATATCTGGTGGCAATAGTGTCCGGGAAGAGAATTAGAAGTAACGAGTTGATGGGGAGAATTTCAACACAATTTTAGCGGAAGTCTGTTGGCAATGGACAGCCGAGTTGAAGTCTATTGGCAGTCAACGACCAATGTAAAGCTTTTGAGGGTGCGTTGCAAGTAGCAATCAAGCAAGAAGATGATGATGGCTGATATGAAGTGAAGGACCACCGATAAATATCAAACGAAGGGCTGATGAAGATGGGAGTCCAGTGGTATTTTGCTATTTCAATATGTATCCATATTGTAATGTACAGACATCAAATATCCTTTATGAAGAGGTGTACACTGTTAGAATTCTAGAGACACACAAATAGTGTCAATTGAGTTGAGGCATGATGAAGAACAAATTGTAATCTTTCTTTGAAGAAGAATTTGTATGAGATGCTTGTGTGCAGTAGAGAAGAAGTTACTTAAATCCACTAAGGATTTTTTACTGTTTTGAAGTTATTTGTTGCTTGATGATAGTAGCTTGTACGAATGATGCCATTGTACTTTTGATTTCATCTTGAGAATAAATGTACACTTGAACTTTACGTATAATATTGCAATGTAACTCTAATGATATTGTATAAAATGTTAAAAATTTATCCTTTAAAGGAAATTGAATTATTTATACAACTTTGAGACATGCATAATGTGTTTTTTTTAGGCTTTTTAGCCTATAAAAAATCTTCAAAAGATTGATGATTTTATCAGCCACTTAATTTCATGGAATCTTTACAGAAAGAAATTTATTCACTCAGAACATTGCTCGATGTTGTTGACCTCTGTAGAAGAGGATGCGAGAATCCACTGAGGATGTATAACTTATCTGAGGTTGTATGTCATAGCACTGCTCGATGACATTAACCTGTATGAGAAAGGTCGAAAGAATTCAGCAAAGATGTGAGACCTTTCCAATGTTATATGTCAGAGTCTTTGCTCGATGATGTTAACCTATACGGAAGAGGTCGATATAATACACCAATGATGCGAGACCTTTCTAAGGTTATATGTCAGAGCCCTGCTGGATGATGTTAACCTATGTGGAAGAGGTCGAAAGAATCTAACAAGGATATGAGACCTTTTCGATGCTGTATGTTAGAGCCTTGCTCAATGATGTTAACCTATATGGAAGAGGTCGAGAAAATCCATCAAGGATGTGAGACCTTTCCGAGGTTGTATGTCAAAGCCCTGTTCAATGACGTTAACCTGTATGGAAGAGGTCGAAAGAATCTAATAAGGATGTGAGACCTTTTCAATATTGTATGTTAGAGCCTTTGCTCTATGACATTAACTTATATAGAAGAGGTCAAAAGAATCCAGCAAGGATGTGAGACCTTTTTGAGGTTGTATGTCAAAGCCTTTGCTCGATGACGTTAACCTATATGGAAGAGGTCAAGAGAATCCAGCAAGGATGCGAGACCTTTTCGATGTTGTATATTAGAGCCCTGCTCAATGATGTTAACATATATGGAAGAGGTTAAAAGAATCCAACAAGGATATTGGACCTTTTTGAGGTTGTATGTCAGAGTATTTGCTTGATGATATTAGCCTATATGGAAGAGGTAGAAAGAATCCAGCAATGATGTGAGACCTTTTTGAGATTGTATGTTAGAGCCTTTGCTTGATGATGTTAACCTGTGTGGAAGAGGTTAAGAGAATTCGTCAATGATCTGAGACCTTTCTGAGGTTGTATGTCAGCTACTTTTCTTGATGACGTTAACCTGTATGGAAGAGGTCGAGAGAATCCGCCAATGATGTTCAAGGTTGTATGTCGAACCCTTTACTTGAGGATGTTAACATATATGGAAGAGGTCAAAAGAATCGAGCAAGGATATGATACCTTTCTGAGGTTGTATGTTAGAGCCTTTGCTGAATGACATTAACCTGTGTAGAAGAGGTCAAGAGAATCTGCCAAGGATGTGAGACCTATCCGAGGTTATATGTCAGAACCTTTGCTCGATGACTTTAACCTATATGGAAGAGGTCAAGAGAATCCACCAAGGATGTTAGACCTATCCAAGGTTGTATGTTAGAGCCTTTTCTCGATGACTTTAACCTGTGTGGAAGAGGTCAAGAGAATCCACCAAGAATGTGAGACCTATCTGAGATTGTATGTTTGAGCCTTTGCTCAATGACATTAACCTGTGTGTAAGAGGTCGAATCGAATCCCCTTGGGATTGATTTTACTTTGATTGGGAGGGGCGAATGCTGCATGTATCCTGAATCAAAGGTAGATAAGGGTCTATCTTTAGACCATTACTTCCTTTTTGAGGTTAAGATTATGACCTTGCCCAAGGAGAAGTCCAATACGGGACTGTATAAAGCATAAAACTGATTGGAAGTATCCTTACATTTGCTGGGATTTTCCTGAAAAATCATCTTGATATTGAAAATAATAAAGGGATCTTCTTGACCATAGTTAAAGTCAAAGTTACCCCCCAATCTGGATTTAATTTTCATGAAATTGATGCACCAATATTTGATGTCACATGAATAATCTTTTGAGGTTTGGGCAAAAATTGCCACCTAGTCAGGAACCACTTTCCCACATACGGCGTCAAACTATTACATCCTTGAGTATTCGCGGTGGTAGATAAATATAAAGCTTAACGTCTTAGGTTTGTATGAAAATCTGACATGCAATCAGATAAGAGACAGAGTGTGAAGCATTTATAAGACACTAAGATATTTACGTGAAAAACCCCTTAAAAGGGGAAAAAACCATGGGCCTAGCCCCATTTAAATGAATCCACTAGTATTATAGTTAATTACAAATGAGGCCCTTCCTTGAGGGAAGGCCTTAGCTTGATGTACATCTTATAGAGTACATTATATGATAAGAATACAAAGAATCACTGTTGATATGTTTGTTCGATCTAAAGGACTATAGTCGGTGGGCGAAATAAGTCGAAAGGACTGTAGTCGGCGGGCGACGAAGGTCAGAAGGACTGTAGTCAGTGGGTGACATAAGTTAGAAGGATGACGTCAGGTAGAAATCTAGGAATGGACAGAAATCCAGCAACGAACAGGTGTCCGACGAAAGTCCGACAACATGCAAAAGTCTGATGTCGGGCAGAAATCTGGCGACAAGCGGAGATCCGACGTAGGGTAGAAGTCCGACGTCAGTCAACAGCCGAGGAGAACTCTGGCATTAGATGATATTCGGGCAAAACTTCAGCATCACTTGGAGATCGGACGAAGTTTTGACGTCACTTCGAGATCAGTCAGAGTTTCGGCGTCACTTGAATGTCGGGCGGAATTCCGACGTTCTGTAGAAGTTGGGCGGAATTCCAGCGTCACTTGAAAGTCGGGCAGAATTCTGACAGTTAGTGGAAGTTGGGCGAAAATTTCGGCGTCACTTGGGGATCAGTCGGAGTTTTGACGTCACTAGAAAGTCGGGGGGAATTCCGACGTCTTGTGGAAGTCAGGCGGAATTCCAACGTCCCGTGGAAGTCGGGCGGAATTCCAGTGTCACT
Source organism: Dendrobium huoshanense (assembly GCA_016618105.1). Classification (NCBI taxonomy): domain Eukaryota; kingdom Viridiplantae; phylum Streptophyta; class Magnoliopsida; order Asparagales; family Orchidaceae; genus Dendrobium; species Dendrobium huoshanense. The sequence continues at coordinate 71,728,892 of CM028343.1, read as the reverse complement.
TGAAAGTTGGGTGGAATTTCAGCGTAACTTGGAAGTCGGGCAAAATTTCGGCATCCCGTGAAAGTCAAGCAAAATCTCGGAAGTGGTCAAGGACGAGTCTCTTCTCTCCTATCATTCTCTTCTTCTTATTTTCTTCTTTCTTGGGTCTTGGCTCGGGCCCCTCCTTAAGAGAAATGAGGGGCTATTTATAGATATTTAGAGTGGCATGACCTGTAAATAGTAAAAGTTCGTTAGGGATGTTAAGCCCTATAGAACTAGCCCGAGGCTAAATAAAAGAGAGGTGGATTGGTTGTCTAAGAATATTTTAAAAAAAACTAAAAACCAAAATCACCACAAAGAAATCAAATGCGGAAACTAAATGCGAAAGCAATAATAAGAAAGGAACACACCAGATTTATAGTGGTTCGGTCAAACCTTGACCTACGTCCACTCCTTGGAGGCACCCTCCAAGTATTGCACTAAATAAGTGTCTCTTCTTTAGCCCTCACAGCTAGGCGGAGAATCCCTTACAAAATCACTTCCACCTTCCCCGGTGCGGCAGAGTCGCTGGGTCCTTTGACACCAAAGGGATCTTCTTTTTTGGTGAACTTCCCTCGAGACAAGCCTTGAATCCGATAGTATTAAGGCGCAAGCCTGCCAGAGCAACCGTGTGGAATCCCCCTCCATACTCCCTTGAGTCCCCCCTCACAGGATCTTGTCACTCTCTCAGACTTCACCCGTTCCTCACTCCCTTTCAAGCTTTCTCTTCAAGTTTCCCCCAGAAGAATGAAGCTACAATGGCTGGCAAAAACACTTACAAAGTATCATGAAAAAGCTTAAATAGAAGCTCTCAAAATGAGCTCATTAATGCAAGTTACCGACATTATCGTCCAGGACGATAGGAATATCATCCTGGCCGATCATGACAAATTTAGCTTATTAGCCCGGGATGATTTGGGACGATCAGAAGAAAATTGGTTACATCGTTCAGGCCGATAACGCAATCATCCAGGCCAATTAGTTTAAAATCGATTTCAATCGTCCTGATCATTGCCCTGAATTCGAGCTGTACGATGTAGATCGTCTAGGACATCGTCCCGACCGATCCGGCGATCGTCCTAGCCGATCTGGCGATCGTCCCAGACGATGTGATCATATCAATCAACCATTAATACTTTTTAAAGATACTAGATCAATTTATGGCATAATTGAGTTAGATCGGCCTGGACGATATGAATATCATCCTGGCCGATTTCTTAAAACAAAGAATTCCTAAATTGATTATGGCGGCTGATTTTTTCTGAATTGAGACTATCATCCTGGCCGATACAGGTATCGTCCAGACGATCAGCTAATGACGGTTACCTTAATGAGGATGCCCTAATTAGGGTTTCTATTTTTGAACAGATCATCCCGGCCAATATAAATATTATCCAGGACGATGTTACCAAAAATAGTAAACTCTAGGGAACAGTCAGAAACTCTTATACGTTACAAAGCATCAGGAGCCACAATAAATACAATAGACTCAAGAAAAGAAAAAGTGTACAAACTGACTCAGAACTAGTCTACCCAATCTTTAGCTGGTTCCAAATTGAAGTCCGATCGTGTGAACCTAAAATGTCAGTACATAAGGCAGTCGTAGAAAAATAAAAATATTTGTTATCATCAAAATCATAAACCATTGATCCACAACAATCTCCCCTTTTTGTATGATGGTAAACAATTCAATTTAAATTTTTAAAAAAAGCAATTTCTCCTAATCTCCTCCTCACTAGAATAAACCCTTTTTAAAAAATAGGAGAGATAAAAAATATTTTTATTGTTTTTAACTTTTTTTAAAGAAAAAAAAGGATATAAATTCATTCAACATTACGTTCTCCCCGTTTGACATTATCAAAAAGAGAGGAGGCACAAACAAAAATCAAAATAAACAGAAGACAAAAACATTCTCTGATCTAGTGAAAAAAAACAAATATTCTTAAAATGAGAAAGTTACCTCTTAGTTTTAACAAAAAACTTAGTTGAATTGGATTGACAACGCATAGCCAGAAAAGGTTAGAAATCCAGAATTTGATCATCCAAACTCAAGTTCTTTTAAAAGGCACAAAAACTTTTTAATTCAATATCTAATTCAAAGAATAAATTAGAAAGAAACAGTTATTTTTCAAAACTTCTTCCATAAAATATATATAATAGAAGATTAATGCACGAATTGTTGAATCAGGAATAAAGATTTTCAAACTCAAGTATCGAAAGTATCAAGGATTTTTTTAAGCTTTTAAGAAGTACAAGAATGGTAAGCATTAAACTTTGTGGGCTCATTTTAGGCCTCTTGACAATTGGTTGGCGCACTGCGCATCTTTTGATTTTTGATACACTTTTGTGTATATTTTTTCAATTTGGCGTCATTGTCCATCTTTTATTTTTGGTATCATTGGCCAATTTTTTTTTATTTAATATGCTACATTTCTGAAGTCTTTAAAAACAAAAGTAAATCCATCATATTGATAAAGAAAATTCTTGATTAAAAAAATTATGAGTTAGATTCAACAACTTGCAAAAGATCCCTATGCGATAAATAAAATATAGGGAGATAAAAAAAAAAGTTTCAAAGACTAATTTAAAAGATGGAAAAGATTTTAAATCAAAAGTAGAATAACCTCTTTTAGGAAATAGAGATTGAAAGTTAAAAACATGAGTTTCTTTTCTTTGACTGTTTTAGAGAAGTCAAACACAACTTACCAAAGATTTCAAGAAAAAACAGGAAATAGATTTTTCATTTTTAGAAAAGTGAATGTGTGTGTTGATCAGAGAAAAAATTTTCACCAAAACGAAAATTTTAAAGAATAAACAAAACAAAAACACAAAATAAAAATGAAAAACATAAAAACAAAAACACAACACAAAAATAAGAAAGGCTTTTAACCATTATCTCTCTCCTGGTCCGATGCTTCAGAAATTAGATCTGCCCATGATATTTTTTTCCTTTAATTATTTCCCCAGTTTAAATTTTGCTTCACCTTGCCCTTTTCTTTCGTAGGAAGAATTCTTAAATTAGGGCACTGATTTTTCATATATCCAGGCTTCCTGCATCGAAAGCAAATAACGTTAGAAGAAACATGGATATCCTTAACACTTTTACCTTTTTTCACTTTTGCTTATACTTTTGTGAGCTTTGTGATTTGCTTGTCAAGTTATTGCATTCATCACCAACTAAGCTATCTCTTTCTATATCTTCAGTTTTTAGAACAATCATTTCACCTGCATCCAAAAGTCTTTGACTCAAACCTTGCTTATAGGCACTGAGTGAGCCAATCAAATTATCAATAGAATAATCATTCAAATCTTTTGATTCACAAATAGCAACTACTTTGGCATTAAACTTATCCAGTAGACAACGAAGAATTTTGTTAACTTTTTCAAATTTTGAAAATTATTTTCCTAAAGCATGTAATGAGTTTACAATTTGAATGAATCTGGTATACATGTATAAGATCGTTTCATAAGGTTTAATGGAAAATAATTCAAAATCATACATTAACAAATTCAACTTGGACTGCTTGATTTCATTCGTGCCTTCGTATATGGTTTGTAGTTTATCCCAAACTTCCTTACCAGTAGTGCAAGTGGATAGTAACGTGAAATCATCAGAATTTAAAGCACAGAAAAAGCAATTTAAAGATTTTGCATTCAGTTGAGCATTTAGTTATTCTTCTTTATTCCATTGATTAAAAGGAATATCAGTTTTAACTTAATTAACAATACGTGACGGTGATGAATAACCAGTTAAAATCATATGCCACATGCGAAAATCAATCGATTGCAAGAAAATAGACATGCGACTTTTCCAAAAATCAAATGACATATTTTCAAATAAAGTAGGTCTTGTGATTGAATAACCTTCCGCAACATTACGATTAGCAATGGATCGAAATTCAAAAGCTTTTAAAAACTTATTTTTGAAAACGGATCTGATACCACTTGAAAGTTTGTTAGGGATGTTAAGCTTTATAGAACTAGCCCGAGGCTAAACAAAAGAGAGGTGGATTGGTTGTTTAAAGATCTTTTAAAATAAAACTACAAACCAAATCACCACAAAAAAATCAAATGCGGAAGCAATAATAAGAAAAGAACACACCGGATTTATAGTGGTTCGGTCAAACCTTGACCTACGTCCACTCCTTGGAGGCACCCTCCAAGTATTGCACTAAACAAGTGTCTCTCCTTTAGCCCCCACAGCTAGGCGGAGAAGCCCTTACAAAATCACTTCCACCTTCCCCAGTGCGGCGGAGTCGCCGGGTCCTTTGACACCAAAGAAATCTTCTTCTTTGGTGAACTTCCCTCGAGACAAGCCTTGAATCCGACGGTATTAAGGTGCAAGCCTGCCGGAGCAACGGTGTGGAATCCCCCTCCACACTCCCTTGAGTCCCCCTTCACAGGATCTTCTCCCTCTCTCAGACTTCACCCGTTCCCCCACAAGAATGAAGCTACATTGGCTGCCAAAGACACTTACAATATATCATGACAAAGCTTAAATAGAAGCTCTCAAAATGAGCTCATTAATGCAAGTTGCCGACATTATCGTCCAGGATGATAAGTATATCATCCTGGCCGATCAGTATAAATTCAGCTCATCAGCCCGGGATGATTTGGGACGATCAGAAGAAAATTGGTTACATCATCCTGGCTGATAACGTGATCGTCCAGGCCGATTAGTTTAAACCGATTTCAATGGTCCTGATCATCGCCCTGAATTCGAGTTGTCCGATGTAGATCATCCAGGACATCATTCCAGCCGATCCGACGATCGTTCCGGACGATGTGATCGTATCAATCAACCATTAATGCTTTCTAAAGATACGAGATCAATTTAGGCATAATTGAGTTAGATCGGCCTGGATGATATGAATATCGTTCTGGCCGATTTCCTAAAACAAAGAATTCCTAAACTGATTATGGCGGCTGATTCTTTCTGAATTGAGACTATCGTCCTGGCCGATACAGGTATCGTCTAGGCCGATCAGTTAATGACGGCTACCTTAATGAGGATGCCCTAATTAGGGTTTCTATTTTTGAACAGATCGTCCCAGCCGATATAAATATCGTCCAGGATAATGTTACCAAAAACAGTAAACTCTAGGGAACAATCAAAAACTCTTATACGTTAGAAAGCATCAGAAGCCACAACAAATTCAATAGACTTAAGAAAGGAAAAAGTGTACAAACTGACTCAGACCTAGTCTACCCAATCTTGAGCTGGTTCCAAATTGCAGTCCGATCGTGTGAACCTGAAATGTCAGTACATAAGGCAGTCGTAGAAAAATAAAAAAGTTTGCTATCATCAAAATCATAAACCATTGATCCGCAACAAATAGGTGAGTGATCAGGGGTAAATAGGGAGTGGTCGAATGGATGGCCGATATTAAATACCTTGATCTTGTACCGTTCGTCAGACATTTGAATGTCTTAATGATGTCAGAATTTCTCGATCTTGGGCTCATTGGATTTGTCCATCGAGCAGCTCGATTCGACCATAAGCTAAATGTTTCGAAACCGGTTTGGTAACTCAAATTGTGGTTCGAACCCAACAGCGCTTCAGGTTCTTGATTTGGACTCATTTAGGCTCGGATTGAGTCGAATTTGGTGACGTTGTGTTCGTATTTTTAAGACGCTCAGTTTGACTATAAATTTGCTGAAATCGAAGTTCAAGTGATCCCAGATTTAATTTTTGAAGTTTCAGGCTTGATTTTGCCTCGAGATTCATGCCCGATCAAGATAATTTTTTGATGATATATATCATTTACTAAATTTTATATAATATAATATATATGTGATCCCTCTTGCACAACATTCTAGACCATTCAAGAAATAATGAATTTGTTATGCCAGTGCTCCCCAATATTACTTCAGCAGTTAGGGCAATTTAACAAAAAACTATAATCTTTTTCTCGTAAATCTCTTTAGACCTGATAGTGGGCCGTTGTATATGAGATTCCAAGGGCTGTAATAAAAAAATCCGTTTAAAATTTAAGAAAATTTAACTTAGGTAATTTTTGCACAAAGAATCTTATTATTGCTCTACTTCCTATTAGTAGGGATGATTACAGAGCATGCGCAATGTAATATATTCTATACCTAATTTAAAGGGAAAAAAAGGAAAAGAAATCTTCTATAAGCTATATATGATCACAAATAATTCATTAGGGGTCATTTATGAGTATATTTAGATTTCATTTGAGGCGGCTTTCTTACTGCTTTTCAAAACAACTTTTTAGTACAAAAATTAAAATTTTTATAAAAAAACTTGCTTTAAGAAGGGGTTAGAAAGCCGTTCAATTATTCCACAACATCATAAGTGTATGAATCTAATTTTTATTTTTTCGTTCGTAAATATTCATTCTTTGTATATAGTTATTACTCAAATCTATGGGCTCTATTAAGATGTTGTAGATGTTATTTTGGATAGCATTCATTACATCAATTTGTTTGAAATGAACTCAATTCTCTTATAATCTATATTTATTTACTCTTCTTATAAGTTGTGCTATGTTACAAATGTTTGTGATTACATTCACTTGTATTAGTTTTTTTGTAATTTCATTTATATTGTTATTGAAATTGCGTTGTAACTGTTCATTATTATGATTTTATAAATATTGCACAATATTTGGTTTCTCATTATGAACTGTTTTACCTATTACATTATATTTCATTGTGGTTAATATAGTTGAATTAACCATAATCGAAAAAAACTTTTTCAAGTATTGCATAAAGTAGTTTTAGAATAATAAAACATGATTTAAATAACATTCATATATTTTCTTATATAACTCAAATTTTTTACTAATATCTTCTCAATCTTAACGGATTCATATTTGAATAGTATTTGATCTAATATGAGTCATGATGGAGTTAAAAAAATTGATTGGAAGGTAAATCCTTGTTCAACCTTTTGTTTTGGGAAAAATAGGGGCATACATGACCAATTTCATTCTACAAAATGAAAGGTTACAAGGAAATTACAAATGATTTAAGGAAAAAAAAAACTTACTAAACCAAAAAGCAAAATAACTAATACAAACCTAAAAAAAAAAAGAACATAAAACTTCTTAGAACAGGAGAAAACTAAATTACTAAACAAGCAAAGTTAAATAATGAACCAGCAAAAGATAAAGAAATATCAGCTTAACACAGCTCCATCATAGAAGATATATGAACTAAAACTTATCATAGGTAGAAATGATGGGAAAAACCCATTCAACAGAGCCAACTCCAACATCTAGCAATTCAAGAAGAAGCAACCAACTAGCAAATAGGCACACCAGAGTTAAGAAGCCGAACAAAGTGCCATAACCATAACACACCAAGCCTCCAAACGCCATCCAACCGAGCCAACTACATCTTCAAGCAAAAAAAAAAGAAGTAATCAATCATCAAATAGACCAACCCACCCAAACAAAATTCCTTGTAAGACCAGGTTAACTTCCAATTGAGCAAACAACAAACAAATCATATCCCAACAACAAAAATTTGATAATAAAGCTCCACCAATCCACCAGCAGACAATCCATTAAACAGAAGAATCCAATCAATCTTCAATCATACAAGTAAAACCCAGAAACACCTCTTAGAGAGTATAACAATAAATAAACCAAATGTAAACACCAACAACAAAAGCAGATACAATAAGAACCATATCTAGTTGAACAATCCACAAACAAATTGGATCCCATCAGCAAAACTTGAAAAAAACAAAGCTTCAATAATCCTCCAAAAGTCATTCTAACATAACAGAAATAAGCTAATCGCCAACATTATAAAAAAATCTTGAAACTCTCCAAAGAGAGCAAACCAACAAAAATTTTCACCAATCATAAACCAAAACAAAATAGAAAAACTAGAAAACAAGAGATCCAAAAAGGAAAGGACCCAACCAACCCCCCGTTGGACTCATAAAAGGAGAAAGAACCTTCTTAAAAGAAAAAACACCTTAAACAGAAAATAATAAATCAATCCTTTGTTACAAAAATCGATAATCCAAAGTTAAAAACCTGCATGCCAAAATAAAACCTTTCAAGAAATAATTAAAGGCCCCCATCATCATAGCCCAAAATCCCAAAGAACCAAAACCCAACAAGAAAAATACAATCACCCTATCTAAGTAGAAAATGTTTAAAGCTGATATATCCTCAAAAAATTATCTTGATAGGGCACGAATCTCGAGGCAAAATTGAGCCAGAAACTTTAAAAATTAAATTTGAGATCATCTGAACTCCGATTTTAGAAAGCTTACAGTCAAACTGAGCGTCTCGGATATACAAACCCAACAACACCAAATTCAACTCGATCCGAGCCCAAATGAGTCCAAATCAAGCACCAGAAGTGCTGTTGGAAAGTTCAATTCATAATTTGAGTTAACAAACGGTTTCCAAATATGACATTCTTATAATCAAATCGAGCGGCTCGACAAGACAAATCCAACGAGCCCAAAATCTCCAAATCCGACATCATTAAGACCTTTAAATGTCTGACGAACGGTGCTCGATCAAGGGATTCAATATCGGCCGTCCATCCGACCACTCCCTATTTACCCATGATCTCTCACCTATTTATAAGCCATGCCACTCCAAAAAATCTATAAATAGGCCACTCATTTCTTATGAGGGGGGACCCAAACTGGAAGTAAGAAGAAGAGAACAATAAGAGAAGGATTGGAGGGAAGAAACTCCTCCACGACCACCGCCGAAATTTTGCTTGACGCCTGAGGGATGTCAGAATTTCATCGGATGCTAGAGTGACGCTAGAATATTGCCAGATGCCCAAGGGACACCAAAATTCTTCCCAACGCCCAAGAAACAACAAAATTCAACCTGATTCTCAAGTGACGATAGAATTCTACCCGATCTCCAAGTGACTCCGGAACTCTGCCCGACATTTTAATTTTAGTCCAGAAGTAATTCATTGTAATCTGATTGTCCTAACTTTTATGGATGATTCAGCCTCTTGTATCTCAAATAAACACTAGTGTAACTTTTTCAACTAGGCGTGGCCCCATGGTTTTTTCCCTTTCTAAGATTTTTTGCGTAAAAATCCTTGTGTTATTTTATCTTCTGTTTGTATACTGAATATTCATGCAACGCTAAGGAGATTACTTTCTAACTCTATCGCCGCATATAATCTAGTCCGCAATAGTTTGGCACCGTTGTGGGAAACATTATCCCACAATTTCAAGTATTGTTATGATGGTAAGCAGGCATAGTAGTCATATCGTTGGAGCTTCTCGCTCCAACTCTCACCAGTCTAGAAATAAGTTTATGAATCATAGATGCCCGATGTCTGCCTCTTTTTACCCTCAGGGGAAAAATGTCCTTGGAGAAAGATCTTCGGGATCTTCATTAGAAGAGAGAATATGAAAAATGGAAGAATCTTAGAACGAGATCCTTCAACTCCTACTGGAGATTCGGTAGCCAGCATTATCACAACGGGAGAAAGTTCTTCTCCCTCGAGCTCCAACACTAGCCGAAGATGTTTAATTCGAACATCTTCAAGTAGAGATTCATCTTCCTCCACCAAGGTTACATTCATGATCATGCCAGGATAACAAACTTCCCGATATAGCAAGTTCTACCCATTATTCGCCCACAACTTAGCAACCTTGCATTCTTTCAAATCTCCCATAAGACTTAGCCCAACCACACATTGCTAAACTCCCTCACATTGCCCTATGTCATGAACTACTGAGATTAGTATGGAAAGAGTTCCCCATAGGAGATATGAGGCAAACACTTTGACAGCGGGACTTTTAGGAGTCATCACCTTTAACTGAAGTCATTCTTCAGCAACCCATTCTAGTTGGCTTCAAACTACCTAGCATCGAGTCCTACGATGGGACATCCGACCTGTATGAGTTTATCAACCATTATAGAACCATCATGCATATTCACTGAGCCTCGGACACACTCCTATGTCAGGTTTTTCCTACCACCCTTAAAGGACTGACTCGAACATGGTTTTATTCACTTCCATCCAAAACGATCCCTTCATTTGCCAAATTGGCCAAAGTGTTCGTCGAACAGTTTATAGCCAATCGAAGAATTGCTAAGGATTCTTCCCACCTCTCCAGGATTCATCAAAATGAGGGAGAGTCATTGAAAGATTATTTTTAGTAATTTTCCACTAAGGCCCAATAGATTCTAGAAGTAGACCTTGAATTGCTTAGAGGGGCCTTTCTTAGAGGCCTTCATCCTGACCCCTTCTATTCAGCACTCATGCGCAACACTGTTTGTTCATATGCTGATCTGATCCATCATGTAGGGGCACAATTCTCTGCATAAGAGGCCATAAATGCTTATAGAAAGCAGTTTGAGCAAACCATCGGGAAGCGCAAGGGTGCACCCGGAATGGATAATTCATCCTCACAACGAAAGAAGTAAAGAAAGAATAATATGCCTCCTAGGCCTCCATTGCCACAATGAGAACCTCGATAGGAGAAGGAGTACACTCCACTCAATACATCGAGCAAATGTATTAATGGATATTCAAGATTAAGATACAGTGAAATGACCGCATCCTTTGAAGCCAAATACAGGAAATCAAGATTCGTATTATCACTTTCATCATAGTCGTGGCCACACTATTGAAGCCTTTAGGCAGCTTAAGGATGAGATTGAAAGATTTATCCGTTAGGGCTATCTTCGATAGTTTATTGGGAATCCACCTACCCGAGAAGAAGCTCACCTACTGGGGGCAAAATCAACAACAGAGACAACCAGTGAATAACCAGATAACAGTTATTGAAATTGAAACAATCGCTGGAGGCCCCTTACTTTCTGATCAAGGCTTTTTAGTTGTAGATGAAAACCCAACTCCAAAGAAGGCTCGTATCAATCATTCCATCATATTTGATGACTCTGATATGGATGGAGTAAAAACCCCTCATCAAGATTCGCTTGTAATAAATGCGAGGATAGGTGACCCATATTACAATGTTAAAAAAACTCTTGTTGATAATGGTAGCTTTGTAGATATCCTATTATACTCTACTTTTCACAACATGGGTCTCTCAAGAGAAAAGCTTTAGCCTGCTACAGGTCCTTTGAATGGATTTGATAATCGGCCTGTACGAACAAAATGGATAATCAGTCTCTCAATTATACATCGAGAATTTCCTTAATAGACTACACACTCCATTCAGTTTATTATTGTGAAGTCAGAATCGGCTTATAACGCTATCTTTGGGAGGCCGCTCCAATCAATTTTTAATATCGTCGCCTCTATCACTCACCTCAAGCTAAAGTTTCATACCCTAGCATGAGTCAGTGCAATATGTGAGGATCAACAAATAACACAAACCTACTATCTTAGGCAGGTCAAGCCATGCCCAACAATTACCTTGAGCATCGAGGACTTTGATCTCCTGAGTGAAGATATTCCTTAGAGAGCTTCCCCTGTAGAATGTTGCAGATTTAGTTTCATGAATTATGGTTTTGATGATAGCAAATAATATGACTACCTTTTCTCTATTGATTTTTTAGGACTCAAAGATTGGACGGAAATTGGAACCATCTCAAGATTGGGTAGACTATGTCTGAGTTAATCTGTATTTTTCTTTTACCCTTTCTTGAGTCAATTGTAAATATTCAAAGTGATTGATGTTAAGTAACCCTACACACACAAACTTGAGAGATTTAGAATTTTTATTTTTACTCACATCGTCCTAGATGATCTTATTATCGTCTTGGACGATCGATTTCAAAACAGAAGTTCTAATCAGGATTTCTTAGTTAAGGCAGCCGTAATTAACTTATCGGCTAGGACGATACTTGTATCGGCCAGGACGATATGCTCAATATAGAAAGAAATAGCCGCCATGATCAATTTAGGTATTCTGTATTTTTGGAAATCGGCCAAAATGATCGTGAGATCGGCCTGGATGATATGGCACAATTATGCCTAAATTGATCCGGCAATTAAGGAAGAAATTAAGGATGATTGATACGATCACATCATCCTGGACGATCTCAGGATCGGCCAGGATGAGATATTCAAAAACCCTAAGCTACTTCTGGCCGATCAGGATTGGAGAGCTCGAATTCAGGGCGATGCTCTGGATGATTTTCCTCTGATTTTAAATAATCGTCCGGAACGATCGTGAGATCGGCCTGGATAATCAAGCCAATTTTTAATCGTTCAGGTTATCTTCAGGGTGATGTTCCGGCCGATCATTTGTGTTTTGAACTGATCGTACAGGACTATATTATTATCGTCCTGAACGATAAAGTCAGCAACTTGTAATTATTGAGCTCCTTTAAAGCTCTTCTATTTAAGAGCTCTTGTTCAATTTTTTTTGTAGATCCTTAGCTACTATCTTGACCTGAGAAAACCTAAAGGGGAGAGAGAGATAGAGAGAGAGAGAGAGAGAGAGAGAGAGAGAGAGAGAGAGAGAGAGAGAGAGAGAGAGAGAGAGAGAGAGAGAGAGAGAGGGAGAAAGAGAGAGGATCTTGTGAGGGGGAGCTTGTGAGGGGGTTCACAAGGGTTTCTCCAAGCATTATTCCACTTCTTCTTCCCTAGAGTCTCTTGTCCTTGGAAGGGTTGGGAGAGGTAAGTTTCAATAATGGTTTTTTGCTTGCTTCAAGAGGAAGCAAAAGGAGTGGGGTTCTCTGCCTTATTGGGGTGACAAAAAGGAGGTGTCTTTGTAAGGGCTTCTCCGCCTAGCTGTGGGGGCTAAAGCAGAGTCACGTTGGTAGTGCAATACTCGGAGGGCGCCTCCGGGGAGTGGACGTAGGTCAAGTTGATCGAACCACTATAAACCCTTGTGTTCTTTTTAGTGCTTCTGTACTTTAATTTTTCGCACTTATTTTTTCGTGGTGACTTTGGTTTATGATATTTGTTCTTTAATTTAAAGATTTTTAAAATACCAATTCATCCCCCCTCTTGGTTAGCCTCGGGACTAGTTCATAGGGCCTAACATCCCTAACGAACTTTCATGTGGTATCAAAGCGGGATTCATAAAAATTGAGTTTGAAAACTTTTTGAATTTTGATTCATGACTAACTTTGGGAATCGTAATACAACTGAAGGATATTCGATTACACGACCTCCTTTGTTTGACAACCTTCCTTTTGATTTTTGGAAAACTCGCATGTCTACTTTTTTGCAATCAACTAACTATCGCATGTGGATGTATATTAAAGAATGATATTCTCCACCTTCTCATAAAATTAACATAATTAAAACTAAAGTTGTTTTTACTGAATGGACTTCCGATGAAAGAGATTTAGCTCAATTGAATGCAAAATATTTGAATTATTTTTTCTGTGCTTTAAAGTCTGAGGTTTACATGTGTGTTTCTACTTGCTCTACTGGAAAAGAGATTTGGGATAGGTTGTGCATTACTTATGAAGGAACCAATGAAGTGAAACAATCTCGTTTGAATATTCTCTTGCATGACTATGAACTTTTTCGTATGTAACATCCTAAAATAATTTCTAATATGTATACAAGGTTTACTCAAATTGTAGCTTATTTGCATGCCTTAGGAAGATAACTTTCAAACTATGAAAAAGTGAACAAAATATTAAGATGCTTGCCTTCCTCTTTTGATGCTAAAATTACTGCTATAATTGAATCTAAGGATTTAAACACATATTCGATTGATAACTTACTTGGCTCACTCATTGCTTACGAGCAAGGGGTGAATCAAAGAAATCTTGATACAGATGAGAAAAAGAAAGAGAAAACTGTGGCATTAAAGGCCAACAACATAAATTCTGATTCTTCTCGGTCTGAGAGCAATGACATTGCCTTAATTACAAGGAAATTCAAAAACTTTCTAAGGAAGAAGCACAAGCATCATTAAATTTAGAGAAAAGGTAAGGATAACAAATATTTAAAAGGATCTTCTGATGTTTTTTGTTTTGAATGCAAGAAGCCTGGACATGACAGAGCTGAGTGTCCTACACTTCAAGATCACTCAAGCAAAGAAAAAGATGAGGAGAAACTCAAGTTTAGGAAAGGCAAAAAGGGACTTTAATAGGCGTTTTGGGCAAATTCTGCATATGATTCATCAGAGACTGAACTTGAAGATGAAACAACAAACTTGTGCTTAACGGCAGAAGATCATCTTGATCAAAGTGATGAAGAAGAGGTATGTAAACTAACTTATGATCAATTATTTGAAATTTATGAGAAAATTCATGCATCATACAAAAAACTTAAGAAAATTCATGCTAGTTTGAATTTGGAACTTTTAAATTTACAAAAAGAGCATGAAATTATTCTCAAAGATCATTCTACGATTGATTCAAAACACATGGCTCTACTTGATGAATTTGATGATTTAAACAAAAAACATTCAGAATTAATTGATGAGCATGATGCATTAAAAGTTTCACACACCTCACTTGAATTTAATTTTAAGAAATTTGAAGAGAGAAAGCAAAATTTAAGGATTGAAAATGATATCTTAAAAAATACAAACTTGAGGCTTAAAAATGAATTGGACTCACTTAAGGGATATTGGATGACACCCTCTTTTGATCTAAATTCAAGACCTAGAAGAGGCATTACAATTCAAACCATTTAAGAAATCTTTTTCCTGGTGTTAGATGCTGTTCATGTGGCATGCTAGGACACATCTCACACACTTGCACTGTTCACCGTAGTACACATTGGGTGTGGAGACCAAATTTGCATAATTCACTGCATAACACACATGCATTACATTCTACTTTTCATGAGAAGGGACCCAAACCTATTTGGGCTCCTAAATCTGACAGTTGTTGATTCTTGCAGGATTGCTCTCTCCAAAGACCTCGTAAGAGCATATGATACTTGGACAAACGGAGGCTCGCAGCACATAAATTGCTTAAACATGCTGCTTCATAAATTCTTGAAATGCATTTAATGTTTAATGTTGTTTTTTTTTTTTCATACTAGCATTTTGTCATTTTAGTTATTTGAACTTATTTTATTTTAATTTTGATTTTCTATATGATGATTTTTCAAGCTTTTAGATTTTGGAGAATTAATGTCAATGCTTGGCATCTCTAAATCAGTTAAAGGGAGAAACACCGTTGATGTTTTCCCTCTTTATAACCTCTTTTAGTAGGTATAATTTTCGTCTCCAAACAAAAGTCTATCTCTTTTTAACAAATGGTTTTTGAAAATAAGATATTTTTTCATCTTGCTACAATGATCTATCCTAATATATAATGTCCAAAGTTTTTATATATCTTTCAAGTTAATTGAAATCTTGCCATTGCACATATCATTTGGTTGAGATTTGTGACTTGATTCTTCCCTATGTTAGAGAGATAGCTCCTATTCTCTAATATCTAGAAGATATACTCACAACTAAGAATCATTTTTAAGATATTGTAAAAGAGAATTTAGCTTGAAAAAAAAAATGGCAAAGATGCCAAATTGAAATAAAAAGAGTATACAAGTGTATCAAAAATTAAAAGATGCTCAAAGAACCAATCAAAGTATCAAGAGGCAAAAAATGAGCCCACAAAATGCAAGCTATCCTCTCTTTTCAAAACTTTTAAAACTTAGAAGAACATATGGGTTATTTGATATTTTCAAAGGCTTGATTTCAAATTTCATGATTGAGACAAATTACTTTAGTACATTATTTATGAGATATTTTCTTTATAACCAAGTTTTGAACGGATCTTCTTTTTACCCAATTAAGTTATTCTGAGTTTAGCCTTTTGTTTTCAAAAGATAATTTTTACCCTAAAAGACGTCCGAGCTAGGGTTAACAAAATCGGATATTCTACCATTTTCAAATTACGACTTGTAAACTCTTTGATTTTTTAAATCTCTAAAATTTAATTATTTGAGAAATTTGTCATATGGATGCTTTCCTAAAACATTAAAAAAATTTGGTTTTTCTTTCCTTTGATTGTTTTTAGTTTTTTTTTTCTTTCGTTGTTGTTTGTTAGCTTTATTTTATTTATTTGTTTGGGGCTTTCTCTGATCATCTCCATCTTTTCTTGATTTCCAAATTATTGTCATATCGTCCTAGTCGATACCACTATCGTCCTAGACGATATGATAATTTCCCTTCAAAATTCAATATGTTGAATTTTTCTGAGCTTTCTATAACGCATCGTATAGGACGATCCCTTATCATCCTGGCTGATATGATTGAACTCTATTACAATCAGTTTGATCGTCTTGGCCGATACAATATTTGTTCTGGCCGATGCATTTATGGTCATCGTCCTGGCTGATACACTAGATCGTCCTGGACGATCTACATGTAAGTACGTTTTAAAATCCTTAAAATTGGCCCCGGACGATCCATTATTGAACAATTGTCCTAGCCAATCCACTGTTCATCCTGGACGATACACGTGGCATAGATTTAAAACATTTTAATTTCGGCCGGTATGATCAATTATTGTGCATCGTCCAAAACGATGCATCTAATCGGCTCGGACGATCTGCTTTTTCAACAGTCGTCCGGCTTGACTCCTTGGGATGATCGCCTGTGTCTAATCATACTGGCCGATATCTGATCGGCCTGGACGATCGGACCACCTTTTTGACCAATCAGCATGTACGCAATAATTGAACCATATCGTCCTAGACGATTCTACGATCTTCCTTGACGATTTGGACATCTCTTTAAATTCAGGCCTTTCCAGCCATTGTTTTCACCTCAAAGCTTCTTCTTATCTCATTTTTACTTACTGATTTCTTGTTATGGCTGGTGGAAAGCGAGTCAAACAGGCTTCTAGAAGTTCCTCGAGGGCCACTCTGGTCCCTCGATTCAGGGAAGTAGAGGATCAAGCAGCTTATCGTCGTTACAAAGAATGTGGCATCACTCTTTCTAGAACCATCAATCCTGTCCACCTTTCGTATCCGGTAATGGATCTCTTTGGTCACACTTCTCTCTATTTCATTCTTACCCTCGCTGTCCCTTTTTCCTCTGAACTTCTGTTAGAATTTTATGTAAATCTTCGTATAAATTTTGCTTTCACAGCCCTGACTTCCTATGTTAATCGACGTCCGGTCGAGATCATATATCAGGACTGTGCTGAACTGTTGCAGCTATCTACCACCGGGGATAAGCTACATACCATTATTTCTGATCCTGATTTTGATTGGACCTCGGTAAATCATTTCCTTCACCATACCAACACACCCTTTCATGTTGGGGAGACTAGCTCTTTAGTCAAAGATGCTAGGACAATCCAACATGTCCTTCACACTTCCATAATTCCAAAGGCCAAGGATCGTGTCCACATCACTCCTCTACTTTCTTTGACTACTTTTTACATCATGGCCTATAGAGATTTCAATGCTACAGACCTAATTTTTCATTATATTGATCATTTAATAACTATTCGCGATCCAAGCCAAAAGAGGAAACCAACCTTTCTTTAGGACACCTCATAACCTATATTCTTGAAACCAAATACATTCTTCAATATCCTGCTCGTCATAACCTTCGGCCTCTCTGCTACTCGAACAGTTCCTTTAATATCCTTCACAATACTTGTCTCCACCCAGGGGATGGGGAATCTCAGAGGGCCGAGGAGGAGGAGGCTCCCGATCCCATTCCTGAACCTGCTCCTCTCCGCCAGCACTCACAGTTTGATCAGTTAGTGGAGAGATTTGATCGATTGGAGACCCGTTTTGACACTTTTATAGTTCACCACCAGCAGCAGCACGACTAGGACATGGCCTAGTTTGGCTCACATTTTGCTGTCTTGACTAGTTACTTTCAGCAGTCACCACCACCACCACCTCCGTCTGATGATCAGGGACCCTCATTTTTCTAGTCTTAGATTTTATTTCCTATAGTTGCTTATATTTGTTTTTCCTTCTTTTTATACTTTTTCTGCTTTACTTGCTTTTTAGTTTCCTCCTCCTTTTTGAGATGTCAAAAGGGGGAGTAGTAGGGTTGCATGTTAGTAGCGTTGTATGTTTGAACTTTTATTCTGAATTTGGTTGTATGTTTGAACTTGTATTCTAAATTTTTATTTTACACTACTGTTTTTGAAATAATCATCGGAGTGTTTGCCATCATCAAAACAGAGGAGATTATTGCAGATTTGGTTTCATGAATTATGGTTTTGATGATAGCAAACAATACGACTGCCTTTTCTCTACAGACATTTCAGGACTCAAAGATCGGACATAAATTGGAACCAGCTCAAGATTGGGTAGATTAGATCTGAGTCAGTCTGTATTTTTCTTTTTCCCTTTCTTGAGTCAATTGTAAATATTTGAAGTGACTGATGTTAAGTAACCCTACACACACACTTGAGAGATTTAGAATTTCTATTTTTACTCACATCGTCCCAAACGATCTTATTATCGCCCTGGACGATCGATTTCAAAACATAAGTTCTAATCAGAATTTCTTAGTTAAGGTAGCCGTAATTAACTTATCGGCCTGGACGATATGCTCAATACAAAAAAAAATAGCCTCCATGATCAATTTAGGTATTCTATATTTTTGGAAATCTGCCAGGACGATCGTGAGATCGGCCTGGACGATATGACACAATTATACCTAAATTGATCCGACAATTAAGGAAGCAATTAAGGATGATTGATATGATCACATCGTCCTGGATGATCTCAAGATCGGCCAGGATGATATATTCAAAAACCCTAAGCTGCTCCTAGCTGATCAGGATCGGACAGCTCGAATTCAGGGCAATGCTCTAGACGATTTTCCTCTAATTTGAACTAATCGTCTGGGACGATCGTGAGTTCAGCCTGGACGATCAAGCCAATTTTCAAACATCCAGATTATCTTCAGGGCGATGTTCTGGCCGATCATCTATGTTTTGAACTGATCGTATAGGATGATATTATTATTATCTTGGATGATAAAGTCGACAACTTGCAATTATTGAGCTCCTTTGAAGCTCTTCTATTTAAGAGCTCTTATTCAACATTTTTTGTAGATCTTTGGCTACTGTCTTGACCTAAGAAAATCTAAAGGAGAGAGAGGACCTTGTGAGGGGGACCTTGTGAGGTGGTTCACAAGGGTTGCTCCAAGCATTGTTCCACTTCTTCTTCCCTAGATTCTCTTGTCCTTGGAAGGGTTGGGAGAGGTAAGTTTCAGCAAGTGATCGTGGTTCTCTGCCTACTTCAGGAGGAATCAAAAGGAGTGGGGTTCTCTACCTTGTCGGGGTGGCAAAAAGGAGGTGTCTTTGTAAGGGCTTCTCCACCTAGCTATGGGGCCTAAAGAAGAGTCACGTTGATAGTGCAATACTCGAAGGGCGCCTCCTGAGAGTGGACGTAGATCAAGTTGACCGAACCACTATAAACCCTTGTATTCTTTTTACTGCTTCCGCACTTGTTTTTTTGTGGTGACTTTAGTTTGTGATATTTTTTCTTTTATTTAAAGATTTTTAAAATACCAATTCACCCCCCCCCCCCCCCCCCCTCTTGCTTAGCCTCGGGACTAGTTCATAGGGCCTAACATCCCTAATAAACTTTTATAGAAGACCTTACTACAGTATTTATATTTAAAGAAAATCCTTCAAAGTCAATGCATATTGGATCACTTCTCTCATACGAAAAGAAGAAAAATTTCATAGATTTTCTATGATAAAATCAGGATGTTTTTGCATAGAGTCCTGCGGATATGCCCAAAATTAACCCTGAAGTGATCATACACTCCCTCAAAGTCAATTCAACGTGTAAACTGATTATTCAAAAAAAATGAAACTTTGTACCAGATCATCAACAAGCAATCGAGCAGGAAGTGGATAAACTTCTAGACACAAAATTTATACGGGAAGTTCACTGTCCTACTTGGTTAGCAAATGTAGTCATGGTACGGAAGACGAATGGAACTTGGAGAATGTGTATAGATTACACAAATCTCAACAAAGCCTACCCAAAATATAGCTTTCCACTTCCTCGTATTGACTAGTTAGTCGATACTACCTCTAGAAATTAGATGTTGAGCTTCATAGATGCCTACTATGGCTATAATCAAATAAAGATGAATCCTGTTGATGAAGAAGCAATAGCTTTTTAAACAAACAAAGGGTTATACTGCTATCGACTGATGCCCTTCGGGCTCAAAAATGCTGGAGCAACTTATTAGCATCTCATGAATAAGATTTTCAAAAACCTTATTTAACATACTATGGAGGTGTACATGGACGATATGTTGGTGAAAAGTCTTGAAAAAGCTCAACATATCTCTAACTTGGAATAGTGCTTCCACTTATTGAGACGTTATAATATGCGACTCAACCCCGCTAAATGTGCCTTTGGAATCATTTCTGGAAAGTTTTTGGGGTTTATGGTAACCCGCAGGGGGATTGAAGCTAATCCTGAAATGATCAAGGCGCTAAGGGATATGGTTCCATCGAAGAATATCAAGGAGGTCCAAAGGCTAAATGGGAGAATTGTAGCACTATCTCATTTCCTAGCATGTTCAGGAGACAAATATCTACCCTTCTTCAAGATACTTAGAGGTGCTCGTAGCTCCAGATTCCAATGGACCGATGAATGCCATGAAGCCTTTGAATAGCCACG
Organism: Dendrobium huoshanense; assembly: GCA_016618105.1. NCBI lineage: Eukaryota > Viridiplantae > Streptophyta > Magnoliopsida > Asparagales > Orchidaceae > Dendrobium > Dendrobium huoshanense. Next base: position 71,708,387 of record CM028343.1, on the reverse strand, counting down.
AAATTATTTAGCATCTCCACCACTACTTTCTAAACCAACACCAGAAGAAAAGTTATATTTGTATATGGTTGTTTCTACCCAAGCCATTAGTTCGATCTTGCTATAAGAAGAAAATGTTGTATAATGTCCCATCTATTATGTTAGTAAAATTCTATTTGAAACAGAGGGATATTATCCTCTAGCAGATAAGACAGCATTTGCAATATTTTATTCTAACAGAAAATTACACCCCTTACTTTCAATCCCATTCAATTGGGGTTTACATAAATCTGCCACTAAAAGGCAGTCTGCAAAAGTCAGAAGCATCGGGTAGGCTCGTTAAGTGGTCTATAGAGCTGGGAGAATTTGATATTCACTACTTGTTTAAGCCCGATATTAAATCTCAAGCATTAGCAGAGTTTGTAGTTGAGTGCACCGTCCTAGCATCCGATGTTTAACAAAGTGCTTCACCTTCTCCTCCATGCTGGATGCTATATGTCAATGGAGCTTCTAGAAGTTCTTGTGTTGGGGCCAGAAGTTTGTTAATCTCTTCGCAGAAATTTACCCTTGAGTATGGGCTCCGACTCAAGTTCCCACTATAAATAATACAATATAATACGAGGCCCTCATTATAGGTTTAAAACTAGTAATTGACTGTGAGGTCCATAACATAATAGTCCACACTGATTCTCAACTAGTCGCCTCTTAGGTGGAGGGAGAGTTTGATATTCACAATTCACAACTAGCCCAGTATTGCAGTATTGAGAAGTTACTCTTGGCCCATATAAGAGCGCATTAGATCTTACATGTCCTCCAAGAGCAAAATGTGAGAGCAGATGCTCTTTCCAAATTTGCTACATCAATAATGATAAATGTTTATAAAAGAAAGTGTATCAAGGAGATCCACTTTTCAAGTATTCAAGATTTGTGGGTTATACAATCAATTAATGAACAAAGAGAGATGTCTTGGATCGATACCATCTTGTCTTTTTTATATAATGGAATACTACCTGAAGAGCCCATGGCTGCAACGCGACTTTGGAGACAAGCAAAAAATTTCACCATTATTGGTGACTAGTTGTATAAGAACTCCTTCACCGGACCATATCTCAAATGTCTCCCATCTTCAGAAGCTGATTACACACTCCGAGAAGTTTATTCAGGAGTGTGTGGAGAACATCTGGGAGGAAGAGCATTGGATTAAAAGATTATGAGATTGGGATTCTATTGGCCTACAATGAAATAGGACGGACTTGAGTTTACTCAAAATTGTGAAAATTTCCAATTGCATTCCAATCTCACCCATACACCCGCTCTGGAGCTTGCATCACTTTATAGCCCATAGCCTTTCTCCCAATGGGGAATTGATATAATGGGACCCTTCCCTATAACCAGTGGATAACAAAAATTTATTATCCTGACTGTAGATTACTTCACCAAATGGGTGGAGGCAAAGATTACTGAAGCAAATGCAAAGCAATTCTTATGGAAGAATATAATCTGTCACTTTGGCATTCCTAACAGAGTCATCACTAATAATGGGACATAGTTTATGGGGAAGATCTTTATATCTTTTTGTAAGGATTTTCATATTCAGCTCATCCACACAACTGTTGCCCATCCTCAAGAAAATGAGAAAATAGAGGTTACAAATCGAACAATTCTGAAAGGGCTAAAAACATGCCTAGGGAAAGCTGGGGGGCAATGGCCTGAAGAACTCCCAAGTGTCTTTTGGGCTTATCGGACCACTACCAAAACTCCTACAGGAGAGACCCTGTATAACCTTTATTTTGGTACAAAAGCGATCATACCAGTTGATATTGGAGTCCCGAGAAGCAGAGTTTAGACTTTTGACCTCAGTAGTAACGAGGAGAGACTCAGAATAAATTTGGATCTCCTACCAAAAGTAAGAGATGAAACATCACTCAGGACCGTTGCATATCACCAAAGGATTTCTCTTCACTACAATCAGAGGGTGATACCTCGATCTATCTCTATTGGGGACTTAATTCTAAGAAGCATCGAAGCCGTTATAAAAGGCCCTCAGCATAACAAGCTCTCCCCCCTCTAGGAGGGTCCTTATTTGGTGGCGGCTATGGTCAAGCCTGGAACCTTCAAACTAAAGGATGCTAGTGGAAAAATGCTCCCCCAGACTTAAAATGTCGGCAACCTTTGCAAGTAATGTCAATTTTTTATGTACCCTTTGTGTGTTAATTATGGGATAACTCTTTTTCTTTTATATTCCTAAGTTATAATAAGGACTTGTTGTATTGTCTTATATAATACAGTAATGTGTTGTTCACTTTATCGTGATACTATCCTTCTCCTCAAACTCATTTTTTGTGATTTGAGAAATACACAATCTACATTATATCTCAATCAATGGATGATCAATTCTAGGGAGATTTGATCCGACCTCTTCCATATAGGTTAAAAATCATCAAACCAATGCTTTAATTAACAACCTCGGATATGTCAAGATATCCAAGGAGGATATTTCTCGCATTCACTCAAGTCAAAAAAGACCATCAAAATATTTCTCATTGGAATAAAAATTGAGTCAATTTTAAATGCATGTGAAAAAAGAGAGATATCAATAATTTTTTTATATCACTGAAAATTGAGTACATTATATGGAAGTATCAACAACAAACACATATATAATCACTAAAAACAAAATAAAGTGATACAACACAACATCAAAGCCATCCTACACGATCTCAATATCATCATCATCCTCCTTCAGGGAAAAAGCCTACTGCAACTCACTCTCTAATTCTTCACCACCAGAGTCTGAAGAAGGATCATCAGAAGCTTGGCTAGGAATCAACCCCTCGATCTTCTCTCTAGTCTTACGCTGCATTGCATGACGTCATTTATAAAACCTTTGATGAAGCCATCCTCCATACACTCTGCCTCTAAAACCTTCACCTCCACATCATAAATATGATTGTGAGCTTCCTGAACGTGATCCTCTATAATTATCTTGAAGGCATAAGATTTCTTGAACTCTTCTATGACTGTAGATGACAATTACTGGGCTTCCTTCTCTAACAGCATACTCTGGAGTCTCTTATTCTTAGCTTCAAAGATTTGCTGATCTTTCATCTGCTAGTAGATTGTCGTATGTGCATCCACCAACTCTATATGTAGGCAATCCATTCGCTCATTATGTGAAGAGGATGAACTTATCCTGTTTGCTAGCTCTGCTCTACACTCTTCTAATTGCTCCTTCACTACATGCACTTCCTTGAGTTTACCATCGTATTTCTTCTTGTATTCTCCCTAAAGGTATTTGACCTTTACAAATTCGATGTTCCAATCATTCAAGGTCTTGGACATCTCATGCTTGAAATCAGTCTGCTGCTCCAACTGAAGCAACAAAAACACAATTGTATAATATATATATATATATATATATATATATATATATATATATATATATATATATATATATATAATGAGAGAAAAAAAGTCAAACTCACCAACTCCTCAGCACGTCGACAGCCAATGCACTGATGTTTCAAAACATCTTCTGAAATGTATGACTTGGATGGAGAGATATGAGGAGCTTTTTTAGCGACTAACAAAATTTTAACCGCCTTCTTCTTCTTTGATGCCTACAAATCTCCCTCATTCCCTGGTCGCTTAGAATGATTTTTTTGGGGAACTGCCTCTGGAACTTTCACAGACTTCTTTAACATTAGGGCATGTGATCTTCTTGCTTGAGTAGATAATCCCACCTTGAACAAATATTCTTCATCTCTGCTCAAATAATGCACCTCATAATGTAAGGTGTCGATGTCAGGAAGCTTGAGTATCTTCAATAAATCTTCTACACTAATGCGTAGGGGAACGAGTAAATCCTTCAACTTTCTCCATTTTTCTTGAAGATTCCAATCATTTTGCACATGAAAAAGTCGCTAATCCAACCTTTCGATGGGTCTCGAGTACGAATATCCAACCATTTGGATCTGAAAGAAATGCGACCCTGCACATCACTAAAGAGACGCCCATCCGAGAAAGACATTCTGAAGATAACACCACCCCACGATCTCTAAAAAGCAGGACCAGGCCCATTATGATCGACATGGCCCTATAAGAAATTTGAGATAAACTCACTCCACATACTATTAGAATGTCAATCAATTCAGGAGATGGTGGAACCCGTAATCCCACTCGCAAACTGAATTCGTACACCGTCATAAATCTTAGAGGTGGAAAATTGGCACGATTAGATCTCGTCAGCACCTTCATCATTGAATCATTAGGAAAATGATTTTTTTTCCTAAAGGAGATGAAATAATCCTCAATAATGGTGGAAATAATATCGTTAGTCTTCGACACCTTGTGAGTCTTCTTTGAACCTTCAGATCGGGGCACAGGACGATCTTCCATGGTTGGAGGATTTCTTTTAGAAGTGTGATCACCCATTTCAATTCCTTTACTAAAGAGGGGCGCTAATCTGAGTAGGAAAAATCAACTACAAAAGATAGCGAAATGCCTCTAGAGTAGGAAGAAAAACAAGCGAGAAAGAAATAAGAGGAGGGAAAATCTCCAACTTTTGTACAAGAGGAGGGGCGCTGAGTCAAGCAGGAAAAGTCACATACTAAAAAACAACGGAAAGCCTCAACTATCAGAGAGCTAGAGGGAGAAAAGGAAAAGGTGCAATTTTTCTCTTGGCCCTAGAGGTCTATTTATAGTTTTTTTGGAGAAGGGAAAGGTTTCTAGAGTTTTCTGGCATTTTCAAAATTTTCAAATTTTCTAAAAATTTGAGGTTTTATTTGGGATTTTTTATGATTAAAAAAAAATTAAGTCGGTTCGGCCAACCGCCGGCCCGAACCGCCACCTGGCCGATAGCGGACGCGGGCACAGTGTGGGCCGGCCGGGTCGCAAGCGAGCCCAGGAGAGCGGGCTAGCCGGGCTGAGATCGGGCATGGAGCGGGCCTTAGGCACAGTGCGGGTGAGCCGTGGGTGGGACGCGGGAGGACCGCCATGCAGGCCAGTGGGCCAGACACACTATTTTGCGGAAGCGGTGGGGGCGGGAGGCCGGTCGATTCTACTATTTCGGCTGCTCAAACAATCTCGAGTCCAATTTTTGCCCCAAAAAGGCCAAATTGGACGTTTTTGGGGTCCCTAGGATCATTTTTCAACGTTTTGGACTCAATTTTGGCATTAAAACCATTTGAGGCTCCTACATGTAAAATTGGATTTCAAATCACATGAAAAATTCTCCAAAGTTTGTGACGTGTATTCTTGGACTTCTGGAGCTTCGACGTCCGAAAATAGGAGGACAACTAATATATTCTCAAAAAATTATCTTGATTAGGCACGAATCTTGAGGCAAAATTGAGCCGAAAAATTCAAAAATTAAATTCAGGATCACCTAAACTCCAATTTTAACAAGCTTACAGTCAAACCGAGCGTCTCAAAAATACAAACCCAAAAACATCAAATTCAACTCGATCCGAGCCCAAATGAGTCCAAATCAATCACCAGAAGGGCTGTTGAAAAGTTCAAACCATAATTTTAGTTACTAAACGATTTACAAATATGAAGTTCTTATAGCCAAATCGAGTGGCTCAACGAGATAAATCCAACGAGCCTAAGATCGCCAAATTTTGACATCATTAAAACCTTTAAATGTCTAACGAACGGTGCACGATCAAGGGATTCAATATCGGCCGTCCATCCGACCACTCCCTATTTACCCATTGTTGAGTCTAGTGAATAGGTTGTTAGACCTAAGTTAATGTCCCAAGGCTACCAAGAGGGGGGGGGGGTGAATTGGTATTTTTAAAAACTTAACCCTCTTTGAATTTTTGTTGAACGGAAATGAAATTTTTAATGATTTTTTTTTTTATAGAAAAGTTTTTCAACCATAGAGTTTTTTTTAAATAAAAGAAAATTGTGTAAAATAAAATTAAAGTAAAAGTCATAAGATTAATAGTGGTTCGGTCTAAACCAGACCTACATCCACTCCCCAGAGGCACCTTCTGAGTATTGCACTAATACCAATAGTGTCTCTCCTTTTGCACCCACAGCAAGGCGGAGAAGCCTTTACAAACCCTCTTTTCACCACTACCCGGTGCGGCAGAGAATCGTCGTCCTTTTACACAATCCCCAGTGTTGGCAGATAACCTTCCGTCATTTCACACTCTCTTAGTGTGGGCAGAGAACCCTTCGTCCTTTCACACTCTCCTAGTGTGGGCAAAGAACTTTTCGTCCTTTCACACTCTCCTAGTGTGGGCAGAGAACCCTTCATCTGTTCACACTCTTCAAGTGTCGGCAGAGAACCGGATCTCCTTGACAGATCTTCTCACAAGAAATCTAGAAGGAAGAAAGAAAAGAGTGAAGTAATCCAAATTCACAAGTAGAGATTCTTACCTTTAAACACCAAGTGAAGCCTTCACGCTCCAGTGGTAGGAATCCTCCTTTGAATGCTCTCTCACACTCTCTCCTTGACTTTTCTCTCAATAGGCACGAAGATCAAATGGAAAAAAGATTGGGTGGCAGTCTAATTTGGACTATTTATACAGAAGACAAGAAAACCGTCCAAGAACAGCAAGTTTTCAATTCTGAACGCAGTGGATCGTCCCGAATGATCGTGGATCGTCATGGACGATTTTACTTAAATGGTCAGAAATGAACCTTATGTATATTGGTACGAATTATTTTCGTACACGCTAATCGTCCCGTACGAACCAAGTTCGTCCGGTACGAAACAGTTATTACATAGGTAGATTCACGAAATTCTTCAGGACGTAACCAACTGACGTATGTCGGTTCAGTTCGTCCTGGGACGAATAGGTTTCGTTTGGACGATTTTAGCGAGCCTCAATACAGAGCCGTTCGTCCTGGGACGAACCTTAAATTTCGTCTGGACGAACAGGGCACGGTGAGAATACAGAGACGTTCGTCCTGGGACGAACCATTGATTTCGTCTGGACAAATAGTAGAAAGTGAGAATCCCGAGACGTTCGTCCCGGGACGACTATTAAATTCGTCCTGGATGATTAGGACTTAAAAAAATTTTCACTCCGCCTGTTCGATCCATTGCTCTCCTTAGGGGTAATTGACATGATAGTCCCGTACGAACTAAGTTCGTCCTGTACGATCAGTTAAAAACAATTTCCCAAATGTGTATATTGTGATTTTTCACTCAATTACAATCACTCCCTCTCATATAAAAAATATGAAAATTTATTGAATTTGATTACAAGTCTTCAATATCTTGGAGTTGATTTTCTTGAAATGTTAGTACACACTAGAGCAAGAAATAAATGTTCGAAATAGTGTTAGGAGATATATGTAAAACAATAATAATTGAAATCTTCAAAATAATACAAGTTGCAAGAATGTAAAAATTCTGATGTTATTTTATCTTCTGTTTGTGTTCTGAATATCCGTACAACACTAAGACGAATACTTTCTAACTCTACCGCCGCGAATATTCTAGTCCGCAACAAATGCAATGAAAGGAATTCCAACAAAGCTAACAAAGCCTTATTAATGGAACATCTCACTAAATCCGAGCTAGAATAATTATTTTCAAATCTCGTCAAATTCTTTTCTTTCCAAATAAAATAAATAGAATAACAAACAAAAAGGAAAAAAAAAATTAAATTTTCACATTAGAATTCAAATAAAAAGTAGAAATATAATCCAGTAATTAAATCAAATTAGATCTAAACAAGAAAAAAAATTTAATATAAAAATTAACTAATTTACCTGAAACTTCACGCACAATACAGACGCTTCTAGGCTGCCTTGTATTTCCTTGTCTAGCGCACGGTCCTCATCCAGCCAAGACCATCTAGTCCATATTGTGGACCCACATCGTAAAATAAAGCACGTGGCACATGCCACACCGACCAAGCCACACGCGCGCAGCGCTCGTCGTCCTCTTATCTTTTTCTCCTTGCACTCCCTCCTCTCTGCTGTTCCCCCGACCAAATCCATGGCCGCCAGTACTGCACTTGGCTTCCTCAGCCTCACACCGACTTCCAAAATCCCTCCTTTAAAACCCTTGAAGCCCACTCCTCTCCTCCTTCCTCTCGCCACCCACACCCTTAGTGCCACTCTACCCTCTTCAGCCGTCGGCATCGCCATCGCCGCGGCCGCCTCCGCGTCTGCTTTCTCACTACCGGAATTTATCATCCCTTCAGATGCACTCGCTGTTGGTGGGGAGTTCGGGATACTCGAGGGGCGCTCGTTCGCGCTCGTACACCCGCTGGTGATGGGTGGCCTTTTCTTTTACACTGTGTGGACTGGCTACTTGGGATGGCAATGGCGCCGTGTCCGAACCATCCAGGAAGAGATTAACGAGCTTAAAAAGCAGGTAAAGTCACCGGTACCCGCCGCCGTTGCCGCCGGTGGCGTTGAGTCCGGCAGCCAGGAGCCAGCACCACCGCCGCAGGCTGCAATTTCTTCTGTTGAGAGGAAGATATCGCAGCTTACTGAGGTATGGATGAATTGGGGTTTTCTTGTAAGGAACGTATTCGACTAAATGTCTGTTAGAAATTTGATTTCATTTTTCTCGTTGAATAGGAGAGGAAGGAGCTGTTGAAAGGAGGGTTTAGAGATCGGCACTTTAATGCTGGATCAATATTGTTGGGGTTTGGAGTATTCGAATCCGTGGGCGGCGCAGTGAATACCTGGTTCCGAACTGGGAAGCTCTTTCCCGGACCTCACCTCTTTGCTGGCGCAGGTGCTTGCTTAATACCCGTTATTTTCATGAATCTGGCTTTATATGCTGCTTGTGAACTTTTGAGTGATAATTTATTTGCTTGTTGGACCCACGGAGGTATCGAATCGTCTTGGAGCGTGCTGAACTCATGCTGAAATTTATAGAAAGTAGAGTTAGAACATACTGTAACACAGCTTTAGTGATGACTGTAGCTTAATGATACAGTATAAAGCTCATGAGGAAGATGATTTGCTTTTCTATTCTATATTCATTTTACTCTGTTACAATCTATATTTTTTTTTTTTGGGAAAATTTGGGGCCTAAGCCCATATATTACTATGAAAAGAAAATGTTACAAGTAAATGAGATTACAAGTAAAAGCTCCCCAAACATAAGCAAAAAACAAAAACTTATGTAGGTCAAAGAAAATAAAAAATCCCAACTATACCACCCATTACAAACAAAAGTCAACTAGAGAACCAAAAACGTGTTAAATTGCACATAAATAAAACTTGAAGACATGCTACTGCTGGCCGAGCAGCAGAAATTGCTGAGGAAAGAGACCACATGGCGCACTATTAGAAGAAAGCCAGCTCCAAAAATCCAATGCCCTCAGAAAGTAGAGAAATAAAACCAGCTCCCTAGCCAAAAAGATTGGACTCAGGAAAATGGTAAAGATCATATTATTCAAGGAACCCTGGTTGCCCGAAGACCGTCCAAGGGGCCTGCAATGGGAGCATCATCGTCCAGACTAGGCATAGCAGGCTATATCGAAGGGACGAAGGGACCCGAGAAAATTCCAGCACCTTAAAGTTTCTCCAGCAAAACAGTTGCACTTTTCCATTTCATAACCTTCTCAAACAGATTTCGTTTAATATTAGTCAGCGCTGTAGTAAAGATATATTAGTCAGCGCTGTAGTTACAATCTATATTATATATTGTAAAGATAGTCATACGCCTTTCCTCATCGACGCATGGGATTAATTCAGTTTGTTGTGGATTGAAGGTTAGGATTTATCCTGTGCACATGGGAGATGTACTCCTGTTAGAGGTTGAGCCATGAGGTTCTTTTAAAATTGAATATTCTTGACATCTATTCAAGGTCTAAGTTGATTAAAAAAAAATCTATTTCTAGTAGAGTTTGGAAAGTGAAATTTGAGTTTATATGCCCCATAATACCCAAAGTTAAAGAAATATACCCGCCGTTTTATTTTTAGAGAAAATGTAGAAAATTCATTTCGGACCAGAATACTCCTTCCTATACTTATATCCTGATGTATAGTAGGAATGACATCCCACCCTTACAATTTCAACTTTCTCTTTTAATATCGTCATTGTCTTTATCCGAGTTTTTTCGCTCAAGAGGGTTTACACCAATGAAGTTGGATATTTTTTTCATTTATCTGCAACTTAAGCATGCATGGGTACTTTTTTTTCACATTTCCATTGTGCATCATAGATATGGTTATTTTTCACATTTACTGCAAAAAAACTCTATTTTCTTGTGATAGAAACTTTGATTTCTAGTGAGAGAAAATTCCAATTTTTGAAATCCTGTTATCCCGCAAATTGCCTGCTTCTCCGATGACGGTGGAGGGCCGTCGGCCTCCATCCTCCTGCGTCGGAGATGGCCATAAATCTTCGACGTCTACTGTTCAAATCCTTCCACGCACTATTCCAATTTCCCCCCCCCCCCCCCCCCCCCCCCCCCCCCCAAGCTTTTGGAGACGCTCACATGGTGTTTGATAAAGATCCTATACTAAGGTTTAAACTTGCTAAACCTTTGGTGATCAATGAGGGAGGGCTTATTCCTCCACAAAAACAATCGGATAATATCGGAAAGGGGAAGAATGTCTTGGCGGAGGAGTCGGATATTCAAAATTATTCCAACCTTCAAAGAGAAGATAAGTTTGATTTCACACATCTCGGTGGTGCGTGCAAGGAAGATGGGTTAAAAGCTAATTAGGGATCCTCATCTGGTGTTCTTAATACTGAAGCCAATACAAAATCCTTAACTACTGGTGATGGTGTTATGAATTACGCTGATAGTTCGGATGCTTCGGTTGGACATAAGTTATCATTAAATATGAATGTTCATGGTGCAAAACAGGACAAGGTGGATTTAGAGAATGTTCGTGACTGTGCATCTGCAGATTTGGGTAATTGCACAGCTATTGAGCAGCTGGGAGCTGTTAAACCTCCTCAATTGATCAATCCGGCTTTTAATGCTTGGAAAATGAAGACAAATTTTAAACTAATTGATTTTGATTATGGAGATGATTTGTTTGAGGATGGAGTGGTTAAACTTCATCTCCAAAGTTAGATGGGAAATACAAGCAAGTTACATAAACCTTTGGTGGTAAAGCTATTTGGAGATAACGTTCCTTATCATGTCATTGGTTGGGAATTAAGAAAACAATGGAATCAGTTTGGTAGATTCCACATGTCCTTGCTTGGAGGGGGATGGGTTTTGTGTGCTTTTGAAGATCCAAATGCTTTGGAATCAGTTCTAGCTAGCGGTCCTTGGTATGTGAATGGTAATATTATAGGATTGGACAAATGGTCTTCTGCTTTTCACCCCTCATCCTTGAGAGGTTTGACGATGCCTGTTTGGATCAGGCTTCCCAATCTTCCTCTGCATAGTTGGGATAAAATCAATGTTTGCAGGATTACTTCGAAGGTTGGAAATCCATTTTTGATTGATGATAACATATTTCAGTGGGGAAGGAGGGAGTTTTCCTTTGCCAGATTATGTGTTAAAATCAAACTTGAAGATAAGTTGCCATTGGGAGTTTGGGTGGAAGGAATTTCCGGGAAGTTTTATCAAAAAATTGGTATGAAAGAATCCCAAACATTTGCTTTAAATGTGGTAGGATTGGGCATTTGGATAAAAGTTGTTCGGTGGTTCATTTGGAATCCAACTTGGATTCTAAATCAGATAAAGTTAAGTCTTTGGAAGAAAGGATAGTTTCACTAAATGCAAGCTCAAAGTATGAGACATCAGAAAAAGAAGTTAGCAAGGTCAACAAGGATGGTTAGGGACCGTGGATCCATGTAGATTATGGAAAGAGAAGAGTTAAAAGCTTTAAGTTCAAAAACAGCTGGTCCAGACAGGAGGTGAAAGAATGAAGTGTAAATAAGGAAGATGCTGTTCAGAAAATCATTGGAGACAAGGATAAAGTCAGTTCTGATAAGGAGATTTCGAGCAAGATCAATTCTGTAGTTCAGGATGAAGAAATGCATTTGAAGGTAATTCCTATTTCTTCTAGTAATAATGTTACTACCTCAATTTCAGAAGTTATAAGAGAAGGCATTGGAAATGTCTCGGTTTGTATTCCGAGCAATTCAAATCAATTTGAAGTTTTAAACACCTTGATGGAGGAAGGGGAAGTAGTTGGCCAAGAGAATGAAGTCCTTGGATCTCCCAAAGCTTCATTGTCTATTCCATCTGACGGTAAGAATGCATTGGAGGGAGACATAGAAGTTATGGCAGCTCGGATGAATAAATCTGTAGAAGATTCTAGCATGGAGAAGAAAAAAGGTACTAAGCAACTGAAAAACTTGGGTCCAATTAAGTTGTTGCCGAGAAGCAAGAGATTGGAGGGAGAGGTGAAGGAAAGGCCGGGGAACCTTTTCCCCTCAAATCATTAATGTCTTCCATTGATTTTTGGAATTGTAGAGGAGCTAGAAAGATTAAAGATTCTCTATATATGAAGGAGTTCATTAGGGATCATGGGGTGTTTTTTCTTGGTTTGGTTGAAACCAAATTGACAATGGTTGATAGGAAAACAGTAAATTCATTGATTGGTGAAGAATGGTACTTTTTTCAAGTTCCTTCAGAAGGTCTATCGGGAGGCATTTTGGTGTTATGGAAACACAACATGGCTTCATTCAAAATTTTGGAAGCCTCTTCTCAATTGATTGTAAGTGAATTGGATGTGATCAACAAAGGCTTGTGGAGAATTGCTACGGTGTATGGGAGCAAGGATGTTTATAAAAGAAGAACCTTATGAGAAAGGTTGGAATTCCACACGTCAAAAGAGACATCTATGGTTGTAGGAGGTGACTTCAATTGCTTGTTGTCAAAAAGGAGAAGAGAGGGGGGAGAGATTTTGTTTTTTCCCTTGGCCCGAAGGAGATGAAAACATTCATTTCTTGTAATGATTTACATGAGGTGGCAAGTGTTGGTCCCAAGTATACATGTTGCAACAATAAGAAAGGAGCTAAAAAGATTCTTGAGAATTTGTATAGATGTCTAATTAATTCAGCGGCTTTGAATTCTTCCCATTGGTTATTGGTGAGACATTTAGCTAGAATTGCTTCTGATCATAGTCCGATTTTGCTAAATTTGTTGAAATTTAAAACTTCAAATAAGAAAATTATCAAATTTGAAGAAGTTTGGGCCTCTATTCCAGCCTCTTTGGAGGTGGTCAGGAAGTCTTGGATAAAGAAAGCTCATGGGGACCCCTCTCAAGCTCTTAATCAGAAAATGAAAAGGACTCTTAAGGACTTGTATTATTGGAGCAAAGCAAAGTTCAAGGATTTAAATCACTCAAAAGAGGTATTGAAAGAAGAAATTCTTAAATTGCAAGACAAGGAGGCAGAGATCGGTTTTCTTTCAAAAGAAGAGCAATGGGATTTGAAGACTAAAATTGATGATTTGAACAAATCTTTAGCCCGGATCAGCACTTGGTGGAAACAGCAAGCTAAGGTTAAATGGCTAGTTGAAGGAGATACAAATTCAAGATTCTTGCAAGCATATGCTAGTGCTAGGAGGAATACCAATTTCATCCACAAAATAAAAGATGAGCAAGGCTTAACTATTGAAGATAAGAAACATATTGAAGAAGTATTTTTTCGGTACTTTGAGGAAAAGTGGAGAGATAGGTGGTGCTCTTTGGAGGGATGGCCCCAATCGCTGAATGCTTTGAATGAAGAGGACAAGAAAAATCTGAGCAAAGAGTTTTCTTTTGATGAATTAGAGAAGGTTGTGAAGGAACTTGGGAGGAGCATTGCTCCGGGACAAGATGGTATGTCTTATACTTTCTTTAAATGTTATTGGCACATCATTAAGCATGACCTATGGAATGCTGTGGAATATTTTTTCATAAATGGGAAGATGAATGAGAGTTGGAAAGATACTATCATTGTATTGATTCCCAAAGTTAAAGATCCGGTTTCTCCATCTAATTTTAGACCAATAAGCCTTTGCAATTCGGTTTATAAGATTTTGTTGCAAAGATGCTTCTAAATAGATTGTTAATTGTTATTCCTAAGCTAATTTTGGAGGAGCAAGTGGCTTTTTTGAGGGGAAGGTCACTCTCGGATCATGTTTTGGTAACTCTGGAAATTTTTCTCAAATTTAGGCATTCTAAATCTTCTAAAGGTTTGGTTTTATTCAAGATTGATATGGAGCAAGCATATGATTCTATGGGATGGACTACTTTGGTTAAAATAATGGACTATTTTGGTTTTCCTATCAAATTTGCTAAGCTAATCTTTGATTGTGTGTTTAGTCCTAAATTTTCATTGTTAATTAATGGGATCTATTCCAATTGGATTGAAGCTAAATGCGGATTTCGTCAAGGGTGTCCGCTATCTCCGTTCTTATTTATCATGTGTGCTCAACTTCTCTCAAATGTTTTTCTACAAAAAAGTGTTTCAGTTGGGATTGGAATTTCTCCTAGAAGCCCCAAAGTTTCTCATTTACTTTATGCCGATGACATTATCATTCTCTGAAGCTAGTATTAAATCAGTTAAGGAAGTTAAAGCCATTCTCATGGACTTTTGTAATTGGACGGGACAAAAGGTGAACACCGGTAAATCTGGAATTCTTTTTGGAAAAATAGTGAGAAGAAGGAGAAGGAAAACTATTTGTAGAATAATGAAATCAGGGAGGTCAAGGAGTTCTCTTATTTGGGTGTCAAGATGGCATTAAGGAGGTTGAAAAGAGCTGATTATCAATTTATTTTAGATAAAACCTTGAATATGTTTAGTGTTTGGGGCGGCAAATTAATTTCTTTGGCTGGTAGAGTTACGTTGGTGAAATCAGTTTTGCTCTCATTCCCTACATTTCACTCTACTCTTTCATTGGTTCCAAAGTATATCTTGAATGAGATTGACAAGTGTTGTAGAAGCTTTATATGGAACAAGAGGGATGGAAGTGCGGGTCTTCACTATGTAAGTTGGGATATCATGTGTAGGCTGAAAATTATAGGGTGATCTTGGAATTATTCCCTGTTCTAAGAGAACTGGACCTTTAAGAGCCAAATTGGCGTGGAGGTATTGCCAACAAATGAGGTCTCTCATGCATAAGACTCTATTTCCAAAATATGGCTCTATTTTATGTGAAGACTCAACATCTAAGCGAGGATCTGTTGCCTGGAAACTATTATGTAATGGTGGGGAGTTTCTTGAGCCTATAGTCAAATGGAAGATTGCCAATGGCAGGTCAGTGCAAGTCTTTAAAGACAGATGGGTATTAGACAAAATAATTGATAAATGGCCTACATTTGTCAATTGTATGGAAGGATGTATTCAAACAGTTGACAAGTTTATTAGCAATGGGGAGTGGAATATCAGTGAGCTAAGCAATTTCTTCGGTGAAGAGCTTGTTAGACTGATTGCTTCAATCCAATTACCAAAAGATAGTGAAGATGATAAACTGGAGCTCATTAAAAAATTATCTAGAAGGACGATTTCTGCTCTGGCATTCGAAGCAATGGATGGCGATCATACAGTTCAGAAAAATTTGAATTGAGTTGGAAAAGCAAAGCTAAACCCAAGAGATGAATTCTTTTGGTGGAAGATTCTTAAAAAGACAATTCCAACAAATCATTTTCTGTGTTACAGAAGATTACAAGGTATGATAAATGCCCAAGAGGTTGTGAGGCGGTGGAAGCAATTGAACATATAGTTCTCGGCTGCAGCAAGTTAAATCAAGTAATGGATTACATAAACAAGTGGGGCTTTCGTCTACGTAGTTTCAGCTCTCTGGAAGAATGTTATAGATGGTTGGAATCACAATGTCAATGCGTGGTAAATCTTTTTTGCAATACAATCTATTTGTCTTGGAAAGCTAGGAATTTGTATGTGCATGAAGGTAAAATTTCCAGCCCAATGATGATAGCATGAAATGCTGTAAGTTTCTCAGCAGTTTGTAAACATTGCAGCTATTTTAATTCAGGTATCGGGGATGCTAATCAACCTTCGAGGTTGTCTAATTCTTGGCATCCTCCACCTGATTGGAATAAAGTTAATATAGATGCTTCCCTATTTAACTCCTACATGGCTGGAATTGGAGGAGTTTTTCGAGATCATATGGGAGGGTTTCTACTGGCTTTCGGTAATGCTACAGTACACAGGGATCCGACTGATCTGGAACTTCAGGCTATTCTCTTGATCAAGCAGGTCGTGAAGGATTGGATGTATGAATACAAAGGTTTAATAATTGAAGTAGATACTAAGAATGTTATCAGATTCATTAAGGAAATGGTGGACAAAGGAGAAAATGAGTTGAGAGATCATTTAGGACTTTCATTTTGTTATTTTTGAATTATGTTGATAGGGAGAGTAACAAGTTAGCAGATCTTTGTGCTAACTTTGCTTGTATTAGTTCTTTCCTTTGGGAGGATGTAGGTATGAATAAGATCCCTCCTTTGTTAAAAAGAGTCGGATGCTATTATGATGTAATTCCTTTTCTTTTAAATAAAGTTTTATTGCTTTTCTTTAAAAAAATATCATAGATATGGTTATTTTAATGATAATACAAAGCTAGGTTAAACATCAAAAAGTGTGTTTTGATACTTTTTAAAATATATTTACGAACTATGTTTGTACGATATTCAAATCATGATCAAACATTTTTCAAATGTATCAAATATTATGTTCGATTGTTACTTGAACCATGCTCAAACACTATTTGATGATAATGCACGATCATGCCTTAATTAGACACATTTTTGAACTAGTTTTGAATAGGTTATGACCATATCTTCGAACATAATTTGATTATAGATTGAATAAGTTTGATTAGTACTCGATAATTCATTTGATGCATTTCGAATATGTTAGAATATGCTTTGATTCATACTTGAATTATGTTAAAAAAATACTGAAGTCATATACAAAATGAAGTATTTTCAATAGGTAAATTAAGCATCAATATTCTTATATTGTATCAAGAGGATAAAAAGATGACATTCAAGTTGGTTGGACATTCATAAAAAAATAGTGCAAATGATGGCACAAAAAAATATTATTTTTGAAGATCATATTGATCTTATATATAATGTAATAGTGGTTAAAAAGAAACAGTTTATCTGAAATTGGAGATGATGTATCACTATGGTGAACCATCATGAACTTCTTTAATTGAACTACTTATGGATTATATTCTTGATTTTTTCTTCGATGAGACATTATTATCCATTTAACATTGATCTTCCATATATGTAACTATACTGCTAAGACAATTTTAATTCTAGTTCTTTGTGCAAATGATGTTGTTGCAAGGTTAATAAGTTGACCATCTTTAATTGGTATAGTGATTATGTGAACATTTTGCATAATGAAATAGGTGATATTGTGAATGTACATTTTGCAAATGATAGTGATTCTATAGATGCTCGAGTGTAGTTGTGTTTAATCTGAAACTAGCAAACAACTAAGATTTTTTGAGTCTTTATGTACTTTGGGGCTAAAAGCAATAATTACAGTTATGGAGATCACATGTATAGCTCTCATCCCATGAGATTCAATACTTAATAGTATCTTCAATTTTATGACCATTGATTTACTAGTATTATGCTCGAGTTTGTCTCCTATTCAATTGAATGTTGGGCATCTTTTCAAGTGCAAAAAGAGGTTGAAGTAGATGTTATATATATATATATGCCATAATAAATTTTAATTTAATGTGAAGAAATTTTAAAAAGAAGTATGATATATTTGTTGCTCTTCAAAGACACGTTCGTGGTGCTTATAAGTAATTATAAAACTTAGATATGTTTGAGATAAGAAGCATTAAATCAAAATTCAAAACACATTTGTACATTGAATGCAAGATCGAAAGGCCACTGATAGGCTCAACCGTGGCTCATTGGACATATAATCAAAAATAAACTCATAGCATTCAATCCTAATATGAAACGGAAGATGATCATGTCAGTCATGAAAAGAGACTACGACATTGTTTTGCCCTATGAAAAGGCTTCGAGATGTCATGACCAATCCTTAAAGAATTTATAATTTTTTTATGCTACATGAAAATCCTTATGGATAATTGTTGATCTTTAGCAAGATTGTGAATGAATTTCTAGCATGTATATTTCTCTTTAGATGTTTGTATTCAAGGATTAAAAAGTGCATGCTATTTAATGTTATGAGTGGATGAAATATTCTTAAATACATGCTGTCGTGATATATATTTTTGTGTCAACAATATAATATGATAATACTATGGTCTATCTTATGAAATTTGCTATTATGAACTCAAAAAACATTGAGTCATCGTTGTATTTAGTGATCAGCTAAGGGAGTCAATAGGCAAAGTGAAAAATTTGGTTTTTATATCTGATAGACATAATAATATTGACAATATTTTATTAATCATTTTTTAAAAGGCACCATATAGATTATGCACTCATCATGTAGTAATGAATATTATGACAAAGTTTAAATCTAATAATTTTCATAAGAAAAATCCTTTGGCTTCTAAAGCTTACAGAAGAGTTAAGTTCTTTACATACTTCAACAAAGTATATTTCAACAACCCAGTAATGACATCCTATTTTGAGAATGAAGTTTGCTTTGAGTGATGGTCGTGCACTTTCTTTCCCAAAAATCATTATAAAATGATGACAATTTATATTTTGGAGAACTTTAATAATATCATCAAGATTACATTCTTCTATCTAGTGACTACATTGTCAGAGTTTTTTAGGCATATAATATAAAAATGATTCTTGGATAAACATAATATTATAAGGGTACGTTAAATTATTTTACTAAAGGAATTCTAAAAAACATGAAGGAAACTTTTGAATAATGCTTAAAGCTTGATCATCTATCCCATTAATCAACTTAAATTATATATTTGATAGAAACTTTAATGTTCATGCTGACTTGCAGTAGTGGAGTGTAAATATAAAATGTCTAAGATTATGAGTTTCGTGTGCGACTATTCGTTGATCACAACTTAGAATTGGGATGTCAATTATTATAGCTTATGTTCAAAGTTCTATACACATAAAGCATTTTTAGCTCATATACTAAAAATATGTATCCAATTGAAAGAAAAAAATACCTAAAAGATTTCAGATAAAATAAATGGTGCTATCGTGTTACCCTCATCAGTGAAGTCTAAGAATGGTCATCTCAAAAAATAGAATGCCTTCAAAGAGCAAGAACGATGGGGTTTGACATAAGTGTAGTCAATGTGGAGTTTGCATCCATGGTCGAGTTACTTATAAGGCTAAGTGGCACCACCTTCATAGTAATTTTTTGCTTGGATCGATTGTGATTTTTGAACCAGTGTCATTGAATAGTTGTGCAATGAATTAATGCTTGTCATTTTCATGTGTCATGTATATTAGTTGACTCTCTGTTATACCAAAATTTATTGTGTTATGTTTGTTGTGATTGATCTTTACTATATTAACCTTGTAGCCTAATATTTTTAGACCTTATTTGAACCATGCCTAAGGCTTTTTTAACCTTATTCAAACCTTGTAAGAGCCATTTTGAACTCTATTCGATCATTGTTCGACCTATGTTTGAATGTTGTTTAAAGCTATCTTTGAATGGTTTTTCGAAAGAAACCCTATAAGGTTCAAATATATTTTTAAATTTTTCTCGTATATGGTTCCAACTTTATTGCATTTTTTTACGCTTTTTTGAATCAATGTTGATTGCGACTGACCAAAGAAGTTCTGCTCAATCAAAATTAAATATTTTGTTCTGAAGTGAATTTCGGGCATATTTATTCAAGAAAGGAAGTAACATGCAAATTTCTCAAATTTTGGCCATTGTTGAAGCATATAAACTCAAATTTCCCCTTGGAATTGATTTTTGTTTATCCTTTCAATATGAAAAATATACTTTTATAATAAAAATTATATATATTAGTTGAAGGTAGGTAGATACTATTATTAATTTTAGACTGGAGAAACATATTCAAAACTCTCTATAGGAGGTGGATTTTAATTTCACACATATACTGAGTGAAAATAAGTCCTCACATTTCAAAGAAATTTTTCCTACTACACGTAGCTAACTAAGCTTTAAATAACATTGCATTTTTCCTAGACGATAACTATGGATCAAACAAGTTGATAAATTAGACTTATATCCAAAGAAGCAATTGTGGATATGATTTCCTGCTGGCTAAGAAATTGTGTCCACAGCACAAAAATAGAATTTATCAACCCGAAGAAATTAAAATTTGATGCCTAGAATTATTAAATGGGAAGCGTCTAGCAATTTGGCTTTTGCTGCAATTGTTCTTGGCTATAGCATGTAATAATACTTAAAATAATGATATATGTAGTTCTGGATTAAACATAAATATTATCAACTAGAGTTTTGAAAAATTTCAGGTGTTTTCAGGTTCACTGAATGTTTTGCGTTACAAGTAAATATATTTTATTTTTGTGGGTGGCATGTAGGTTATTTGAGCGGGAGATATAAATCAACATAGTTTTAATATATATGTTTTTATATCTATGCAAGTCTTGTACTTTGGCATCTCCCATTATCTCTTTCTTAAACAGCTGCACTCATGCATGTTTTTAAATAGAGGGGAACCCTCTTTGGCTTCTCATTAATTTATACATGTATCTTTCATGAAGGGAGTCCCAAGGATTGTTATAGAACTCAGACATGTCTAAAGTTTTTAATCCTCTTTCAAAAGAAAAGTTCATTATTTTGAAGTCCTAAAATTTCCTTTTCTTGTGATAAGTGTGATTATGATGAATTATCTACTCTAATCAACCCCCCACATTCTCTTCCTCCTTACATGATTGAAAGCACAAAGTCCTCTTCCTTGGTGTATACCAGCATCCTTAGAAGAGCTCTCTTACCATTCGACTAACTCTCTAGCCCTCTTCCCACTTGGATCTATTACCAGGCTTCTTCTCATTCCAAATCGGGCTTTAGAAGAAAAAAAGTATAAGATCACCGTGCGAGTTAAAAAGGGTTATAACAGATTTGCCCGGATAGGACTTTAGTGGAATCTTATTAACTGAGGGTAAGAGCCAACCGAGAGCCCTTAAAGATGAAATGAAAGAAGATGCAAAGATCTCAGGAAAGACCAAGGGCCCCTCTTAAACAAAAGAGCAACATTCTCTCCAAGACCTTAGTTTATTTTTTAGTTCCATGGAGGATCATTATCCATTAACCTCAGGTAGTTTTGAATAAAATAGTATCAATGGTATTAAGTCAGGTTCATGGTTTTGACAAAAACCAGGTGCAAGAAAATTGAAGATCCCTCAGATACATTGAAGGGATAAAGTAAACTTATACCCAAAACAAATAAGAAAATAAGTTATGGCAATCAAAAGAGGCGAAGCCTTAGGTGACTATGTCACCCAGGTTACTCTACTGTTAAAATAATTGGCCATGATGATGGAGATCTTCTATTAAAAAGCTTCTAAATAATGCTGCAATGAATATGAGAAATTGGAAACATTTACAAAGAGAAAGGAATAGAAGAAGTGTCATCAATTCTTGAATCATCACTTGAAGAGATAGGTTAGTAACTTTTAAATTGGAGGCTAAATTGACATCATAACATATAATGGTTATGTTGATCTCATGAAGTTGGATTGACAAATTAGAGGCCTACTTTAATCATTACATATATAATCTGAGGTCTCATTTTCTCTGCTAAAACTCACTCATTATGCTTTGGCGTGTTGGAATGCGCGTCTTCACTTTAGGCAACAAAATATATTTTAAGTTTTTAGTTTTTTAAAGAGATGCTCCATTAAAAGTTCTACCTTATGGGGTTTGACAAAAACCACTGGAGAAAGAAACATGATCTTAGTCAATGATAGAGGTAATCCATACAAAAATACCAAATTAAGAGTAAGATCCTTTATGTTGGGATCGCTCTTAAGGAGATGTCAACCAACATGAAGTACACTTTCAGGTTGCACTCCACCTCTGATGAACTTTACTTCTTTCCTGTCAAAGACAACGACCAATCAAGTGGCTATTGAACGGAAGAATAATAATCACGGGGAGAAAACTTCTAGCCCTTACGAGAGAAGTGCCACGAAAACTCATAAGAGGAAAGAAGAGGAAGAAGAAGGACAACAACAAGCCTTCAACTTTTTTTTTGGAAAATTTGGGATGTTCACTTTCCGTTGCTATGAGAAAAAGATTAGATTGTCAGAAATGAAGAGATCGCAAAAGAAAAATTACAGGTGCAAGAAAACTCCAAGACCTATAAAACCAAAATAAAGCCAAAATTAAAGTTGCTAACACCCCAAATATGGGCTCAGACCAATGTTTAAAATATCATATTCTGGTATTGAGGCATTTTTCATTCGTGATGCGAGGCGTAAGCCTCAAGGTGTTTTGAGGCGTAAGCCTCAAAATCAAAAGATTGCGTAAACGTAAAATGATAAATTTTTTTTATACTAATGAGTGAATAATATAAAACATAAAAAAACATAAGATATGAGGTGAAATCAAAATATCCCAATAATAAGACAACATGAAATATAGTTCAACTCAAAATTCAATCTTTTCCAAATCCCAATATTCTTTTCATTAACATATAATTCCAATTTCCAAAAATAAATAGCAATGACATATCACATAAGAACTCATAAGTCATCAGTATTGTCATCACTAAGGGGTTTTTCATTTGAATCATCATTATGATGAACTGCTCTCTCCCCTTCCTCCTCTCCTATAGAGTCCAATGTCGGGTATTTACTTCAAGATTTATGTAAGTTTTAATATATATAGCGTGAAGGGGGAGGCGTAAGCCTCATGCCAGTGAGGCGAGGCGGACCTCAACCAAGTTGAGGCGCAAGCCTCTTAAAAAAAACTCGAGGCGTAAGCATGGAGGCATTTTTTACTAGAATTGCGCAAAGGCCGGCCTCAATGAGAGCCTTATATTGCGCAATTTTAAACCAAAATAAAGCCAAAATTAAAGTTGCTAACACCTCAAATATGGGCTCAGACAGCAACTAAACGATCTATCATTGAAATATTAGAGAGTAGAATAGGCCAACAGGTTCCGGTTGCCTGACAGAATGGCCATCCAGAAGTGTCCAAACAATGTAAGGTAGATTATAGAGCTGCAGAGCATAAGCCAACAGAGCTATGAATGGGCACCATGGTTGCCAAAAAGACTGCCAACAACTTCCAGGAAACCTGGAGAGATCTTGCATCATCATAGCTCAGCAAAAAATTACAGTCAAAAGCCTGATAGCAGCCAAAAAGAACTGATCCCAGCATCACGTAGATCCAGACAGAGGCATCCCAAAGAGGGTCTCAAGCAATAGAAAGAAAGAAATTACCAAACACATGAATCCATTCTCAAATATCATAGTACAAAAAAGGTTTAATATCCAGAAAATTCTTCTACCCTGAGTTTTGCTCCAAATAGCACTTTTAATAGAAAAAGATCAGAAATCTGATGGAAGTGGCAGAAAAACCAAACCTTCTACAATTTTTTTCCCTCGAAAAATAATAGATTAATGCGCATATCACAAAGTAGTAATAATATTTCACTACTTTTGAACTTCGCTGAAGGCCTTTAACATGCTCAAACAGTTGTAAAACAGAAGGCCTCAAAAGAAGAGTTAGACCAAGGAAAAAAAAATGCACAAGAACAGAATAGGAAAAATTGCATTCAAAAAATAAGTGAGAGGCATTCTCCATGTGAGAATTAGAGAGGCTGCAGTAAGGATTAGCTGTGATTTCTCTTTTAACGAGTTAATCTGCTGTTTTAATACCTCCAGCCATTAATAACCAAGCATAAGAAGAAATTCTCAGTGTTGTGTTTATGCCATACAAACTTATGCAGGGAAACCTTCTCCAAATTACTGTAAAACACAAAATCCCAAAACATGGGAACCTTCACCCAAAACTTTTGAAATAGAAATCTGTGATTAGAAGAACTAGGAACATGTAATTTGAGAATAACAGATGAATGGTTCGAAGATAGAGAGTTGTCAGTGATATAATAAGAGCTCGGAAATAAATCAAGCCATTGGGCATTAACTAGAAAACGATCTAGTTTAATATAAATAGGATTATCTTTGCTCTGGTTAAACCGAGAGAAGGTGTGACAAGTAGAAGCCAAATCTTGTAATCTATTGGAAAAAATCATGTTGTTAAAGTTCTAGAGCTTGCTAGAAGAGAGAGGCAAACCCCTTCTTTTCTTAGAGGCAAACCTACTGGAATTGAATTCTCCTAAAACAATCCAAGGTTGTTGAATATTACAGGCAAGGGTCATAAGCTGCTGCCAAAGAAGACCCCATGCAGAAGTAGAATTAGATGCATAGACCGAAGAGGAAGAAGGAGAATGAACCAGCCAACCAAACCTCACCATATATGAGTTGTCTAGAAAAGAAATTGGGCTTAAAAGTAATGCGTTGAGAGTTCCACTTGATCCATATACATCCAGAAGAATGGAATTCAAAGTTATAACAAGAGTCTTCAGTATCAAAAAATTCTGGGAGAAGCCATGAACCCGGAGTCTCGCAAAGAAAAACTTTGGATTTTGGCTTCCAAAATGCATATAAGGTCTAAATTGTGAGAACGGGTAATGTTTTTACATAACAAAACCCGATCAGGATTGTTAAATCCTCAAACATTCCAAGTTGCAATTTTGCACTGGATCATTAGGACTTGGGAAATTGTTTACTGGTCTTTTTAGATCCTTTGGATCTAGTATTTATACTATAATGGTTTTTTGAGGGAACTGAGATATAGAGATGGCTGTGTTGAGGTCTTCTTGATCCAGTATGTTGCGTTTGTTAGGCACCCGGAACCAATTTTTCTCAACAGGAGGGGCCTCAGCTAGGGAATTACTGGGAGGAGAATTGAAGTTAAGAGTATGGCCATTTGTACACACACCCTAGCAAATGTGAGAAGGGATTTTTGAACTGTAAGTTTATCAACTGCAAGGGGTATACCTATAGCACTTGCTATCCTTGAGATTACCAAAGGATTTTGACAGGTTAACAGATGATCTTGGATTTTAATCTTGATGGGGATATATTTAAATTCCTCACGCTTTGGTTTAAGGAGGGAAATCATTTCTACAAGATAAAAGGTTTACCCAGCAGAAACAAGGGCCCTCCAAACCAAACCATGTCAATGTCCTCATGATTCGTGAAATGCAATATAAAGAACCCATCGACAGGGCAATCAAAGAGAGTGCCTTTCAATGCCCAAGCTTTTTTGATCACATAAAGAAAAGCATTATAATATAGACGCTTACCCAGTGAGTAACCTACTAGAGAAAGGCGCCTTTCCATAGCATCTTCAGAAGTTTCCTCCTTGGAGAACTGAATCCCTTCAACTTGAGGAGGAATAAAAGAAAGAGAAAAATCAATTGTTTCAGCATAACTGTTAGAGAGGATGGTTTTCCAAATAAGAGCAGATTTGTCTATAGGAAGAGGTGGAGAGGGGCTAGTGTTGGAGGATTGATTGTTAAGCAACGGAGGAGAGTTACCAAGAAAGTAAGTAGGGATAAGACTAGGATCCTCCAACAGAGCTGGAGGAGTGAGGCAACACAAAGAGGCGGCTAGGGTTACAATAACACAAAAGACTCTCCACTCACAAGCCTTCAACCAGTAACACCAAGGTTTGTAGTTCTTGGTTTAGCCTCTTTAATGACCACTAAAATATCAACTATCAGAACAAGAAAAAGTGGTGAGACCTCCATCCAAAGCTCTTTACAAAAAAGTTTAGGAAGAACAACAAAGGGAAGAGTATGACTTCCCTTGATTTAAAATAGAATGCTAGAACTAGTTCAACATGTAGACTCTAGGTTATCTTCATCAATACTATCAATTAGGATAGACAAGAGCCTAGCATTCGGTCTTGATGCACATGAGGAGTATTTACCCTACACATTCTGATCAAGTTGGATATTGTCAATGCTATCAAAAACATCAAAAGTCAAAAGGATTTGGTCTCATCATTTATTGTTAAAAAGATATGGGTTAGACATGACTCCACATCCTCATTTACAACCCTTTACTTAGATCTTTAATGCTGCCGATGTGTGGATTGATTGCAAGTGTCATCTATGCACCATCATTTGGGAGTATAACAATCAATAGTTGAACTAAAGGGTAGCTAGGGGTGGTGATTTATAATGCACAGACACGGACATGACGACACGGATACGACACGACACGGGACACGTCAATTATTGAAAATATAGGACACGGACATGGGTTGGACACAGTATTATAGTTTTTATATTTTAAAAATAGTGTAAAAAATTAAATAAGTATAATTTTAAAAATAATTTAAAATAATAAGTCATTTAACTAGAATTTGTGCTTAAAATGATTAGTATTAGGATGTCGAGAGTCAGACATCAATGCCGTTTATCAGTCACCGTGAGAGGAGATGACAATACCTTCACCACCAAAGAGAAATGAAAATGAGAATATTCGATGAATGGATATTAAGTGCAGACCTTAATTTGGTGTTGTGGATAAGAAATAAGAAATTTTGTTTAAATCCCACCAAATACATGAAATTATATTTAAAAAAAAATCATAAAATATTTATGATACGCGTGTCGGACACGTGTGTCCAATTTTTATTTAATAGTTTTTTAATCGGACACATTTTTGGCGTGCCCGATATATGTCAGAGGAGTGTCATGTCGTGTCGGATACGTGTCAGACACTGCACGCCTCTTTGAGGAGAAGTGTCGATGCATCATAGGTGGTGATCTTTCCTCGCTTTTATTCAGGATAAATCCTTTCATAGTTATGTAAAGTATGGATATTTTGCTTGTAAATATTCTTATATTTAAATAAGGTATGAAAGCTTTTCCCCCCATAAGTTTAGGAAATGCAATTTCATACTCTCTCACTTTAAATGTCAATGATATGATACATAGACTTTGAGAGGATCACCGTTAAAAGGGACATCCCCTTGCTTTGATTGTCTTTTTGAGCAACTCAAGCATGTTACAATCTTCTCTAAGCTTGATCTAAAATTAAGCTTCCATTAAATATGAATCTAGAAAGAGAATGAGTGGAAGATGATATTCTGGAAAAAAATAAGGGCTTTTCATATGGATTGTAATGTTATACAGTCTTTGTAATGCACTAACAATTTTTATGCATCTTATGAATGACATCTTGAGGTTAGACATTGATGTGTTCTAATGGTCTAACTTGATGATTTTCTCATCTGTTGTCAGATATGGAAGGAGCGCTTTAAGCATTTGAATATGTTTGAGCTCCTATAAAAAAATAACCTATGAATCACAAGACAGTTTGGCAATCGGGAAATCTAGATTGGCCCAAAGAAAAAGAAGAAAATGAAGTAGTTTTCTTGTCCATAAATGTCACCAACTTTAAGAGCTTCATAAGATCATGCTGATATGTGAGCTAGTTCATCCATAACTTGTCTCTTCTTGTTTCACTTCTTCACTACCTTACTAGAGCAAACCAAAAGTTTGTCTAAGATAGAAACAATGAGAATATTTTTCTCTTGTTGAGAAGTTGAATAAGTGGCATATATCTTAGGCTTGCCAAATCAATGAGCTATTATAATTTAAACCGATGTATTTTGATATATTTTTAGTGTAGTCCTTATGTAAGAGGGGTGGTCGGTAGCCTATTACTCCAAAATTTTATAAGGAATGCAAAACAATCCTGTATATGTATGGTAAAGATATGTTTACGCTACATCAAGCAATGAAGCATTTCCTTTCCTGCTATATCTATTTTTTGAATAAAATTGTGTTCCACATTAACAATAAGCTAGGTTTCCTCCCAACAAAGCATTTGAGAATAATCCAAAGTGTCATAGTAATATTAAAGTCATACAAGCACTCCATAATAAATAAGAAGCCTAAGGTAAACAAGAAAACATAAACATGATGTTTAAGATAAATAAGTAAAAATCCTATAAAATAAACTAATTATGACTTACGAATCCAAATTCAATTGTCTCTTCCACTTACACCACTTTAGGGTCTTCATTAGAATCAACATCATAGTTACTTGCCTTCTTACCTCATTAACATTGTATGAACATTCTCCAAATTTTTTTATCATCTTTAATCATAATCATCTACTTCTTCCCTAACTAATAAATTCAAATAAGAATGTTATTTTAAACAATGACTATATTGAGCTTTTATAATTTCTATTATATTTTATACTAAGATTTTTAATTACTTTCTCGTTGAATCTTAATATTTGTTCCTTAAAAAAATGTCAACATTGAAATCTTCCTATAGTAATTGTGACAGTAAAATTCTTTTTTCATCCTCCACAAACTATTTGTCATTTGAGGGCATGTCATTAATAAGCATGAGATCTTCATCATCCTCCATAACTTTCATATAAAACCATGAAATGAAGGTGTACACCTTATTAGATGTGCCTCAAGGCATGCTGACCAAGCCCTTCAAGTCCATGCATCAAGAAATTCAACCATTTTTCTCGTTCTTCAATATATGGTAGCACCTCCTCTCTCTTAATATGGCATCTCCATGCAATATTTCAGCTAAAAGCTTCATCTCTTTTGTTTTCTCAATTAAGGTGCCTCATGAAAAAATGAAAATTTAAAAGTCAAAAGATGATATCAAGGCTTAAATTATAGAGTTACCCAAATGAAGTCTTTTATGGAAGCATTTCAAAATTCAAAATTCAAATTTATTGGTTTCCCCAATGTATGATAAAATCCAACCCATTCTTTTTCTTTTGAAGCAAGGTTTGATTCATAGAGGGTTTACACAAATGAAGCCCTAATGGAAACATTTCAATTTTTAATAAAATTAGAATTCAGATAGGATCTTGGAATATAGGTTCTCTTATAGACAAATTAATGAAAGTAATTGATATTATGATTCATAGAAAGATAAATACTTTATGTATTAAGGAAACTAAATAAGTTAGAGAGATCCTATAGGAAAATCTGTCATTATCGTCGGACTTTCCGGTTGATAAACATACGCTGGAAAAAGCGGACTGATAGTATAGGATTTAAACCTTGATATTCTAGTAGAAGTCGTACTAGAAATGATGTAGGTGTGATTATAGATAGGAGTTTGAAGGATAATGTTATAAAAATTGATAGAATTGGATATAGAATTATTACTTTGAAGATTATTGTTAATACAAAAATTATTAATATTATAAGTGCTTATGCTCCTCAAGTAGGTTTGAATATGTATTTAAAATTAAAATTTTAGGATGACATAGAAGAATTAATTCAAAAGATTGCTCTTGAAGAAAGAGTTTAATTGAGCAGATTTAAATGAACATGTTGGTAGAGAGGTACAGGATTTTAAAAGTCTTCATGGTGGTTATGGGTTTTGAGTGACTAATGAAGGTAGTAAGACTATATTAGATTTTGCTTTAGTTTATGATTTTTTAATTACTAATACCTTATTTAAGAAAAAGATGAGCATCTCATCATTTATAAGAATGGATATAATAAAATTCAGATTGATGATTTTCTTATAAGAAAAATAGATCTTTTTGATTGCAAACATTGTAAAGTTATTCTGAGTGAAATTTTATGTACCCAACATTACTTATTAGTTTTGGATTTTAAGATGAAGTGGTAGAATATGAAAGTTTAGTAAAACATTATTCTAAGATTAAATGGGGGTTTTTAAAAACACAAACAAAAATAGTTTTTAGAGTAAGCTGCGAGATCTTAAGATTGTCTGTGTATGACAAAGCAAATGTTATGTGAGATTAAGTAGCTAGTAATATTAAGAATGTTGCAAAAGATATATTTAGAGTTTCAAAAGAAAAAGCTCCTAATAATAAAAATGGTTGGTGATGGAATCAAAATGTACAAGAAAAGATAATAAATAAAAAACTTTGTTATAATAAGTGGTTTATATGTAAAAATTTTAAAATTGGAAAAGATATAAAGAGGCTCGTAAGCTGCCTAAGAAAGCAATATGCGATGTAAAGATTTTAGCTTTTAATGATTTTTGGGCTGAGTTAGTTAGCACGACATGTTATGTTCTGAATAGGGTGAATGTTAGATCAAACTTAAATAAAATACTCTATGAATTACTAAAGAGGAGAACACTTAATTTGTCACATTTTTATGTCTTTGAATGTAAGGTGTTCATACATAATAATGAAAAATCTGTCTTAGGAAAATTTGATCCAAAATCAGATGAAGGAATTTTTATAAGATACTAAAGTGTTGGAAAATCTTATAGAGTATTGAATAAAAAAAACTTTGGTAATTGAGGAGATCACACATGTTGTATTTGATGAATCTGAAAGTTTGGAAGTGCTAATTGTTGAAGAGGATGAGGTAGAGATTAACTCCCAAAAGATTGAGAAAATAAATTTGGAAGAAAATGTGGAGTTAGAAAACTCAATGCCTAGAGATTTGAGATTTTTTAAAGATCACCCAAAGGAATTGATTATAGGAGAACGTAGTGAAGGAGTTAGGACTAGGCATGGACTGAACAAAGAAGTCAATTATTCAGCCTTTATTTCAATCATAGAACCCACAAATATTGATCAAGCATTTTCGGATGAATTTTGGATATTGGTAATGCAAGAATAATTAAATCAATTTGTAAGAAATAAAGTTTCGGAATTAACTGCAAGGCCAAAGGATCAAAGTGTTGTTGGAACTAAGTGGGTATTCAAGAACAAAATGAATGACTCAAGAGTAGTCATTAAAAATAAGGCTAGATTGATGGCTAAGGGGTATAATCAAATTGAAAAGATTGATTTTGAAGAGACTTTTGCCCCTGTAGCTAGACTTGAAACAATTAGGGTTTTGTTAGCTTTTGTCTGTTTTAGAGGATTTAAATTATGTCAAATGGATGTTAACAATGCATTTTTAAATGGGGTAATTCAAGAGGATGTTTTTGTAGAACAACCTCCGGGCTTTGAAATTTCTAAACACCCAAATCATGTTTTCAAATTGAAAAATGCATTGTATGGATTGAAATAGGTACCTAGGGCTTGATATGAGAGATTGAACATCTTCCTACTTGAGAGATCATTTGAAAAAGGAAGTATAGACACAACTCTCTTTTTAAATAAATTGAGAGAGAATATACTCATTGTAGAAATTTATGTTGATGATATCATCTTTGGATATATAAATAAAAATATTTGTGATGATTTTTATAAAACAACGAGTAGTGAAGATATGAGTTTAATGGGAGATTTGAGTTACTTAGCTTTAGCATCAAGCAAATTGAGGAGGGTACATTTCTTAGTCAGTCGAAAGGACATCCTCAAAAAGTATGAAATGGACAATGCTAAACTTGTTAGTACACCTATGAGTTTCTCAGTTCAGTTGGATAAGGACCCGAAGGGAAAATCTGTTGATTAAAAAAAATTTAGAGGGATAATTGGATCTTTTCTTTACTTAACACCTAGCCGATCCGATATCATATTTAGTGTTTGTTTATGTGCTAGATTTCAATCAGATCCAAAAGAATCATATTTGACAGCAGTAAAAAAGATTTTAAGGTATCTGTTGGGAACTCAAAACTTAGGAATTTGGTATCCTAAGTTTAGCTCTTCATTTGAAATAATTGGATACTCAGATTCGGACTTTGCAGGTTGTAGGGTTGATAGAAAGAGCACTTCTGGAACTTGTCAATTTATTGAAAATATTTTAGTCTCTTAGTCCAGTAGAAAACAAATTTCAGTAGCCCTATTTACTGCTGAAGCTGAATACATTGCATTAGAAAGTTGTGTGGCAAAGGTACTTTGATTGAAATAACAGTTGATTGATTTATGATTAACAATAGGCACTATTTCAATTTATTGTTATAACCTTAGTGCTATTTGCATTTTTAAAAATCCTATTCAACATTCAAGAACTAGACATATAGACATCAGACATTATTTCATAAGGATTCATGTATCCAAAGGAGAAATTGAACTCATTTTTGTTACAACAGAAAATCAACTTGCAGACATTTTTATTAAATCACTAGTTTTTGATACTTTCAGTGCATTAAGAACAAGGCTTGGTGTGATTGATTTGAATGCTTAAATACTAATCTCTGCAACATTGATATGTGTTTTTGTTAGTGTGTTTTTATGTTTGTGATTTTGTGTTTGTGTTCTATGTTTATTCGTATTTTATTTTTGAATTTTCTTGTTTGTGAGTTTTTATTTTTCACATCAAAATTCCCATTTTTTGAGTTGATTTGAAAATTGTGTGAATATCGTCTGTACGAAATTAATTTCGTATGGGACGAATCGTGTAGCGTATTAACTATCGATTTGAACAACAGTTTGCATACAATTTTTCAGTTTTCATATTAACATTCGTCTGTACGATCATCACGATCGTCCAGACGATATGTATTCAATCGTATGTACGCATATAAACGGTTATACGGATAAGATCTATTTCTTTATTTCTGATCGTATGTACGAATGTTCAGTTCGTACATACGAACAAGTGGCAATTCAATGTGGGGGACATTTCAAACCGTCATAAAAACGATCTTAAATAACTGATCGTCTTGGACGAACACTTGTTCGGCTGTACGATCGTTTGGTCAAAAGTCTATACGAAAGGACGCTTCGTAACTTGTTTTCGTTCATACCCAAAATCGTACGGGATGAAATTATTTTCGTTCATACGAATAGTTCGTTTTCTCTTTCAATTGAAAGGTTTTGAACTCAAATTTCATCTCCTCAAAAATCTCTTTCAATCTACAATTCTTCTAGATCTTCTTAATGGCTAGTTCAAGCATGAGAATCAGGCAAAAGGAACTGACTAAGGGTCCTTCTAGAAACCTTGGAGAAAACTTTCTGTCAAAAAAAAATGAGGAGTCCTTCCATAGGTTCGTATCTGCCAAGATCACCCCCTCTAGAGTCCTCCAGAATCAACTCAATTTCAAGGTAATGGACCTTTTCGCTTCTACCCAATTTGGTCTTATTTTTACTATGATCCACCTATACAACAAGGAGACCTTCCACTACTTCCTTGCCAATATGTCATTTAACTCTGACTAAATTGTGATTAGGTCATATATTTTTAAGAAGAAAGTGGAGATCACTAAAGAAGATTTAGGAATATTTTTAAACTTAAGGATCAAGGGATTAGAGCCCACACTTTGACTTCTTCCACCAACTTTGACTGGACAGCAATAAATCAAGTCATTAGAGGATATAGAGGAGTAGGTCATTTTTCTAAGGCAGCCTCTCTTAACCGCAATGCCCGTATCATCCAGCATATTCTTCACACTTTCATTATTCCTAAAGCTGGTGATCGAGTAAATATCACTCTCTTTTTTTTTTTTACAATGACTTATTTGATTATGACTAGCCAACCAATAGATGAAGCCCAACTTATCATTGACTACTTATATGAACTTTCTGAGATTAGCCATGTTTCCCATAAGAGAGAAAAACATAGGCTTAGGACATCTTGTGACTTATATTTTGGGGAAGAAATATGACCTAGTCTATCCAGTTCAAAATCTAGAGGAGCTTCTCTACTATAATGATGGATCATTTCGAGTAATTTTTAATAAAGATTATCAACCTATTAGTAGTGGCTCAGAAGAGGAAATAAGAGGACCTCCACCTGCATCAGCTGATAGACTAAATTTTCAGAATATGGTCCAGCGATTTGATCGTCTTGAGAGTCATTTTGATCAGCGTTTTGATCAAATTGAAACTCATCTTCAGCAGTAGGACTATCAACATCAGCAGGATATGGATTCGGTTAGAGGTCAGTTTGATTAAGTCAACACGAATATGGCTATGATGAGCAGCTATTTCAACATCTTCAACCCTTAGCCTCCTCCAGATCAGGGCCCTTCAGAGTTATGATTGTACTTCTTTCTTGTTTCTTTCTACCATATGCGATGCAATGCGATGTGATGTTTGTTTTCGTTGTGATGTTTTGTGTTGTTAACTTTTGTTTTTATGTTTTTGAAAAAAAAAAGTATTTATTGATATCAATCGTACCTGATGTAATACCCGTTATCATGATATCAATAAAAGTTATCTTATTTTGCTTTTAATTTATTTTGAAATGTGTGTTATCCTATATGATTATCCTTAAAATATTTGACCTTACAAGTATCGTAAATTGCAACTCAAAAATGAATTCATAGAAAATTTAATTTTTCAAAATTTAAGTTGTGATTATAACTAGATCTAGTTAAGAATGTCAATCTCATGTCTATTGTTAGACTAATAAATTTTTTATATTATTATTGCAATTATGATATTTTTTTTATTTTTTTATTTCTCTTATAAATATAAATATTATTATACTTAGAGAAATTTGATATTTTAGATTTTTTATTTTGGAAAGATCAAGAATACACTTGAAAATGTACAAATGTACAAAAAATCAAAAGAATGCGCAATAGTTCGCAATTTAAAAAAGAGGTACAAAATAGGTCCACAAGTAAAAAGATGCATAAAATGTGCCACAAATATTGAAAAGATGCGCAAAGCGCCACTAGTGGCTTTTGTTCCAATAAATTTTTTCCCTAATCTTTCAATTCAAATTAATCTTTTGTACGATTTTATTTGGTATTGAAATTTGAAATATACAAATTTTACATTCATCTACTTTGCAATGATTTTGTTTGTCTCATTGTTTAAATTGATTCATGATTTTGATAATTTTTTTCTTGTTTATGTTATATCTCTTTTTAAATCATATGAATCCTTTTATTTCTCTAATGATCTTTAATTTTATTTGCAAATATATCTCAATCTCTTTCAAAGATCAATTATCAAAGGCTTTTCATATGACTTCTTACATTTATGTATTTCTTTTTCTTGTTCTCTTTTTGTTGTTGTAAAAAAGGGGGAGAGATATTGTTCTTAACTATCGTTGCATTTGTTTTATTGTTGTTTTATCATTGCATTTTTGTTTTATTTATTCGTAATTGTCGTCTCTGAGTCTTTTTTAATGTTTATTGTGTTTTGTATTCAAGTGATTGTGTGTTCAAAAATTTTAAAACAAAATTTTTTTATGTTCAAATGCCCCTTATTCTCACATGCTTATTAATTCAGGGGGAGTTTAGGAGATACTTAGGAATTTGAAAATTATACAAACAATAATTGTTTTGCTATCATCAAAAAGTGGAGATTGTTAAGAGAGTTGCTATTTAGCTTTTGCATGTTTTATATTCTTGCAATTTGTTTTTTTGATGATTTCAAATATTATTGTATTGATTATTAATTTCTCCTAACACATTTTGGAAGAAGTGTTTTTGGCTCTTGTGTGTACTAACATTTCAGAGAAATCAAACTCCAGATTGTTGAAGACTTAAAATAAAAATCTGATTATAATATTTTATAATTTGGAGTCCGTATTTTATTCATTTTTTAGTCAGATAGAGTGTGATTGTAATTAACTTAGCACACACACACTGGAAGAGATCTTTAAAAGTAAAAATTTCTTACGCTGATCATACGGGACGAACCATGTTCGTACAGGACGATCAGGTCAGTTATACCCCTCGGAGAGCAATGGAACGAACATAAAGTGCGAAAAATTTTCTAAGTCCTGATCGTTCAGACGATCTTACCCAGTTTGTCCCTAGACGATATTATCTGATTTCTCACTTTGAACTATTTGTCCAGACAAATTGTGACATTTGTCCCTGGATGATGTCCTCTGATTTCTCACTTTGAACTGTTCGTCCAGATGAATTATCCCATTCATCCCTGGACGATGTCCTCTGAATTCTCAACTGGAATTGTTCGTCCAAATGATTTTACCCTGTTCATTCCAGGACGATGTTCAGATGAACTTGTACATTCGTCTACGGACAATGTATTATGTTCCTTAAACATATGGACCGTCCTGCAGTTTCGTTTCAACGAAGCTTGGAAATAACTGTTCGTACCGGACGAACTATGTTCGTACGGGACGATGATCGGGTACGAAGTCATTTCTCTCAAGTGTGTGTGTGCTAGGTTACTTAGCATCGGGACCCACATTGTTACAAATGACTCAAGAAAAGGTAAACACATGTCGTACATTACAAACTTACTCAGTCATAATCTACCCAATTCTTGAGCTGGTTCAATTTACAGTTTGATCTTGTGGACCTGAAACGTTAGTAGGCAAGACAGTCGTAGAGAAACAGAAGTGTACCCCTAAATCTTAAGGAAAAATTTCATAAGATGGTGGTGAGAGCTACAATGCTTTATGGTACAAAATGTTGGCCATTAAAAGAGAAGCGTAATATTATGTTAAGTGCTGTTGAGATGAGGTTGCTCAGGTGGATGAAAGGTTGGAGTAGTTCTATTGACAGATTAGATTAGAGAGAGTTTCCTTAGATGGTTTGGTCACGTCGGCCTTTCGATGACCCTATTAGGATAGTAGATGTATTAGATTTGTCCTATGTTAAGAAATGTAGGGTTAGACTTAAAAAGACTTGGTTTGAAATATTAGAAATGAACTTTTTTTATTAGATTTAAATGAGAATTTGACTCTTAACAGAACACAATGGAGAAAAAAGATTCATGTAGCCGACTCCACGTGGTGGGATAAAAGTTTGATGTTGTTGTTGTTGTAGTTTATTTTTCTTCATGTAATTACCATGAATTGCTAGAAATTTGATGTATAATTATATTAGAAATTAGCTTAGGTTGTATGATGTAGAATGCTTTGGTCATTTTCTTAGGTAGGGGAAGTTGGCTCTCTCCTATGAGAAGTGTGAGTTGCCCATGAAATAATATTTTATATTTTTTTCCAATCATTTATCAAGTATGCAATTTTCTTTCCATGGTTGAATTTCTTTTCATGATTGTGTTATCTTCACTCTCCACCATTCCCTGTCCTATGTATCTAGGCTTGGCCTCCACCTATTATTTTACTATGGCCAAGATCAACTTCTAACATGTCATAACTTAGCTGTTTGAGTTGATTGATGTTCCATCATCCACAATATTTTAGTAATCATGGTCATGATTAACAAATTAGCCATGGCTTCACTCCATAATCCACTCTTTATGAATAATTTGCTAAGGTTTTTCCTCCACACATTCTCATGCTTCCATCCCTTATTAGAGAGCCCAAGTGGGAAACTGAATAACCTAGATCAAGGGCTTCTCTTATACAAGAAGTGAAATTCTCTCCTCATCAGAGAGTTTTCCTTTCGCATATATGAAGCAATATCGGGTCATAATATAGTTGCTTCCTTCAAATAATAGTGTTATGTAAGGATGTATTGATAATCACCTACTTACCATCTCATTCGGTATACTTTATCGGCAAAACTTTTTGGCAAGGATCGGCTATTAGTAGATAACTATCAACTACAAATGAGGATCTGTTATATTAAATGTGTTTTAAAGGCTACAATTGGGTATTTAAAATGGTCAAACGGGCTGGCCATAAAGAAGTTGAAACTCAATAAACATGGTTATACTAGGATTTAGATGGTACTAATTGATTAGGCTTGCAAATTGAATTTTACATAACTCTATATAGGATGTGGGCTGGAAAATTTGACTTGTACTGTTTTTTTAAATTTTCTTTTTATTTTTTATTTTTTGAGTGCTAGGGGCACTTGAAGAATGTTATATTGGCATGAATGGGAAGGTGCCAGTGGTTTAGTGATCCACCCAGAACATTTATCTTCCACTATAAACTTATCCACCTTTAAAAAACTAAGTGGTCAGGACTATATGGAATATAATAATGCAATTCTTGTGGATTGGAATATTGGAAATGGCATGCTACATTTGGATGGTCCAAAGCCTTAAAATTTACTTTATATATTGTGGTTTAACATGGCTTCTTAAGCGGTTATTTTGAAAATTCTGGAGGAAATAATTATGTGATCGCCGTTGCTTTCTTCTGAGTTAGCGCTATTAATTTGCTGGATGTCATGGGGTTTTTCGAGCATTTTAATAAAATTCATTTGATCAACATGCATGCTAGCCATCGGTATAATGCAAGTTTGTTACATGCTGAAACTAGAATGGTAATGTATAATGCATGTTACTACATTATCATTCTCATCAAAACAAATTTCTCAACATATTATTTGAAATAGAGTCTTGTCAAAGTATGCTTTAATCGTAATTCTTATATGTTTGAACAGATGACATAATAATCTATTCATTTTTACGATGGAAAGAGACCCATTCCAGCTCTGTGATCCAGACTATCATCTTTTCATGGTTTCTTTTTTCTTCTCTCTTGTCCTGGCCTAAATAATTCATAACAAGATATAAAAGCTAGTCAAACGCGTGCTTAAGAAGGTTTTAGAACGGACATGAACAATTAGAGTTTGATAAATGCTACGAAAGGTGCTTCTACATTGAGACTATTTTAAATTGCTATGATCATGTTTACATGTTACGAAAATGTTAGATGATGTGCATCCATACTGTTTGAGAATATCAGAGTTATAGGAATATTAAATTATTCAAGATGTATTAGTAAAGATATGCTAAGGTGAAATCATCAAATATTTTACTTTTTAATTAAGATGTAGCTGTTTCAGCAGCTAATTTATAAAATTTTATGGTATATACGTTCTCTGACACGACATAAGCTTCAAGGTAAAGCACCGCTTTAAAAAAAGGTTGATTAGATATAAAATTATTCATGACTGGCCAGATAATTAGCTAAGAAACTGTCAGAACGGAAATACATGGTTAATGGTTTGCTCTGAATATTGTATTTTCCAAATTGTGGTATGATGCAATTATCAAATCTTTTCCTTTTTTTTGTAGGTGTAAAATACCTGATTTATAAATCTTTGTTTACAAGTTTCAGTTGCATGGCATGTATCTTATACAGTGTAGTTATGATTGAAATGAGTAAATAGATCAGCAGTTTGATCTAGGACTCATTTGGTTACTTGAAGTTTACAAATCACGTTTTGAAGATTGGTGAAATCAGTCATTTGGTTTGATATAGTTAGGACTCCAATAATGTCAAATTCTACAAACCTTTCCAAAATTCCTTCCAAGTGATGGTTTTCTTCACATTCAAAATGAGCGATAATAACATCATCATTTTTAAAAACATATTTAGTATTTGCAAGCAACCAAATGAGGAATTTAAGGTTAATCTAACTTGCGACTTGTAAACTAATGCAGGAATCACAGTCTTATGGGCCCTGGCAGCAGCACTTGTTCCTCTGATGCAGAAGGGAAATGAGACAGCCAGGAATCTGCATATTGCATTGAACGCGTTGAACGTTCTGCTCTTTATATGGCAGATACCCACTGGGATTGACATTGTTTTCAAAGTATTTGAATTCACTAATTGGCCGTGATCCAGTGCTTGCTCTCTTCCTCCCCATCAAGCTTTTATGCCTGAAACGATACCTGTAACTGGCTCAGGGCTTTGTAATCCAGTGCGTTTTTAGTATAGATTTCATATGCTAACACAGGAAGTTGTTTGCCAAACATGTATTTTCTTGTGAGGTAGCTTTGTTAATTGAACTCTGTTTGATGTTAGTATAATGAATAATTAATGTCAAGCATGGAATATCCACTAGTTTGTTCACTTTTGCTGCATTTGTGCACTTGAATTAATTAAATTTGTTGGTGTATTCGAAACCAAACTTTATCATAGCTGTTTCATAGTTTCCTCTTACGCAATGAAAGAAGATTTTTTTTTTAAATGTTTTTTTCTCACTAGGCACATTTTGTTGCAAGTAGATATAAAACATGTTTAAGAAGTGTGATTTAATTTTTTAACTATTATTTTTGTAAGAAAATAACTCAGCTTTTTATTGCGGCTTAAAAACCTTGGAATAAATTTGATAAAAGAATTTGTTGAAAACCTGCAAGGTAACAAAGCAAAAACCAGAGCAGAAAAACTTAAGGGAAAACAAAAAGATTGTCAGAGTTGAATCACTCGTAGAAGTTGTGATTCATTTCATCTTACTTAACGTGAGAAGCTACATTTCACACTATATATAGAGCAGAGCATCATGGAAACAGCAGAGCAATGATTAGGATTAATGGCTGTGATTCCATCAGGTAGTTATTTTTGCAGAGGATGTTTCCCATTTGGAGCTGATGCCGTTAGTGGAGTGCTGCTGCTCATCATGTGTGGTCCCCTCTTGGTATAATATTCTAACATTCCCCCGCAAATTAACTATTCCAGGTTGAAGAGTTAATTTGGTGCGAAGTGCTTGAAACCGAGTGGTAGATAGGCCTTTAGTAAAGACATCAGCTGTTTGATCAGCAGTAGACAAATGATGCACCTGAATAATGTTTGTTTTAATACACTCTCGAATGTAATGATAATCAATCTCAATATGTTTGGTTATGGCATGAAACACAGGATTGTTTGCAAGTGAAATTACAGAAATATTATCACAAAAGAGTGTGGTCGGATTCAAGGAAGGGAATTGAAATTCCTGCAGCAGTCGGCGTAACCATACAATTTCTGTTTCAGCTGCTGTGAGAGACCGGTATTCTGAATCCGTTGAGGAACGAGCAATAGTATGTTGCTTTTTGGAGCTCCAATTTTCGAGTGTATTGCCCAATAAAATGCAAAAACCAGATGTAGACTTGCGATCTTGCTTGTCACCAGCACAATCTGCATCAGAATATGCTGATAGTTGCATTGTGCCACGTAGAATAGGGAGACCATAGTGTAAGGTACCATTAAGATATCGCAAGATTCATTTGATCATCGAAAAATGCATATTTATAGGATGACGCATATGCTGGCACGCTTGATTAACCGCAAAGGCTATATCAGGACGGGTAAGTGTGAGATACTGTAAAGATCCCGGAATGCTTCGGTATAATTGTGGATCAGAAAAGGGAAGCATAGCTTCAGCTGAAGTGTCTGGTCTTGGAGCTGTAGGCGTTTGTAATGGATGACAATCGGTCATGCCAACTCTATTGAGAATGGACTGTGCATAGTTTTGCCGATGCAGAAATATTCGATCAGCTGATTGAATCACTTGCAAGCCAAGAAATGTATGAAGATGGCCTAGATTTTTAACCGCAAACTGCTGGTGCAAATCATGAAGTAGCTTGGAAGCAAAGCAAGAGTCATTTCCCATGAGTAAGATATCATCTACATAGATAAGTAGATATAGAGTAACTCCAAGTTTGGAATAGTAAAGTAGAGAATGATCACTTGTACTGAATTCGAAACCCCAAGAGACTAAGTAGTCAGTAAACATGGATAACCATTGTCTAGGTGCCTGCTTAAGACCATAAAGAGCTTTGTTTAGCTTGCAAACATGTGAAGGATAATAAGGATCAACAAAGCATTTGGGTTGCTCCATATAAACCTCATCATTTAATGACCCATGCAGAAATGCATTTGAAACATCTAATTGCGTGATAGTCCAATTATTGTGGAGAGAAACAGTAAGAAAAACTCTTATTGTTTGAAATTTAGCAACTGGACTGAATGTTTCAAAGAAATCAAATCCATACTCTTGTTTGTATCCTTGAGCAACTAAGCGGGCTTTGTATCTAGCAAAACTGCCATCAGCAGTAAGTTTGGTTTTATATAACCATTTATTGCCCAAGATATTATAATGGGATTTGAGAGGTACAAGAGTCCATGTACCTTATTGCTGAAGTGCTTGAAATTCAGCTGACATTGCATTGCACCAATTTGGACATTTAACTGCTTGATTGTAAGATGTGGGATCAGAAGACAGTTGGGTGAGATGTAGAAGATTAAAGATG
Organism: Dendrobium huoshanense; assembly: GCA_016618105.1. NCBI lineage: Eukaryota > Viridiplantae > Streptophyta > Magnoliopsida > Asparagales > Orchidaceae > Dendrobium > Dendrobium huoshanense. Next base: position 71,666,873 of record CM028343.1, on the reverse strand, counting down.
GACTGTGGTTTTAAATGGTCTGTTTGAAGCTTGGTGGTCATATGATGAGTTTTGACCAGGCGAAGTGGTTGAGATGAAACATATGATGAATCTGTAGACAGTGGTGTTAGAGGAGTTGTTCTGGAGGATGAAGAAATTTGAGGAGCTGTAGCAGAAGATGGAAAGGGATCAATGATAGGTACAATTTTTGTAGCAGGCGTGAATGGAACTAGAGTTAGAGGAGGAGGAGTAGATGTGTTGGATGAAGTTTCAGTAGGTTGCATAGTAGGCAGTGCAGAAGTTTCAGGTTTGAACGGAAACAGATGTTCATGGAATTGAACATTAACAGAGGTGATGACTTTGCCAGTAGGAATATTACTTAGATGCTGGTGCATAACCAATGAAGACAGATTTAAGGGCTTTAGGAGCAAGCTTGTGAGTTTTATGAGAGGGAAGAAGTGGGTAACATTGATAGCCAAATACCTTAAAAAATTTATAGTTTGGTACAATATTGAACAGCAGCTCAAGAGGTGACTTGTTTTTGGTTTTTGGAGAAGGGAGTTTGTTTATTAAATAAACAGCAATAAGCACATCATATACCCATATATTATATGGTAGATTTGCATCCAAAATCAGTGTACGAGCAGTTTCTATGATGTGATGGTGTTTTCGCTCTGCCAAACCATTTTGTTGAGGGGTATACAGTCAACTAAATTGTTGTTGAATACCATGAGTTTGTAAGTAGTTTTGAAATAGTTCATTTGTAAATTCTATTCCAGAATCTGATCTGAATACAGTAATTGATGCATTAAACTATTTTTAAACCATGGTTTTGAAATTAATAAAGTGCTGAAATGTCTCAAACTTTTGAAGCATTGGAAATATCCAAGTATAGCGAGAAAACTCATAAACAAATATAACATAATAACGGAATCCATTAATTGAAGATATTGGGGAGGGACCCCATACATCAGAGTGAACTATTTGAAGAGGTCTAGAAACAGTAGAAGTAGATAAAGGAAAACTAACACTATGACATTTAGACTGATAACATGAACTACAAGAACTGACAACATTTTTTAAAGAAACAGATGGATTCCGAGCATGTAAAACAACAAGGATGTTGGTGTTTAGATGTCCAAGTCTCTTGTGCCAGAGATTTGATGAGTTTGGTATATTTGTTGATGTGCTGGTGGAGATGAAAGCAATGGAGACAGGATAGAGACCATTATGGTTGCGACCTTGAAGGAGAGTTGAATGGTTCCTCAAATCCTTTATTTGAAAGCCATTTGAGTAAAAAACAACAAAACAATTATTATTGGACGTGAGTTGTTTAACGGGAACAAGATTATGAGTGAGTTTAGAAACTAAGTAGAGAGGATGAAGAAGAAGTTTACGTAAAGGAGTAGGAAGCAATCCTTGTCCAGTGGCAGCTATGGGCAGACTCTACCCGTTTCCAATAGTGATCTGATTCTGGCCCAGGTATGGTTGTACTGAGGACATTTGTGAAGCATCTGAAGTTAAATGTGATGAGGCACCTGTATCAAGGTACTAATCAATAGTTGAAGAGTTTGTGGTAGCTATAAGAGCTGCATTTTATGGTGATTGATATTCCAGATCAGTCCTATACCAACAATTTACTGTAGAATGTCCACGGCGCGCACAAATCTAGCATTCAATGCTGCGATTAACTGTTCGGCCTCCTATACCAGTGTTTCTTCCACCTCTATTGTGAGGACGTGATTGCATTGAGGATGAACATCCTCGGTTAGAACCTCTGGAAGTATATAGTGCCGTTGGTGGATCTGTTGCTGCAGTTATATGAGTTTCACACAGTGTATTAGCTGTCAAGTTAATCTCCTCACTGCATAACAATGAGTATAAGTAATCTAAACTCAAGGGTTACAGATTTGTGTGTATAGAAGTTTTAAACGCATTATAAGTAGCGGGCAAGCCATTGAAAGTATAAAGTATTATATCTTCTATGTCCAAACTACTACCAGTATCATTAATAGCATCCACCTTGGATTTAATAAGTGACAGATATTGTGTCATTGTCATCTCCTTCATGGCAATATGGTGCAGCTCATTCTTTAGCTGAAGTATGCTGGATTGATTAGTGGATTGTAACATCTTCTCTATAGTTATCCAAACAGCATGAGTGGTTTCCAAGTTTAATACATAAGGGAGAAGAGATGGGGTGATAACAGAATAAAGAGCTGAAGTTAAACTTTGATCAATAAGTTTCCATACAGCGAACTCATGTTCTGTGTAGAAACACTATCATACGTAATAGTATATGGTTGCGGTGCAGTCGCTGATCCATCCAGAAATACATAAAATCCATTGGCCTAGAAAACTTTGATGACCTGAGCTCTCCACAGTGGATGATTGTCAGTAGTCAAGGGGGTATGAACAATATTTTTGATATTGTTCGTAAAAAAATTCAGAGAAGAGGGGATTTGAGTTTCTTGAAGATGGGTATACTTGGTTCCAGTATCTACTGTTAATGCTGTAGACGACATAGCTGGAGTCGTCATTGGGATCAAGGCAGATGAACAGGATCAGATGTCGTGAGACAAGAGCTCTGATACCATGTTGAAAAGCTGTAAGGTAAGAAAGTAAAAACTATAACAGAAAAACTTAAGGGAATAGAGAAATTATCAGAGTTGAATCACTCATAGAAGCTATGATTCATTTCATCTTCCTTAGCGTGAGAAGCTACTGTTCACATTATATATAGAGAAGAACATCATGGAAACATTAGAGCATGAACGTTTGTTAGGGATGTTAGGCCCCTTATGAACTGGCCCAAGGCTAATTAATAGAGAGGTGAATTGATATTTTAAAAATCTTTAAAACCAAACTCAAACCAAACTAAATTCACCACAAAGAAAACACAATGCAAAAATTAAATGCGAAAATAATAAAGGAAATAAAACACCAGATTTATAGTGGTTCGGTCAAACCTTGACCTACGTCCACTCCTCGGAGGCACCTTCCGAGTATTGCACTAAACTAAGTGTCTCTCCTTTAGCCCCCACAGCTAGGCGGAGAAGCCCTTACAAAATCACTTCCACCATCCCCGATGCGACAGAGTCGCCGGGTCCTTTGACACCAAAGAGATCTTCTTCTTCTATGAACTTTCCTCAAGACAAGCCTTGAATCCGACGGTACTAAGGTGCAAGCTTGCCGGAGCAACCGTGTGGAATCCCCCTCTATACTCCCTTGAGTCCCCCTCCAAGGATCTTCTCCCTCTCTCAAACTTCACCATTTCCTCACTCCCTTTCAAGCTCTCTCTTTAAGTTTTCCCAAAAGAACGAAGCTACAATGGCTGCCAAAAGACTCTTCCTTGTCAAAAGCTTAAATAGAAGATCTCAAAACGAGCTCATTAATGCAACTTGCCAACTTTATCGTCTAAGATGAATATCGTCCTGACCGATCAGTACAAAATAGGCTTAATCAGCCGAAACAATTTGGGACGATCAGAAGAAAATTTATTACATCGTCCAGGCCGATACAATATCGTCCTGGCCGATTAGTTCAAATCCAAGTACAATTGTCCTAAACATCGCCCAGAATAGAGTCTAGCTGATGTTAATCATCCAGGTCATCATCTTGGCCGATCCTGCGATTGGCTCGGCCTATGTGTTCATATCAATCAGTCTTAATTACTTTTCATAATTACCAGATTAATTTAGGCATAATTGTGCTGCATCGTCCAGGCCTATGTTTAGATCATCCTGGTCGATATCATAAAATAAAGAATACCTAAATTGATCATGAAGGCTGATTCTTTCTTAATTGAGCCTATCATCCTGGCCGATACAAGGATCGTCCAGGCCAATCGGCTTAATGACGGCTGCCTTAATGAGGATGATGCCCTAATTAGGGTTTCTGTTTTTGAACTGATCGTCCTGGCCGATATAAATATTGCCCTGAACAATGTTACAAAAAATAGTAAACTCTAGCTAGGGAACAGTCAGAAATTCTTCCAAGGTGTGTATGAGCAAGTTTACAAAGCATCATGAGCCACACCAAATATAATAGACTCAAGAAAGGAAAAAGGTACAAGCTGACTCAGACCTAGTCTACCCAATCTTGAGCTGGTTCCAAATTGCAGTCTGATCTTGTGGACCTGAAATATCAGTAGATAAGGCAGTCATAAAGAAATAAGAGTGTTTGCTATCATCAAAATCATAATCCATGAAAACTGATATGCAATAATCTCCCCCTTTTTGATGATGACAAACATTACTGGTTGAATTTGCAAAAATAAAAATATTTTCTTCTAATCTCTCCCTTACTAAAATAAAACTTTTAAAAATAGGGGAAATAAAAATTTTTTTGTTGTTTTTGATTTTTTGAAAGAAGAAAAAAAAAAAGATACAAATACAATAATACGTTTTCCCCCTTTGACATTATCAAAAAGAGAAGGGGCACAAACACTAAAAAAATGATTAAAAGACAAAAAATGATCTCTGATCAAGTAAGGAAAAAATCAAATATTCTTAAAATAAGAAAGTTACCTCTTGATTTTATTCAAAAACTTAGTAAGGAATGGATTGACAACGCATAATCCAGAAAAAGTTAGAAATTCAGAAATTGTTAATCCAAGTTCAAGTTCTTTTAAAGGCTCAAAAACTTTTTAATCCAATATCTAAATCAAGGAACAAATTAGAAGAAGAAACACTAATTTTTCAAAACATCTTTCATAATACATATCTAATAGAAGATTAATGCAAAAATTGGTGAATCAATAATCATGATTTTCAAGATCAAGTATCGAAAATATCAAGGATTTTCTTAAGCTTTGAGTAAAATAGAAAAAGCAAGCATACTCATTTTGGGCTCATTTTATGCCTCTTGTTAGTTTTTGGCGCACTTTGCGCATCTTTTACTTTTTGATACACTTTGTGTTTCTTTCTCAATTTGGCGTCATTGTGTATATTTTGATTTGACATCATTGGCCACTTTATTTTTTGATTTGGCGTCATTAGCCATATATTTTTTTTTAAATTAAATATACTACCTTTCTGAAATTTTAAAAATAAAAATAAATCCATTCTATTGATAAAGCGAACTACTTGATTAAGAAAATTATTAGATAGATTCAACAACTTGCAAAGGATCTCTATGCGATAAGCAAAATATAGGGAGATGAAAAAGATCAGTTTCAAAATCCAATTTATAATATGATGAAGATTTTGAATGAAAAGTAAAATAAACTTTTTTAAGAAAAGAGATAGAGAGACAATCATGAGTTTCCTTTCTTTGACTATTTTTAGAGAAGTCAACCACAACTTACATAAGAATTCAAGAAAAATAAAAGGTAAGGTTTTTCAATTTTAGAAAAGTGAATGTGTGTTGATCAGAGAGAACTTCACAAAACTAAGTATAAAAGTTAATTTAAAATTTCAAAGCAATAACAAAAACAAAAAAAAACAAAAATGAAGGAAAAAAAATATAGAAACTAATAAAAAAACAAAACACAACATAAACAAATAAACACACAAACAAATTTAGATAGTATCTTGCTCCAGATTTGATGATTCAGAAGCTAGGTCTGCCCAGGAGATTTTTTGTTTTACATTACTAGCATTTTCTATAATTTGCTTAGCTTTAGCCTTTTCTCTTTCAGAACGAGTTCTCAAATTAGGGCACTGACTTTTTATATGTCCAAGCTTCTTGTATCCAAAGAAAATAATGTCAGAAGTAATCTTACTATTCTTATCATTTTTACCTTTATTCCACTTTTGTTGAAGCTTATGCTTTGGTGAGTTTTTTAATTTGCTTGATAAGCTATCACATTCATCACCAACTAAGCCACTTTGCTTCATGTCTTCAACATTTAGTACTATCATTTCACCTACATCAAAAAGTCTTTGACCCAAACTTTGCTCATAGGCAATGAGTGAGCCAGTCAAATTATCAATAGAATACTCATTCAAATTCTTTGATTCACAAATAGCAACAACTTTATCATCAAACTTATCAAGTAGACAACGAAAAAATTTATTAACTTTTTCAAAGTTTGAAAACTTCTTTCCTAAAGCATGTAATGATGTAACAATTTGAATAAACCTAGTATACATGTCTAAGATCGTCTCATAAGGTTTCATGCAAAAATGTTCATAATCATGCTTTAAAAAATTCAACTTCGATTGCTTGATTTCCCTAGTGCCTTCGTATATGGTGTGTAATTTATCCCAAATTTTCTTCATAGTAGTCAACGTTGAAACTGACATAAAGTCTTCAGAATTTAAAGCACAAAATAAATAGTTTAACAATTTTGCATTCAATTGAGTATTGATTTGTTCTTCCCTATTCCATTGATTAAAATGAATATCAGTTTTAATTCCATCTATAACACATGACAGTAAAGAATTACCAATTAAAATCATATGCCACATTCGATAATCAATAGACTGCAAGACAGTAGACATGCAAATTTTCTAAAAATCAAAAAGTAATATTTTTAAACAAAGGAGGTCTGGTGATTGAATAACCTTCCGCAATATTACAATTATAAAAATTAGCCATGGATCAAAATTCAAAAGTTTTCAAAAACTTGTTTTTATGAATCCCGCTTTGATACCACTTAAAAGTTCATTTGGGGTGTTAGGCCCCTTATGAACTGGCCCAAGGATAATTAAGAGAGAGGTGAATTGGTATTTTGAAAATCTTTAATATAAAACTCAAACCAAACCAAATTCACCATAAAGAAATCACAATGCGAAAATTAAATGCGAAAATAATAAAGGAAAGAACACACCAGATATATAGTAGTTCCGTCAAACCTTGACCTACGTCAACTCCTCGGAGGCACCCTCCGAGTATTGTACTAAACTAAGTGTCTCTGCTTTAACCCCCACAGTTAGGCAGAGAAGCTCTTACAAAATCACTTCCACCTTCCCCCCGGTGCGGCGGAGTCGCTGGGTCCTTTGACACAAAAGAGATCTTCTTCTTCTGTGAACTTCCCTTAAGACAAGCCTTGAATGCGACGGTACTAAGGTGCAAGCTTGCCAGAGCAACTGTGTGGAATCCACCTCCACACTCCCTTGAGTCCCCCCTCCAAGGATCTTCTCCCTCTCTGAAACTTCACCCTTTCCTCACTCCCTTTTAAGCTATATCTTCAAGTTTCCCCCAAAAGAACGAAGCTACAATGTTGCCAAAAGACTCTTACAAAAGTGTCTTGTCAAAGGCTTAAATAGAATATCTCAAAATGAGCTCATTAATGTAACTTGCCAACTTTATCATCCACGCCGATATGAATATCATCCTGGCCAATTAGTACAAAATAGGCTTAATCAGCCGAAACGATTTGGGACGATCAGAAGAAAATTTGTTACATCGTCCAGGCCGATATAATATCATCCTGGCCGATTAGTTCAAATCCGAGTACAATCATCTTGAACATCGTCCGGAATAGAGTCTGACCGATGTTAATCATCCAGGACATCGTCCTGGCCGATCCTGTGATCGGCCCGACCGATGTGATCATTTCAATTAGCCTTAATTGCTTTCCATAATTTCCAGATTAATTTAGGCATAATTGTGTTGCATCATCTAGGCCTATGTTTAGATCGTCCTGGCCGATATCATAAAATAAAGAATACCTAAATTGATCATGGCAGATGATTCTTTTTTAATTGAGCCTATCATCATGGCCGATACAAGGATTGTCTAGGCCGATCGGCTTAATGACGGCTGCCTTAATGAGGATGATGCCCTAATTAGAGTTTCTATTTTTGAGCCGATCGTCCAGGTCGATATAAATATCGTCCGAAATGATGTTACCAAAAATCGTAAACTCTAGGGAACAGTTAGAAATTCTTCCAAGGTGTGTATGAGCAAGTTTACAAAGCATCAGGAGCCACACCAAATACTATAGACTCAAGAAAGGAAAAAAGGTACAAGCTGACTCAGACCTAGTCTTCCCAATCTTGAGTTGGTTCCAAATTGCAGTCAGATTTTGTGGACCTAAAATGTTAGTAGATAAGACAGTCGTAGAGAAATAAGAGTGTTTGCTATCATCAAAATCATAATCCATGAAAACAGATCCGCAACAGAGCAATGATTAGGATTAATGGTTGTGATTCCATCAGGTAGTTATTTTTGCAGAGGATGTTTCCCATTTGGAGATGATGCTGTTAGTGGAGTGCTGCTGCTCATCATATATGGTCCCCTCTTGGTATAATATTTTAACAGAATTTTTTGCAAAATAAGTTTGATTATAAAAATTACATAAATTGAGCTTATCTCTCAATTTTCTATCAAGATTGGGTTGGATCTCGAGCATTACAAAATTAGTTATATTTATAGCTATATAAAAAAAGAAAAATTATAATTATAATATAGCTTTATTAGAAGATCTGATTTGATGAAGTTGTTTGTTGATCTCCTAAAAAGTCAAAGGCTTGGCTGCTGATTAATAGTTTTCCTTGAACAGTCAATCATCCCTTCTTGAATAGTATTAAGGTCGACTTCATAGATAATAGTCACTAGAACTAATTGATAAGCCATACTCACTAATTGGAATGAATTCTTAAATTACGGTTACATGCTTAAGACGTGTTGTCTTGTAGACTCATGATTTCGATACTTAGTTAATATGTCTTGAATCAGCTCAACTTAGCTAGATTCAATTTTTTTTAGAAATTTCGGTGTATTTAGCTCCTCAAATCTTTTATATATTTGGAGGTTTACGGAAAAAAAAAAAAAATTATAAAAACATTCTTCCTTAATTGATTATAAATGCTTAATAAATATGCATTTGATGTTAGATATTACTAAATCAATTTGATCTTGACTTCTGACATTGTTCTTTTGTCCACCTTAAGCCAATACCGGGCTATAAATAAGAAAATATTAATTTTTGTTCAAATGCTTGCTTCTTTTATTTCTTATTTTGTTGATTGTCTTTGTGTTCTACAACTTTTTTATTTCTATTGAGAATAGAGGTTCCTAAGGACGATATTAATATCTAAAAAAAAGATATTGTTCCAAGCTTATTCAACAAGTATAAACAAGAGGGAACTTTTTCTAAGAAGAAGAAGAAACAAAGGGAAAAGATCAAAGAGACTGGGTCGAAGGGAGAGATCTAAAAATTCAGTGTTTCATCAAAATTTTTGGTTGATTGTTAAGTGAAAATTATATCGATTTTTATTGTGTTAAATTCCAACAAAAAATTATGTTTTAGATGATGTTGTGTAGGAATGTCTAAGGAAAAGACAAAAATTTGTAGAGTTAGAACAAGTGCTGCAACACCCTAAACACTAATGTCATAGTGCCTTCAATGCTATGACAATAAAATTGGACATTACAATGCTCAAGTATCAAAAAAATTGCAACTAATTCAGTGCCCCGACTGGAAATCCAGTCAACGTCATAGTGCTACTGGCACCATAGTGCTACTGATGCCACAACACTATTGGTCCCATAGTGCCATAAAGGGAATGTTGTCATGCTCTACTTTCTATCATATTTGGAAATAATTCAATGCCGAAGCATCGACCTCTATAGTGCCACAATGCACAATCTTTTGTAGTGCCGCAGTGGGGAATTTATGAGTGATTTATTTGGAAAACATTATGTTGAGTCTGAGCTAAGTTAGCAACACCGAGGCGCTAGTTCATCATTATAGCATCGCGGCACTACCTTGTCGAGCATCGTGGGGCCAGAATCAATTTGTGTAAGTAAATATAAATAGTTTTCTATTATTTTTAGGAAAAGGGGATGAATAAGAGTTTGGAGAAATCTTCAGTGAAGTGGTTGGTCATCTGTGTAGTGGGAAAAACACCATGCAAGAGTGAAAGAGAGTGTGGATATAAAACAAGTAAAGAGTAAATCACTCCAGAAAGAGTCCATTGGTAGGACATGTTTGATATTCTCAAATCTGGGTGATATTTTCTTCATTGTTTCTTGTTTCTTTTCTTGAAAGAAAGTAATGAAAAGTGTTTTGTTCCAAATTAATTCTATGCTTGGCTAACATACTTATTTTGGGCTAATGATATGAATAATCTTTGTGTTTTCTCTAATGTAGACTCTTGTATGCAAATGTGAAATATTGTTCTCAATTACTCTTATGCTTAATATAATTCATGAAATGACCATGTATGAAGTTAAAAGGTAGTATGATATATTGCCTCAATGAAGAAATATTGGCGCAATATGGATGATTGATTAGAAATTTTCATGCCTAAACATAGGATGAATAAGATTCTAGTATTTCTGGAGATAGATCACCATAGAGAGGTGAAAGTATTTTTTTTTTGTAAGATTTACATACATACCACTTTATTTCATGCTATTTACATATCTAACACCTAAAACATTACCTACCACCCATAAAACAAATATGGTTGCATGAAATAAAATATTGATGTTCATATGGTGGTATGAGTGATAGGAATGAAATATATGAGTGGTATATTTGATATTAAAGTTGTATATGGGTGATAGACATGTAATATTAATATTTTTGGTATTGGATATGTAAATATCATAAAAAAGTAGTATGTATGTAAATCCCCCTATTTTGTTTACACTCTTACAAACCTGATAGAGATCTAATGATGCATATACTCTAATTCACAACTATTGTAGATGAGTTTGTTTAGGAAAACATAAGTTCATTCACTATCATTAGTAAAAAATATCATTAATTTTTCTTATCTATACTTTTTACTTAATTTTTTAGTAGTGGTAGAACCTCACCTTTATTTTATTGGGGAGAATAATTTTTATGAATTGAGTAGGAAGTATTAGATACAATTGTAGCACACTTTGTCCTTTTGGGATCAACACTCTTATCATACACTTTATTATTTGATCGACATGTGCACTTGCGTAGCTGGGAATGTCACACATGCATATATAGTAGCAGCAAACACCCATCAAGTTTTTGGCACCGCTGTCAGAGACACAAAAATTTATTTTCTAGAAAATTTTTATATTATCCGAAAAATTGCATATTTAATCAAACTTTTATTATTTAGTTTTTAACTGGTTAGTTGTATTTGTATTTATATTTGTCACTTGTGAAATTATGTGCTTGTGATTATTTGTTGTAATTTTTTTTTTTAATTGCATTTCATCTATTGTTTGTTGTTTGTTTATGCATTGTAGATCTAGCAAGGGATCTCTATTATTTTACCTAGAAACAAAAAGGACCCTTACAAAAATTTGAAAAATTTAAAAGACTGTAGAAGTTGGTATAGCTGAACCAAATCCAGATCAAGACTAACCTAAACCTCTTAGGGAGTATGCCGATCATTAGTAGATTGAATCCATTAGAGTATCAAATGACCTATTATCCAAGCCAATAAATTTGAGTTGAAACTCATTATTATCCAAATGATTCAAAATTCTCAATTTAGGGGAAATTTCGTTGAGGATCTAAATCTACATTTAACTAGTTTCTTAAAAAATTGTATGACATTCAAGTACAATAGAGTCAGTGATGATGTCATTAGACTTCGATTGTTTTAATTTTCTCTAAAGGACAAAGATTGAATAATGTTGAATTACATCTCCTAGGCTTCATAACTACTTGGAATGAGTTGGCACATAGGTTTTTAGCAAAGTACTTTCCACCTTCAAAAGCTTCTAAGCTTAGTAATGATGTTACTTTATTTTCCTAATATGATGAAGAGTCAATTTATGAGAGCTGTGAAAGATTTAAGAAGATGCTTAAAAAGTGCCCTTATTATACTTAATTGATTGGTTGGTGATTCAAACATTTTATAATGGACTTGTAAAATCCGTTAGGTTTATAATTGATGTGGCAGCCAGGGGATCTTTAATTTTAAAACCTTTTGATGAGGCTTATGCATTGATAGAGAAAATGGAAACAAACAACTTCTATTGGTCTTTTGATAGGGTGAATCCTAGGAGAGTAGCAAGTATCTATGAGTTATATGTTTTATCTATTTTGATTAATCTGGTAGTGTTCATGTATAAAAATTAAACAATCATGGAATTCGTATAACCTCAGGATCACTTATGCATTTGGATGAGAATAACTTGAATTCTATTAATGATTCTAGAGCTCAAGGGATAAAGAATATAAATGTGATTGGAAGATAAATAATTCCTATTTGAATACATATAATCTAGGTTGGAAGAATCACCCTAATTTTAGTTGTAGTTATAATAATAATCGTGAGAATAAGTTGAATGCAAATCAGTCAAACTCTGTCGGACATTGGAATAACCCTTAATAACCTATAGTAAACTCTAGAACTTCTTATTCCCTAAGCTTTAATCAAATTAATAAATTTAAAGATAGGAAGACACTTTTAGAGGACTTAGTGCTTTAGATGGGAAACTAATTGTATATTCAAGTTGTTGCCATCAGAAATTTAGAGAATCAATTTGGACAGTTTGCAAATTCATATAATATTAGACCCTATGATCATCATCCCATCATAGAAAAAAAAATTGGAAGAACATTATAAGATAATTCAACTAAGGAGTAGGAAGGAATTGGGAGATTCCTATATATGCATAAATCAACCTCAGAAAGAAATTGTGTTAGAAGATCCTTTAATGACTGAACATTCTAAAGAACAACCTGAATTAATTAAAAAAATTGAAAGACATATTAGGAAAGTTATAGAGAGACCACTACCACCTTCTCCCTAAAGGCTGATTAAACCAATTTTGGATAAAATATTATCTTGGTTTTTGGATGTATTTAAAATATTGACCATTAACTTACCCTTCTTAGAAGAATTAGAGTAGATGCCCACTCATATTAAGTTCATGAAAGATATTCTTAATAAGAAAAGGAAATATGGGAAATTTGAAACTATAGCATTGACTGAGGAATATAGTGTTATCATATAAAAGAAGCTCCTGATAATTTTGAAGGATCCTAGTAGTTTTATTATTCTTATGATTATATTTGATAAGTTTTATGGGAGAGCATTGTGTGCTTTAGGATCTAGCTTCAATCTTATGCCTTTTTCCATTTTCAGGAGATTAGATTTAGGAGAAGTCCAATCCACCACAGTCATCACAGTCACCCTTTAGCTTACTAATAGATTATTTACTTATCCTAAAGGGGTGGTAGAAGATGCTTTATTAAAGTAGATAAGTTTATCTTTTTTATAGATTTTATTATCTTAGATATGGAAGAGGATAGGGATATACTCATTATCTTAGGGAGACCTTTCTTAGTAACATGGAAGGTTATAATATATGTTTATAAATGGGAGCTAATCATGAGAGTACAAGATCAAAAGTGATTATAGATGTACTTAATTCCAAGTAATATCCAGTGATAAGAATAAGGATTACTTTAGAGTTGATTTGGAAGAAACTATTGTTGAGGACTTTAAGGAAGATCTCTTAGCAAATGATACATTAGAAGAATCCTTGGATGAAAATTGTGAGGAGTTAAACAAATTTGTTTTGTTTGTTGGAGAAAATCATAAGATGTTTAGGGAAAAAGTACCTCATCTTTGGGTAGAACTTTAAAACCATTTATAGATGAAGAACCTATTTTAAAGCTTAAGGACGTAGCTAATTATATTAAGTTCACCTTTTTGGGTAGCAGCTCAAGTTTGCATGTCATTATTTCTACTAGTTTGGGAGAAGATCAAGAAGATAGGTTGATTAGGGTTCTAAGAGATTATAAAAAAGCTTTTGGATGGGCCACAAATGATATCAAAAGAATTAGCCCATCATTGTGTATGCATAGGATTTTGATGGAGAAACATTCCTTACCAAAAACTGACCCCCCAAGATGATTGAAACCATCCATAAAAGGAGTAGCTAAGAAAGAAATACGTACATGATTAGATGCATGAATTAGTTACACAATTTTTGATAGTACATGCATGTGTCTTTATTTAAAGATGTTAATGATTATGTTAATAAGTGTTATCAATGTCGAAGAATAAGTAATATTACTAGAATAAATGAAATGCCATTAATTTATATATTAGAAGTGGAGTTGTTTGGTGTTTGGGGACTTGATTTCATGAATCCAATTGTGTAATCCCATTGATGTCAATTTATATTGATTTTTGTTGACTATGTATCCAAATGGATTGAAGGAGTGAGAACCCATAAAATGAATGCTCAGGCAGTGCTTAAATATTTAAAGAAAAATATTTTTTCTAGATTTGAAATGCTTAGAGTTTTAATCAGTGATGGGAGAAGTCATTTATGTAATTAGAGAGTGTAAAAAATAATCACTGAAATTGGTATCCCATATAGGATTGTAATAGCTTATTAATGCATTTGGCAGTTCTTCAATATATATATAGGATTGTAATAGCTTATCATTCCCAAACTAGTGGTTAAGCTGAAATCAGTAATAGGAAGATTAAAAGAATTTTAGAAAAAAAAAAGTGAATTCCAATATGAAAGATTGGACTATAAGGTTGGATGAATTATAGTCCTATAGAACTGCATTTAAAAACACATATTGGAATGTCTCCCTATTGCTTAGTTTTTTTAAAAGTTTGTCACTTATCTTTGGAATTAACTTAAATAATTTTTAGGGTCAAAGAACAAAATTTTAATTTTAAGGAAACTGAAGAAAAGAGGTTAATATAATTGATGGAGTTGCAGGATTTTAAAAGTGAAGCTTATAAAAAAAGCTAGAATCTATAAGAAACAAACTAAAAGATGGCATGATGCCAGAATCTATAAGAAATAAATTAAAAGATGGCATGAACATAAGCTTCACAAGAAAGAATTCACCACTGGACAAGAGGTATTGTTCATCAATTTTAGATTTAAATTATTACCTAGAAAACTTAAGTCCAAGTGGTCAGGACCATTCATTGTTATTAAGGTATTTCCTTATGGAGCTATAAAGTTTCTGGACAAAAAGACTTTCTAAAAATTTTCATGTTAATGACCATAGGTTAAATCCCTATTTAGAAGGGAACATAGATCATTTAAGGAAAATATTGTAGAGTTCATATATCCTAAAAAGAAAATTTTAGCATAGTCTAGTTGAAGATTAAAGACGTAGTTGTGATGGGAGGCTATTCAATTTTGTATATATTGTGTATTTTATTAGCCTTTTTAATACTTTGTCTTGTTTGTTTTAATTACATATATATGCAATTCATTATTTTATGTTTATATTATTATTGTCAATCAAAAATTTTAAATGACTTTCTTATTTGCTTAATTATTGTATGACCTTCTTATAACTTTAATTGCACTTTGATAATCATTTTGCCAATTTAAAAATTGTAATTAAAAATTACTTAAAATTAAGAATAATACAAAACTATAGGTACTTAATTGAATGAGCAAATAATAAAAATTTATAATTTGACAATCATAACAAACAACTAAGAAAATCATCCAAGTTAATACTTTATATTGAACTTAAATGCTATAGCATCAAATCACCTTACTGGTGGTAACAAGATTGAATAATATATATTAATTTATAAAATTCATTATAAACCCATATATGGAATTATTGAACTTGTAATTTACATTATTCCAATTTAAGATCATCTATAGGAACAAGATAATCAAATATTCAAAATAATTACTTGAGTACTCATGGAAGTTAAAAGAAATAAGTCAAAAACAAGAAGATAAAAAAAACAAAAAAAAGGTATTCTAATATAAAATTATTGATATCTAATGAAGCTAAATTCCTAGAGGATTTTATTACTTAATTTAAAAAGGAAAGTGTACATAAATTAATTTCAAAATTAATTAAAGTATGTGCATTTCCTAAATAAAAAATCAATCAATCCAACTTAGCAATCAAACATCACACTTACACTTGTAATAGAGAAGTTCAGTTTGAATGATAATAAAAATGATTTATTAGGCTATTTTATTATAAGTATTATCTTATATTTTAAGCAATTTTAACCTACAACCTTTTATTTGGAAAAATAAATTGATCAAAGGTGCAATCACATTGTTTGAGGACAAGTAATAGCTTAAGTGGGAGGAACTTATTAAGTGAAAATTATATTTATTTTTATTGTGTTAAATTCTGATAAAAATGTGTGTTTTGGTTGATGTTTTGCAGGAATATCTCAAAAAAAAATTAAAAATTTGTAAAGTTAGAACCAGTGTTGTACTGCCCCAAACACTAACACTATAGTGCCTTCAATACCATAGCGCCCGAACTAGATATACAACACTCAAGTCTCAAGAAAATTGTAATTAATTCAAATGCCTAGGAAAAAATATAGTAAGCACTGCAGTGCTACTAGATACCTCAACACCATAAACAAAACATTGTCGCACTCTGTTATGTCATTTTTGAAAATAATTCATTGTAAAAGCATAGATTTCTAGAGATCGACAGCGCCAATGATGTATCTGAGTGCCTCGACTTCCAATCTTTTGTAGCGCCGTGGTGGGGTAGTTATGAGGAATTTATTAGGGTAATATTGTAGTGGGCTGGCCCAACACTGCAGTGGAGCCAAGTTAGTAGTGCCGAGGAGGTGCTCAACATTGTAACGCCATGATGCCACCTTGTCGAGCATCGCAGTATTTGAGTCAGTTTGTGTGAGTAAATATAAATAATTTTATGCTCTTCTGAGAAAAGGATACATAAAAGAGTGTGGAAAAATGTTTAGTGAAGTGGTTGGTCACCTATGTAGTGGGAAAAGCACCACTTAGGACTGGGAAAGAGTGTGGATATTGAATGATTGACGATGGAATCACTTCAAAAAAAGTCCATCTGCAAGTTTTGTTCGTGATTCTCAAATTTGGGTGATATTTTCTTCATTTTCTTTCTTATATTCCTTCTTAAAAGCAGGTAATGAAAAGTATTTTATTCCGAATTAATTCTATTGCTAGGTAAAATTTTTGTTTAGGTTGATGATGTGAATAGTCTTTATTTTTCCTAATATAGAATCTTGTATGTAAATTATAATGGTTGTTCTCAATTACTCTTATGCTTAATTTAATTCATGCAATGACCATGTATGACGCTAAAATTTTTTATGATACATTATCTCGACGGAGGAATGTTGGAACAATCAGGAGGATTGAGACAAAAAAAAAAAAAAAACACTTTCATGCCTAAACATAGGATGAATAGGATTCTATGTTCTATGGATATAGAATCACATTAGAGAGGTGAAAAGTATTTTTGACACCATTATAAACTCGACAAAGATTTAAGGTAAATTTTCTCTGATTCACAACTATTGTAGATGAGTCTACTTAGGAAAATATAGGTTTGCTATCATTAGTCCAAAACATCTTAATTTTTAACTATCTTCACTTTTTACTACTTTTTTTAGTTGTGGTATCACATAACCTTTATTTTGTTGAGTACAATAAATTTTATGGCTTGAGTCGGCAGCATTAAAGACAGTTATAACACACTTGTGTCCTTTTGAAATTGACACTCTTCTCATACATTTTATTACTTGGTCATCACGTATACTTGCGTTGTTGAGAATATCACACATGGATATATAGTAGCGAAAAACACCCTTCACTGACCAACACTCTTTCCCCTTGCTATTGTGGAGATAATTATTACTTCATCAACGAATGCTTCCCTTAATGTATTGTTGACATGGGAAGAGAAGATGACAATTAAAAGTGTTTAACAAAAATTTAAACTAATACATTTTATAAATTTGATTATACTAAGAAATTTTTAACACAATTCCTTTCTTTATGAGTGAGTTCTCCTTAATAATATCTCTCGGTCTGTCAATCTAAAAATCTTTTCTTATTTGGTACTAGATCTATTTTCTCACACCTCCTTGTGTTTTCTTCTTACTCTCAGTGTCCCCTTCAATTCTGAACTTTTGTTCAAATTTTTGCTAGCCTTTGCATTAACTCTTCTTTTACTTCAGTTGGGTCCTATGAGAATCGACGCCCCGTCAAAATCACATACTAAGATTGCATCAAACTTTTACAACTTTCCACCATAGGGGATAAACTTCACACTCTATATTCTGACTCTGACTTTGACTAGGCTTCGGCCAACCACTTTCTTCAAAATTTTCATGCTCACTTTCATATTGGCGAGACTAGCATGTTGCAAACCTATTTTTCATAGCTTATGTTTTGATGATTGACAAACACTGTTTCTCTTGTACTGCTTGTTGCTTCTAACTTTTCAGGAATCAAAGATCGGACGATCAAGAAGGAGCCAAGTTCAGGATTGCGTAGGTTTAGGGTTGAGTCAGTCTGTACGTTTAATTTTCACCTTTTGAGTCTACTTGTAATGGTCAAAGAGACTGATGCTATGTAACCCTTCACACACACACTTGAGAGACTTAGAATTTCTGTTTTTACTCATATCGGCCAGGACGAGTTTTGAATCGGCCTGGACGATCAGCTTAAAACAGAAAGTCTAATTAAGGATTCTTAATTAAGGCAACCGACATTAACAGATCATCCTGGACGATACGTGTATTGGACAGGATGATAAGCTCAAAACAGAAAGAAGTAGCCGCCATAGTCAATTATGGTATACTGTATTTTTAACTTATCGGCAAGGACGATCAGTGGATCAGCCTAAACGATATTCAAAAATTATGCCATAATTGTTCAGGAAATCAAGGGCGTAATTAAGGATGATTGATACGATCATATCTTCCGGGACAATCGCAGGATCAACTAGGACGATCCAGTCAAAAACCTTAAGTTACTTCAGGACGATCAATATCGGCCAGCCCGTATCCAGGGCTATTGTCAGGACGATTTTCCTCTGATTTGAACTGATCGGCCAGGATGATCGTGAGATCGGCCTGGACGATCAAGCCAATTTTCAATCGTCCAACTTTGCATCCAGGGCTATGCTCTGGCCGATCTTCATTGATTTGTACTGATTGGCCAGGACGATGTCCATATCGGCCTGGACGATATTGTCAGCAACTTGCAATTAATGAGCTCTTTTGAAGCTCTTCTATTTAAGAGCTCTTGTTCAATATTTTTCAAGACCTTTGGCTGCTGCCTTGACCTGAGAAGACCTTGAGGAGAGAAAGAGAGAGAGGAGAGAGAGAGGATCTTGTGAGGGGGAGCTTGTGAGGGGATTCACAAGGGTTGCTTCAAGGATCGCTCTGCTTCATCTTCGTCTAGAGCTTCTCGTCCGTGGAAGGGTCGGTAGAGGTAAGGAGTTTGCTTTTGGTTTTGGTTCTCTGCCAGCTTCAGGAGGAAGTAAAATGAGGAAGGTTCTCTGCCTTGCCGGGGTGGCAAAAAGGAGATTCTTGTGAGGGCTTCTCCGCCTAGCTGTGGGGGCTAAAGGAGAGTCACGTTTTTGTAGTGCAATACTTGGAGGGTGCCCTCCAAGGAGTGGACGTTAGGTCGAGTCGACCGAACCACTATAAATTTCTGTGTTTCTTTTCTTGCTTCCGCACTTTTAAATTCCGCATTTATTTTTATGTTGTGATTTGGTTTATGCAATTTTCTCTCTTTGTGAAAAGAATTTTTTAAAATACCAATTCACCCCCCCTCTTGGTTAGCTTGGGACTAAAGTTCATAGGGCTTAACATCCTTAACGAACTTTCAAGTGGTATCATAGCGGGATTCAAAAATTAAAGTTTGAAAACTTTTTGAATTTGATCCATGTCTAACTTTGGGAATCGTAACACTACGGAAGGGTATTCCATTACCCGACCTCCCCTGTTCGATAACCTACCTTTTGATTTTTAGAAAACTCGCATGTCAACCTTTTTACAATCTATTGATTATCGCATGTGGATGCTTATTCAAGAAGGTTATTCTCCACCTTCTCGTGAAATTAATGGTTTTAAAACTGAATTTGATTTTACTGAATGGACTTTTGATGAACGAGATTTAGCTCAATTAAATGTGAAATGTTTGAACTGTTTTTTCTGTGCTTTGAAATCTGAAGATTACATGCGTGTTTCAACTTGCAAAACTGGTAAAGAAATTTGGGATAAATTGTGCATCACTTAAGAAGGTACTAATGAAGTTAAACAATCCCGTTTAAACATTCTCTTGCATGACTATGAACTTTTTCGTATGAAATCTCATGAATCGATTTCTGACATGTACACTAGGTTTACTCAGATTGCTACTTCATTGCATGCACTAGGAAAAGAACTTTCGAACTATGAAAAAGTTAACAAGATTTTGAGATGCTTGCCTTCGTCTTATGATGCAAAAATCACTGCAATCACTGAATCTAAGGATTTGAATACCTATTCTATTGATAACTTACTTGGCTCACTCATTGCTTACGAGCAAGGGGTGAATCAAAGAATTGTTGATGCAGGTGAAAAGAAAAAGGAGAAAACAATTGTACTGAAGGAACACAAATCGGATTCTGAATCTTCCGTGTCTGAAAGCGATGAAATTGCCTTCATCACAAGGCAATTCAAAAGCTTTCTAAGGAAGAAACAAAAGCATCATCAAAGTTGGAGAAAAGGTAAGGATCACAAACATGTTAATAGGATCTTCTGATGTTGTTTGTTTTGAATGCAGAAAGCCTGGACATGTGAGAACTGATTGCCCTAAGCTTAGAGATCAATCAAGCAAAGAAAAAGATGATGAGAAAGCTATGTCTAGGAAGGAGAAGAAGAAAAACCAAAGGAGCTTTTGGGCAGAATCTGGTACTGATTCCTCTGAGACTGAACCAGAGGAAGAAACTACAAACTTGTGTTTCATGGGAAAAGATCAAAGTGATCAAGAAGAGGTATGTGAACTTTCCTACGATCAACTTCTTGAAGTTTCAAAAAAAATCCATGCATCATATAGGAAATTAAAGAAAACTCATGCTAGCTTGAAATTAGAATTCTTAAATCTACAAAAAGAGCATGAAATTTTGATTAAAGATCATCAAACAATTGATTCAAATCACATGGCTTTACTTGATGAATTTGATGAGTTAAATAAAAATCATGGCGAGTTAGTTGAAGAGCATGATGCATTGAAAATATCACACACATCTCTTGAATCTGATTTTAGGAAGTCAAAGGAGATAGAGAAAAATTTGAGGATTGAAAATGAAGTTTTAAAAAGCACAAACTTGAAGTTTCAAAATGACTTAGAAGCATGTAAGAAAATTAGGATGACTTCTACTTTTAATCAATTGCCAAAACCTAGGGAGAGGCATTATAACTCAAATCACTTAAGAAATCCCTTTCCTGGAGTTAGATGTTTTTCTTGTGGCATGCTAGGACACATCTCACACACTTGCACGATTCATCATAATACACATTGGGTGTGGAGACCTAAGGTGCATGATCCACAGCATACCACACATGCATTGCATTCTTCTCTTCATAAGAAGGAACCCAAACCTGCTTGGATTCCTAAAACTAACATTTGATAATCTTGCAGGTGGGCTCTCACAAAAGTCCTCGTGAGAGTATGTGGTACCTGGACAGTGGATGCTCTCGACATATGATAGGTGATGCTAGCCAGTTTGTTGTACTAGAGTCCAGGACTGGAGGCAAGGTTACTATTGGAGACAACACCACCAGGAAGGTGGTAGGAGCAGGTATAATCAGTAATTCCAAGAATCTTATGATTGAAAATGTTTTGCTTGTAGATGGATTGAAGCACAACCTGCTCAGCATCAATCAATTCTGTGACAAAGGCTTCATCGTGCAATTCTTCACGTATTCATGCATTGTAAGTTTAAGTAACAACACTATTTTGCAGGAAAAGAGGGTCAACAACGTCTACATGCTTGATTTAAATAACATTGAATGTGCTGCTTCTTTTTGCTTAAAAACTGTAATTGATGATTCTTGGTTGTGGCACAGGAGGCTTTGTCATGCAAGTATGAAAACTCTTAGGAAAGTGACCCAAAAGGACCTAGTTAGAGGTGTCCCCAAACTTAAGTTTACAAAAGACCACCTTTGTGATGCCTGTCAACTAGGAAAGCAAATCCACTCCTCTTTTCACCCCATAAAGAACATTAGCACCTCTAGACCTTTAGAAGTCCTTCACATGGATTTGTTTGGACCCATTAGCATAGCTAGTTTGGGAGGGAAAGTCTTTGGTTTTGTGATTGTTGATGACTACTCGAGGTTCACTTGGACTAGATTTCTTTCACATAAGAATGAGTCTTTTGAGGAGTTTAAAACTTTTTCTACTTGGATTCAGAAGAAGCTAGGTTGTGAGATTTTGACCATCCATAGTGATCATGGGGGAGAGTTTGAAAATGAAAGATTTGGAGATTTTTGTGAGGAGAAGGGGATTAGCAACAATTTTTTAGCCCCTAGGACCCCTCAGCAGAATGGGGTAGCTGAAAGGAAGAACCAGACCTTGGTGGAAGCCGCTAGAGCCATGCTTGTTGAGTATTCACTTCCAAAATACTTTTGGGCTGAAGCGGTTAACACAGCTTATTATGTGTTGAATATGGTGAATGTTAGAGTCAAATCAGAAAAGATACCCTATGAGATCCTTAAGGGTAGGACACCCAATCTTTCCCACCTTCATGTGTTTGGTTGTAAGGTTTTCATTCACAACAATGGGAAGTCTCACTTGGGAAAATTTGATCCTAAATATGATGAAGGAGTATTCTTGGGATATTCTAGTGTTGGGAAGTCTTTTAGGGTGTTTAACAAGAGAACTTTGATGGTGGAAGAGACAACCCATGTAGTTTTTGATGAGTCTGATCCTAAGAAACATGGAGTAGAAGATGATGATGTTGGAGAGATTACAAGTGGAGTAGAAAATTAGGGGAAGGGGAGTGAGCACCTAAGTAATGGAGGAGTAGAAGGAGTCACCCAAGGAATAGAAAATTTTAATGAAAGGGGAGAAACTTCACACACTTTGCCTAGAGATTGGAGATACTCTACAAGTCACCCCAAGGATTTGATCTTAGGAGACCCTTCTAGTGGAGTTAAGACTAGACATGGACTTAGGAAAGAGGTGAACCACTCTGCCTTTATCTCTATGACTGAACCCACCACCATTAACCAAGCCCTTTCTGATGAGTTTTGGATTTTAGTAATGCAAGAAGAGTTGAATCAATTTGTTAGGAATGATGTTTGGGAACTTGTGGAAAGACCTAAGGGACAAAGTGTAGTTGGGAAAAAGTGGGTCTTTAAGAACAAAGTGAATGATTCAGGAGTGGTGGTGAGGAATAAAGCAAGATTGGTGGCTAAGGGGTACAATCAAATAGAAGGGATAGACTTTGAAGAGACTTTTGCCCCTGTAACTAGATTGGAAGCCATTAGAGTGCTATTAGCCTTTGCCTGTTATAAAGGATTTAAGCTTTTTCAAATGGATGTCAAGAGTGCCTTTTTAAATGGGGAGATAAAAGAAGATGTGTTTTTAGAACAACTTCCAGGTTTTGAGAGCTCTCAATTTCCAAATCATGTGTTTAAATTAAAAAAGGCCTTGTATGGTTTAAAGCAGGCGCCTAGAGCTTGGTATGAGAGGCTTAGCACATTCTTACTAGAGAGGGAGTTTGTCAAGGGGAGCGTAGACACCACCCTATTTCTTAGAAAAGTTGGAGATGATTTACTCATTGTTCAAATTTATGTTGATGATATACTCTTTGGATCTTCTAATAAAAATTTGTGTGATGATTTTTCTAAAACAATGAGTAGAGAGTTTGAGATGAGTTTAATGGGAGAGTTGTCTTACTTTTTGGGGTTTAGCATAAAACAATTGGAAGATGGAACTTTTCTAAATCAAACAAAATATATAAAAGACATTTTGAAGAAATATGAGATGGACAAAGCCAAGCCAATTAACACCCCCATGACTTCTAGTGCTCCATTGCATAAGGACCCAAGTGGTAAGTCTGTTGATCAGAAGAAGTATAGAGGCATGATTGGATCTTTACTTTACTTGACTGCAAGCCGACCTGACATCATATTTAGTGTTTGCCTTTGTGCTAGGTTTCAAGCTGACCCTAAGGAATCCCACATGACTGCTGTTAAGAGGACTTTTAGATACCTTTTGGGGACACAAGGATTAGGGATTTGGTACCCTAGACATAGCACTTCTTTTGAGATTATTGGTTTTTCTGACTCTGATTTTGCAGGATGCAAGGTGGATAGAAAGAGCACTTCTGGAACATGTCAATTCATTTGACAATCTTTGGTCTCTTGGTCTAGTAGGAAGCAAAACTCTGTTGCACTTTCCACTGCTGAAGCTGAATACATTGCTCTTGGAAGTTGTGTGGCCCAAGTCATTTGGTTGAAACAACAGGTATTTGATTTAAGATTACATGTAAGTACCATCTCAATCTTTTGTGACAATACTAGTGCCATATGCATCTCTAAGAATCCTATCCAACATTCAATGACTAAACACATCGACATTAGACATCACTTCAATAGAGATTATGTGACTAAGGGAGACATTGAGTTACATCATGTGACAACTGAAAATCAACTGGCGGACATCTTTACTAAACCACTGGCCTTCGATACTTTCAGCTCTTTAAGGACCAGGTTGGGTGTGATTGACATAAATGCATGAAACTTTTTTCTTTTTTTTTTGCTTTTTATTTTCTTTTGATTTTGGTTCCTTTTTATTTTATCTTTTTAATTTAGTTTTAGTTTTCCCTTTTGTCTCTCTTTTCTTAGTTTTCAACATCATCGCTAATATGATACTATATTTCTTGTCCTTGCCTTTGGAAAATTGTAGTTAATATGTTTTCATCTACTTAATCTCTTAGATAGTATGAATATTTTATGATTGTGTCTCTTTCCCTAACTTAGTATTAATGGCATAGTTTTCCTTTCTAATAAAAAGTCTATCTCAAATTAAAAGATTGTTTATGAAACTAAGATCTTTTCTTAAGCTTGCTTAAGCAAATCTATCTTGTATTTATAATGATTAAAAGTATTTTTGTCACATCAAGATCCCTCGTTACTCTTGTCTTCGATTATTAATCCTGCTTGTGGTAATTCTTCCATATGTTAGAGAGAGAGCTCCTATTCACTAATATCTGAGAATATATATTCATAACTAAGTTTTTTTTAAAGGGTTATAAAAGGGAATCTAGCTTCCAAAAAAAAAAAAAAAAATTTGGCCAATGATGCCAACAAAAGAAGCTCAAAGACTCCAAAAATTAAAAAATCTATAAAAAGATGCGCAAAGCGCCACAACATTAACAAGAGGCATAAAATGAGCCCATTCAAAAGCAAGCTACTCTCTCTTTTTATATCTTTTAGAGCTTAGAAGTTTTGATTCTCAAAAGGCTTGATCTCGATTATCGTACGATTGTGGCAAATCTACCTCATTATTTTATGAAGATATTTTTTCTTACGAGAAGTGGTAGGTAGATTCTTTTTCTCATATCCAATTAATTATTTGAGTTAGGTCATTGTTTTCAAAAGATGATTCTACCCTAAGAAAACGTTTTGGGCTAAGGGTAAACCATGAACGGATATTCTACTATTCTATGGATTAAATTAGATTGGTAACTCATTAACTCACAAGTTTTTAAATCAATCACATGGAATACTATATCATTGACAAGCCTTGATTAAAAAAAAAAAAAAAAAAGAGGAATCTCTTTTGCTTTGCTTTCTTGTACCTTCCTTTTTGATATGTCAAAAGGGGGAGAAGTTTATGAGGTTCTTTTTCATCAATCCTGAATTTTTATCTCTTAACTATTTTTTTCGTAGTGTTTTGCCATCATCAAAAAGGGGGAGATTGTTGCAAACCTATTTTTCATAGCTTATGTTTTGATGATTGACAAACACTGTTTCTCTTGTACTGCTTGTTGCTTCTAACTTTTCAGAAATCAAAGATCGGACGATCAAGAAGGAGCCAAGTTCAGGATTGCGTAGGTTTAGGGTTGAGTTAGTCTGTACGTTTAATTTTCACCTTTTGAGTCTACTTGTAATGGTCAAAGAGACTGATGCTATGTAACCCTTCACACACACACACACTTGAGAGACTTAGAATTTCTGTTTTTACTCATATTGGCCAGGACGAGTTTTGGATCGGCCTGGACGATCAGCTTAAAATAGAAAGTCTAATTAAGGATTCTTAATTAAGGCAGCCGACATTAACAGATCGTCCTGGACGATACGTGAATCGGCCAGGACGATAAGCTCAAAATAGAAAGAAGTAGCCGCCATAGTCAATTATGGTACACTGTATTTTTAACTTATCGGCCAGGACGATCCGTGGATCGGCCTAAACGATATTCACAAATTATGCCATAATTGTTTAGGAAATCAAGGGAGTAATTAAGGATGATTGATACGATCATATCATCCGGGACGATCGCAGGATCGGCCAGGACGATCCAGTCAAAAACCTTAAGTTACTTACGGACGATCAATATCGGCCAGCCCGTATCCAGGGCTATTGTCAGGACGATTTTCCTCTGATTTGAACTGATCGACCAGGATGATCGTGAGATCGGCCTGGACGATCAAGCCAATTTTCAATCGTCCAACTTTGCATCCAGGGCTATGCTCTGGCTGATCTTCATTGATTTGTACTGATCGGCCAGGACGATGTCCATATCGGCCTGGATGATATTGTCGGCAACTTGCAATTAATGAGCTCTTTTGAAGCTCTTCTATTTAAGAGCTCTTGTTCAACGTTTTTCAAGACCTTTGGCTGCTGCCTTGACCTGAGAAGACCTTGAGGAGAGAAAGAGAGAGAGGAGAGAGAGAGGATCTTGTGAGGGGGAGCTTATGAGGGGATTCACAAGGGTTGCTTCAAGGATCGCTCTGCTTCGTCTTCGTCTAGAGTTTCTCGTCCGTGGAAGGGTCGGTAGAGGTAAGGAGTTTACTTTTGGTTTTGGTTCTCTGCCAGCTTCAGGAGGAAGCAAAAGGAGGAAGGTTCTCTGCCTTGCCGGGGTGGCAAAAAGGAGGTTCTTGTGAGGGCTTCTCCGCCTAGCTGTGGGGGCTAAAGGAGAGTCATGTTTTGTAGTGCAATACTTGGAGGGTGCCTCCAAGGAGTGGACGTAGGTCGAGTCAACCGAACCACTATAAATTTCTGTGTTTCTTTTCTTGCTTCCGCACTTTTAAATTCTGCATTTATTTTTGTGGTGTGATTTGGTTTATGCAATTTTCTCTCTTTGTGAAAAGAATTTTTTAAAATACCAATTCACCCCCCCTCTTGGTTAGCTTGGGACTAAGTTCATAGGGCTTAACATCCTTAACGAACTTTCATAGCAGCTTGCTCAAAGATGCTAGAACCATCCAACATATCCTTCACACATTTAAAATTTCAAAAGCTGGTGATTGTATCCATATCGCTCCTCTTCTTTTGATCACCACCTTTTACATCTTGGCCCATCGCGAATTCAATGCTACTGATTTGATTTTTCACTACATTGAACAACTGACCACTATTTGTGACCCAGGCCATAGGAGGAAACCAAATCTAGCCCTAGGACATATCATTGCCTATGTCTTAGTATCTAAATATAACCTCCAATGTCCTGCTTCTCCAAATTTCCAGCCTGCCTTCTACTCCAATACCTCCTTCCATGTTCTTTACAGTACTCATCTCCACCTGGGGCACAAGGAAGCCGAGGGAGCTGAGGAGGAGGAAGCTCCCCCACCTATTCTTGCACCTGCTCCACTTTGCCAGTACTATCAGTTAGATGAGTTGGTCGAGCATTGGAGACTTTCTGTTGAAACTTGTTCAATATGAATTAGGTTATTAAACCTAAACTTATGTCCCAGCGGCTAACCAAGAGGGGGGTGAATTGGTAATTAAAAACTTAGTCCCTCTTTTTAATATTTTAAACCAAAATAAACTTTAATGAATTTTGTAGAAATATATTTTTCAACCACAAGTTAATAACGATAAAAATAAAAGCAGCAGAAAAATAAAAGATATGAGATTTATAGGGGTTCGGTCAAATATGACCTACATCCACTCCCTGGAGGCACCCTCCGAGTATTGAACTAATACCACTAGTGACTCTCCTTTTGCACCCACAGCAAGGCAGAGAAGCCTTTACAAAACTCTCTTCCACCACTACCCGGTGCAGCAGAGAACCGTCATCCTTTTACACTCTTCCTAGTGTTGGTAGAGAATCATCCATCCTTTCACACTCTCCCGGTGTAGCAGAGAACCGTCTGTCCTTTCACACTCTCCTAGTGTAGGCAGAGAACCCGTCGGCTGTTCACACTCTTCAAGTGTAGGCAGAGAACCTTTCGTCCATTCACACTTTCCAAGTGTCGGCAAAGAACCGAATCTCCTTGACAGATATTCTCAAAAGAAATCTAGAAGGAAGAGAGAAAAGAGTGAAGTAATCAAAAACCATAAGTAGAGACTCTTACCTTTGAGTACCAAGTGAAACCTTCACGCTCCAGTAGTAAGAATCATCCTTCAAACACTCTCTCACACTCTCTCCTTGACTCTCCTTTCAGTAGGCATGAAGATCATTAGGAAAAAGATTATGAGGCAATTCTAATTGGACTTTATATAGGAAAGACACAAAAAACCATCCAAAAAATTACTGATTTTCAAGTCTTTACAAAGTGGATCGTCCCGTATGATCGTGGATCGTCCTAAATAAACTTACTTAAATCAATTCCATATGAACCTAATGTATATTGGTACGAACTGACTTCGTACCTGATTATCATCGCGTATGAACTAAGTTTGTCCGGTACGAACAGTTATACCATAGGTCGGTTTGACTAACTGTAGTAAGTTATCAAAATTGGAAATAATAAAACATTTTCATCCTGGGATGAATAAGAGTTCATCTGGATGAAATTTTGATAGAGAGCATTTCATTCTGGGCCAAATAGGAACTCATCTGAATGAAAATTTTCCATAGAGCATTTCATCTTGGGACGAATTGAAGTTCATCGGGACAAAATTTTTCTAGAGAGCAATTCATCCTTGCACGAACAGGATTTCGTCTGAACAAAAATTTTCCAGAGAGCATTTCATTCTGGGATGAATAGAAAAATTCATCTAGACGATCAGGACTTAGAAAAATTTTCTTACTTCCTGTTCGTTCCATTGCTCTTCTGAGGGGATAACTGACTTGATCGTCCCATACGAACATGGTTCATCCTGTACGATCAATATGAATTTTAAATATCTCCCTAAGTGTGTGTATGTACTAAATTATTTAATTACAATCTCTCCCTCTCAAACTCAATACAATGAAAATTACAAGCTTCAATTTACAAATTATCTCATGCTGAATTTTAATTTGAAGTCTTCATTAGTCTGGAGTTCGATTATCCTGAAATGTTAGTCCACACAAGAGCAAAAATAATTCTTCCAAAAAGTTTTAAGAGAATACAAAACTTAAAATAATAATATTTGGAATCATCAAAACAATACAAGTTATAAGAATGTAAATCATGTAATTAGCAACTCTCTTAACACTTTCATTGCTGTACAGGAGCAGCAATATGCTGAGGACTTATCACGCTTTGACACCTACATCACACACCAGTAGCAGCAGCATGACCAAGATATGGCTTGGTTTGGAGCACAGTTCACCACTTTGTCTAGCTACCTTCAGCAACCACCAACACCACCTCCTCCTACTAATATTTTAGGTCCACAAGCTCAAAATTGCAAGTTGAACCAACTCAAGATTGGGTAGACTAGGTTAGAGATAGTTTGTAAAATTTTTTTCCCTCTCTTGAGTCTATTGTAAATAATGTGGTTCCTGATGATAAGTAACCTTGCACACACACACACTTGAGAAATTTATCTATCTGATTTAGAGTTATCTATTTTGAGGATATCATCTAGGACGATCCAAATATTATCCTGGATGATCAATTAAAAATAGAAATCTAAATTAGGGCATCCTTATTATGGCATCCGTCATTAAGCTCATCATCATCGAAGATATTTGTATCATCCGAGATGATATGCTCAAGTTAGAAAGAATCAGCCGCCAGATCTATTTAGGTATTATTTATTTTTGGACATCGTCTAGGATATCATCTTGGATGATGCATATAATTATTAAATTAATCTGATAATCAAGAAAAGTAATTAAGGCTTGATTGATATGATCATATCATCCTGGACGATCAGTTCAAAATACCTTAGTTACTCCTAGATGATCAACATCGGATAGCTCCTATTCAGGGCGATGCTTTGGATAATTTTCTTGGATTTGAACTAATCATCCAGGATGATCACGAGATCAGCCTGGATGATTAAGCTATTTTTTTATCGTCCAGACATCCATTCAGTGAGATTATCTGGATGATATTCACCGATTTATACTAATAGTAAAGGATGATTTTATATCAGCTTAAATGATAGGAACAAAATTTAGCTAATCATTTTAGATTGTCCTGGCTAATTAAGCTTAAATTACATTGATCGTCCATAATGATATTTATATCATCCTGGAAAATAGAGATGATTCCTTGTAATTAATGAGCTATTTCAAAGCTCTTCTATTTTAGAGCACTTATTCTACCCTTTAGAACATCTTTTGCTATTGTCTTGACCTGAGAGAGCCTAGAGGAAAGGGAGAGAGAGAGAGGATCTTGTAAGAGGGTTTCACAAAGGTTGCTCCAAGCTTTGATCCACTTCTTCTTCTTTCATCATAGGCACTTGTCCTTGGAGGGTTGAGAGAGGTTCACTTCAGTAGTCGATCAAGGTTCTCTGCCTACTTCAGGAGGAAGCAAAAGGAGTTGGGTTCTCTGCCTCACCGGTGTCGGTGGAAAGGAGTTTTGTAAAGGCTTATATGTCTTGATGTGGGAGCAAAATGAGAGTCATTGAGTTTTAGTGCAATACACAGAGGGTGTCTCCATGGAGTGGACGTAGGTCATGTTGACCGAACCACTATAAATCTTTGTGATCTTTACTACTATTTCTTTCGCATTTAATTTTTATACTTTTATTATCAATATGCTGAATTTTGGTTTGAGTTTTGTGTTTTAATTTTTTAAAAGATTTTTAAAATACCAATTCACCCCCCTCTTGGTTAACCTCGGGCTACTTCATAAGGGCTTAACATCCTTAATGAACTTTCAAGTTCAAGTCAAGTCCCTTGCTGTCCAGATTTTATTCAAATTAAGTCTCCTATTATCAGGTTGCAATATCTTTTGCTTATATTCAAATTATTCGAATCATTGTTCACTTGAGTCATTTTGCTAAATCAAGTTCAAGTCCAACATCATTTGATCAAGTTTGATTTAAATTTAATATTCAAGACATGTTTAAATCAAGTTCAAATTCTATTCCAAATCGCTTTTATTTTGGTTCAAGTCTCTGTGTTTTCAGATGAAATTTTGGGAGCCTCCCAGTATCTAAACTACAGGAGTCTAGGCCTTCCCATCATGCTAATAAAAGCTTGTATGGTACATGTATGTAGACACCGTAGTCATAGTTTTCATTCCCACCACACTAATAAAAGCGTATATGGAGTCTTTAAAAATACTTATTTTAAAATATAATTGGCTTCCCTCCGCTTAAGGGTACTTATAAGTAACCCCATCACACCGTAGGAATTGTACCAGGTTCTCATCCCACCATGCTAATAAAAGTATATATAGGCAAATTTACGATATGCCATGGATGCCGAGATGGAGCTTTAAGTGAATACCAGCCTTGTCGTAGGCACGACACTAGGGTCTCATCTCACCACACTAATAAAAGCATGTATGGGAATTCTTTCGGTGCACCACAAATGATAAAATTGGGCTCTTGGCATTTTGAGTTTAAAGGGTTTATACCTTCGATACAGCAGTGGCGACGGCAAAAATTTGTAAGATGACCAAAATATACAAATCCCTCTTACTCTTTGCATTTTTCTTTCCTT
The DNA here is from genome assembly GCA_016618105.1 of Dendrobium huoshanense. NCBI lineage: Eukaryota > Viridiplantae > Streptophyta > Magnoliopsida > Asparagales > Orchidaceae > Dendrobium > Dendrobium huoshanense. The sequence goes on along the minus strand of CM028343.1, from coordinate 71,635,252 downwards.
TTTATTTCCTTTTTTTTCTTTTCTTCTTCTTTTTTTGTGTCTCTGTTCATACATACATATATTTGATATTGGCAAAAGTAATAACAAATGACTAATGAAATAAAAAGAAAATGAACTAACTACACTAGTTGATGCTAATAACTAACATTAACAATCATATAGCATAATGAAATTAGAAATAAATAGAAAACTTTTAAAAGAAAACACTTGACTCTTTGGCTCTTTTTTTTTTAAAGGAATGTAAGGTGAAAAGTGGCTATTTGGATTTTTTTTAGTGGGTTGTTTGTGTTTGAAATGGGATGGTCGTTGGTAATCGGTAAGGAAAGTTAGTGGGCTTTAAGTGCAGTGAAAGATTATGCTGTTTGAGAGAAAATAGGGGGCTTTCCTTCAGTGGATTTAAGTTGTTGGACTTGTGTAGATTTGTTAGATGTAGATTACAGATTTTGGGAGAAGCGTATATGCCTTTGTGGTGTTGTTTGAGGGCTGCAGTTAAGGGGGTTTGATGGGCTAGCTATATGTTTTTTAATAGGTTGTAGTTTGTAGGTTGGGTCCTTACAAGTTTTGCTTTGGCCTTGTTGAAATGAATAGTTTGTTGTAGGAATTAGAGGGATGATTGTGTGTGGGGTTTTGCAAAGAAAAAAAATGAGTGGAATGGGCTGATTTCAATGACTGTATAGATGAGATGATGGAATTAAAGTTAAGTGGGTGAATTGGTTAGGTAGAGGGTTATTTTGCTAAAGCTTTTTTGGGGCTGATTTTGATTGTATAGAGGATTAAAAGAGAGCATGTAACAGGCTATTGAAAAGTGGGTTGCTATTTACAGATTTGGAATGCCTTAGTGGGTTGATTTTAGTCAAATAATTTATGGAATAAAGTTATCAAAAGTGTTGCAGATCAATGGTTTATGATTTTGATGATAGCAAACATTCTTATTTCTCTACGACTGCCTTATGTACTGACATTTCAGGTCCACACGATCAGACTGCAATTTGGAACCAGCTCAAGATTAGGTAGACTAGGTCTGAGTCAGTTTGTACTCTTTTTTCTTTCTTGAGTCTATTGTATTTAGTGTGGCACCGGATGATTTGTAAACTTGGAAGATGTTCTGTTGTTCCCTAAAGATTTCTATTTTTGGTAACATCATCCAGGATGATCTATCCAAAAAATAGAAACCCTAATTAGGGCATCCTCATTATGGCAGTCGTCATTAGCTGATCAGCCTGGATGATAGTCTCAATTCAGAAAGAATCAGCCACCATAATCAGTTTAGGTATTCTTTGATTTAGGAAATTGGCCAGGACGATATTCCTATCGTACAAGACGATCTAACACAATTATGCCTAAATTGATCTGGTATCTTTGGAAAGCATTAATGGTTGATTGATACGATCACATCATTCAGGATGATCGTAGGATCGGCCAGGATGATATCCTGAACAATTTTCATCGGATAGCTCAAATTCAGGGTGATGCACTGGACGATTAAAATCAATTTTAAACTAATCAGCCAGAACGATCGTAATATCGGCCAGGATGATGTAACCAATTTTCCTTTGATCATCCCAAATCATCTCGGGCTAATGAGTTGAATTTGTACTGATCGGAAAGAATGATATAACTATTGTTCTAGATGATAATGTCGGCAACTTACATTCATGAGCTTGTTTTGAGTTTTTCAATTTAAGCTTTGTCAAGGCACTTTTGTAAGTGTCTTTTGCAGCCATTGTAGCTTCGTTCTTGTGGGGGAGATTTGAAGAGAGAGCTTGAAAGGGAGTGAGGAACGGGTGAAGTCTGAGAGGGAGAAGATCCTGTGAGGGGGGACTCAAGGGAGTGTGGAGGGGATTCCACACGGTTGCTCCAAAAGGCTTGCATCTTAATACCGTCGGATTCAAGGCTTATCTCGAGGGAAGTTCACCAAAGAAGAAGTTCACTTTGGTGTCAAAGGACCCGGCGACTCCGCCCCACCGGGGAAGATGGAAGTGATTTTTTAAGGGCTTCTCCGCCTAGACGTGGGGCTAAAGGAGAGAAACTTTTGTAGTGCAATACTTGGAGGGTGCCTCCAAGGAGTGGATGTAGGTCAAGGTTTGATTGAACCACTATAAATTCGGTGTGTTCTTTTCTTATTATTGCTTACGCATTATTTTCTTCCACACTTTGTTTTATGTGGTGATTTTGGTTTGCATTTTATCTTTGGTTTTAAAGTTATCCAATTCACCACTATCTTTGTTAGCCTTGGGCCAGTTCATAAGGGTTTAACATCCCTAACGAACTTTCAAGTGGTATCAGAGCACTTTCTAGTGTCATCTAAGCACTTTTAAGTGGTATCAGAGCCGTATTCATAAAATATAGTTTTTAAAAGCTTTTGAATTTTGATCCATGGCTAATTTTTCAAATCATACTATCACGGAAGGTTATTTAATCACCAGACCACCTTTGTTTGAAAATATTACTTTTGATTTTTAGAAAATTTGCATGACTACTTTCTTGCAATCGATTGATTTTTGCATGTGGCATATGATTTTAACTGGTTATTCATCACCATCACGTATTGTTAATAGAGTTAAAATTGATATTCCTTTTAACCAATGGAATAGGGAAGAACAAATCAATGCTCAATTGAATGCAAAATATTTAAATTATTTTTTCTATGCTTTAAATACTGAAGATTTTATGTTAATATCCACGTGCACTACTGGTAAGGAAGTTTGTGATAAACTACACACCATATACGAAGGTACTAGTGAAAGTAAGCATTCCAAGTTGAATATGTTAATGTATGCTTTTGAACTATTTTCCATGAAATCTTATGAGACGATCTTAGACATGTATACTAGGTTCATTCAAATTTTAACATCATTACATGGCTTAGGAAAAGATTTTTCAAATTTTGAAAAAGTTAACAAAATTCTTCGTTGTCTATTAGATAAATTTGATACTAAAGTTATTGCTATTTATGAATCTAAAGATTTGAATGTATATTCTATTGATAATTTGATTGGCTCACTCATTGCCTATGAGCAAGGGTTGGGTCAAAGACTTTTGGATGCAAGTGAAACGTTTGTTTTAAAAATGGAAGATAGAGAAGAAGATAGCTTAGTTTGTGATGACTTGTCAAGCAAATCAAAAAGCTCACCAAAGCATAAGCAAAAGTGGAAAAAAAATAAAAATGGTAAGGAAATTCATATTTCTTCTGATGTTATTTGCTTTCGTTGTAGGAAGCCTGAACATATGAAAAATCAATGCCCTGATTTAAGAATTCTTCCTACGAAAGAAAAGGGTATGATAAAGCTAAATTTAAATTGGGGCAATAATGAAAAGCAAAAAATCTCATGGGCAGACCTGGTTTCTGAAGCATCAGACCAGGAGAGAGATAATGGTTAAAAAGTCTTCTTTGTTGTGTTTTGTTTTTATTTTATTTTCCTTTTTTTCTTTTTTTATTTTGTGAAATTTGTTTTTCTGATCAACACACACATTCACTTTTCTAAAAATGAAAAATCTACTTTCTGTTTTTTTCTTGAACTCTTTGGTAAGTTGTGATTGACTTCTCTAAAAACAATCAAAGGAAGGAAACTCATGTGTTTGACTCTCAATCTCTGTTTCCTAAAAGAGGTTATTCTACTTTTGATTTAAAATCTTTTTCATCTTTTAAATGGTTTTTGAAACAATTTGTTTTATCTCCCTATATTTTATTTATCACATATGAATCTTTTTGCAAGTTATTGAATCTAATTCAAAATTTTCTTAATCAAGAAATTCACTTTATCAATAGTATGGGTTTACTTTTGGTATTTAAGATTTCAGAAAGGTAGCATATTAAAAACAAATTGGCCAATGATGCCAAAAATAAAAGATGCGCAAAGCGCCAAATTAAAAAATATAGAATACACAAAGTGTATCAAAAGATGCGCAGTGCGCCAACCATTGTTAAGAGGTATAAAATGAGCACAATAAATTTTAATGCTTACCATTCTTGTACTTCTTAAAAGTGTAAGAAAACCCTTGATTCTTTTGCTACTTGAATTTGAAAATCATGATTCCTGATTCAACAATTCGTGCATTGATCTTCTATTAGATATATTTTATGGAAATAGTTTTTGAAAAATGATTATTTCTTTCTCTAATTTATTCCTTAATTTTGATATTGAATTAAAAAGTTTTTTAGCCTTTTTTAAAAAAGAACTTGAGTTTAGATTATCAAATTCTGAATATCTAACCTTTTCTAGGCTATGCATTGTCAATCCAATTCTAATAAGTTTTTTTGATTAAAACTAAGAGGTAACTTTCTCATTTTAAGAATATTTGCTTTTTCACTAGATCAGGGAACATTTTTTTTCTTTTGTTCGTTTTGTTTTTTTTTTTGTGCCTCCTCTCTTTTTGATAATGTTAAAAGGGGGAGAATGTAATGTTGAATTTGTATCTTTTTTTTCTTTTCAAAAAGTTAAAAACAACAAAAATATTTTTTTATCTCCCCTATTTTTTAAAAGAGTTTATTCTAATGAGGGGGAGATTAGGAGACATTGCTTTTTTTTGAAAATTCAAATTGAATTATTTGCCATCATAAAAAACTGGGAGATTGTTGCGGATCAATGGTTTATGATTTTGATGATAGCAAACATTCTTATTTCTCTACGACTGCCTTATGTACTGACATTTCAGGTCCACACAATCAGACTGCAATTTGGAACCAGCTCAAGATTGGGTAGACTAGGTCTGAGTTAGTTTGTACTCTTTTTCCTTTCTTGAGTCTGTTGTATTTGGTGTGGCACCGAATGATTTGTAAACTTGGAAGATGTTCTATTGTTCCCTAAAGATTTCTATTTTTGGTAACATCGTCCTGGACGATCTGTCCAAAAAATAGAAACCCTAATTAGGGCATCCTCATTAAGGCAACCGTCATTAGCTGATCGGCCTGGATGATACCTGTATCGGCCAGGACGATAGTCTCAATTCAGAAAGAATGAGTCGCCATAATCAGTTTAGGTATTCTTTGTTTAAGGAAATCAGTCAGGACGATATTCCTATCGTCCAGGACGATCTAACTCAGTTATGCCTAAATTGATCTGGTATCTTTGGAAAGCATTAATGGTTGATTGATACGATCACATCATCTGGGACGATCATAGGATCGGTCGGGATGATGTCCTGGATTATTTTCATCGGACAGCTTGAATTCAGGGCGATGCTCTGGATGATTGAAATTGGTTTTAAATTAATCGGCCTGGACGATCGTAATATCGACCAGGACGATGTAACCAATTTTCCTCTGATCATCCCAAATCGTCCTGGGCTGATGAGCTGAATTTGTACTGATCGACCAAGATGATATAACTATCATCCTGGACGATAATGTCGGCAACTTGCATTAATGAGCTTGTTTTGAGCTTTTCTATTTAAGCTTTGTCAAGGCACTTTTGTAAGTGTCTTTGGCAGCCATTGTAGCTTCGTTCTTATGGGGGAGACTTGAAGAGAGAGCTTGAAAGGGAGTGAGGAACAAGTGAAGTCTAAGACGGAGAAGATCCTGTGAGGGGGGGGGGGGGGGGGGGGGGCTCAAGGGAGTGTAGAGGGGATTCCACACGGTTGCTCCGGCAGGCTTGCATCTTAATACAGTCGGATTTAAGGCTTGTCTCAAGGGAAGTTCACCAAAGAAGAAGTTCACTTTGGTGTCGAAGGATCTGGGGACTACGCCGCACCGGGGAAGGTGGAAGTGATTTTGTAAGGGCTTCTCCGCCTAGCTGTGGGGGTTAAAGGAGAGACACTTTTGTAGTGCAATACTTGGAGGGTACCTCCAACGAGTGGACGTAGGTCAAGGTTTGACCGAACCACTATAAATCCGGTGTGATCTTTTCTTATTATTGCTTCCGCATTATTTTCTTCCACACTTTGATTTCTGTGGTGATTTTGATTTGAGTTTTATCTTTGGTTTTAAAGTTATCCAATTCACCTCTCTCTTTGTAGACTTGGGCCAGTTCATAAGGGCTTAACATCCCTAACGAACTTTCAAGTGATATCAGAGCACTTTCTAGTGTCATCTGAGCACTTTCAAAAAGAAGATAAACAAAAGCTCTATGGAATTTAGACTTCACGTATAAAGCAAAGTGGGAATCTTTGTATGGAAACTACACCCCTATGTTGTCCAATAAAGCGAAGATGTGGGCTATATGAATAAAGAATTGGGCTGCCTAATGTAGCATTACAACAATATGACTATTTAATTGGAAGTTAATCCTCATCTAAGGCTTAGGAAGGTCATTTCATTGTTGAATTTATTCTATTTGGAAATATTTAGACCTTAAATGAAATAGGCCCTCAAAGCTTGCTACTAACTCACTAAATCATCATTGATGTGTTTATCTACTCATTTAAATAATCTTCAACTCCTCTTTTAGAAAGCATGGAAATAAATTAAACAAAGAGAAGAGTATAAAATATCATCAAAGCTGAATGTGTTTACACTTATTTTTCACATGGATGTCGGGGAATCAGCTTTCATGCCAATAAAGGTGGATGGAAGAGGCCACCTCTCGCAATTCTTATAGAGTTAAATGGGTGTAGGGAAGATACAGTGAATTGTTGCTTGCGGGTAAGAGAAGGGAATTATTCATCTTCAACACAGTAAAGGAGACAGACCAGAAGATATGATTACGAGTGATAGGCTTAGTGCTTGGAGGTTAGGTTTCTATGGTTGTGAGGGAGGCGGCTCTGAGCTAGATGTTTGTTGCAAACCTGGATTCAAGGATTATAATTTTGAAGATATCAAATATTTTTGGCATTTTTGTTTCTCTACTATTACCTTGCCTACTAACATTTTAGGTCCACAAGTTCAATTGCAAATCAAGCCAACTCAAGAATGGGTAGATTAGGACTGAGTCAGTTTGTAAGTGTACTTCCTATATTTTAACCTTTTCTTGAGTCAAATATAATAAAGTAGATCCTGATGCTAAGTAACCTTGTATACACACACTTAGGGGGAGAATTTCTATAGGTTTCAGAGTTTTTCTATTTTTTATCATATCATACAGGATGATCCAAAATCATCCTAAACGATCAGTTAAAAATAGAAACCCTAATTAGGGTATTTGTGTTTAGTCTGCCAAATTAAAAAACCATCCTGAACGGTATTTACATTATCCTAGATGGTAGGCTCAAATTAGAAAATCAAAACCACCGAACTCATTTAGGCAAGATTTTATTTTAGGGATTTTATTCTAACTATAAAGGAAGATCCCATATCATCCTGGACAATTTATTATAATCATGCCTAAATTAGTCAGGTGATTAAGGAAAATAATTAAAGTTTGATTGATCGATCATATCATCCTGAATGTTCACATGATTGTCTTGGATGATCACTTAGAAAAATATTAGTTTTCTTCTAAGTCACCTAGACAACCATAATTTGTTGGGCGATCAGTTGAATTTCTTCATCGTTAAGGTGTTTCTCCTAGATGACCAGAACGATGTACTTGATGATAATCCCCAAATTTGAACTAATCATATAGGACAATCCAATCATCATCTTGGGATGATTAGTTATATTTATTAATCGTCAAACATATGTGCTCTAGACGACGAGAATGATGTGTTGGACGATATGTATGATTTTGAACTAATCATACAGCATGATGTCCACATCATCCTGGATGATTAGAATAAAATATATATTATAATCATTTAGGCCTGCTAGATCATCCTGGCTGAAAGGGCTAAAATACACTGATTATCCTGAATGATCTTTGACTGCAAGTTATAAATTAGGGCAAATTTTAAGCCCTTCTATATAACATCTATTTTTTTTTTCAAGGAGACATCTTTTAGTAGTGTCCTGATCTGAGAGAGCTAAGAGAAGGAGAAGAAGAGATTTGGGGAGAGAGAGAAAGGATATTGTGAAGGGAAGTTTATAAGAGGTTCACAAAGGTTACTCCAAGCAAGGATCCGAGTCATCTTCTCTAGTCATCATCCCTGGTTCCTTGGTGGCTCTAGGGAGGTCTTCATCAGCACAAGGTCAAGGTTCTCTGCCTGCTTCAGGAGGAAGAAAAAGGAGTCTTGATCAATTCCTCACTGTTGTTTTAGTGCATTATTTGGAGGAGAGGCTCCAAGGAGTGGATGTAAGTCAAGTTGACCGAACTACTATAAAATATGTTGTGTTCTTTCTTATTTCATTTTAATATTTTAATTTTTGCACTTTATTTTCATGTGGGTAATTATATGGTTTAATATTTTAAAATATTTTAAAAATATTATGCTTTTTATTTAAGAATTTTTAAAACAACTAATTTAGCCCCCCCTTTGGTTAGCTTCAAGCTAGTTCATAATGGATTAACCACTCTAATAAACCTTCAAGTATATCAGAGCGGGATTCATAAAATCAAGTTTTAGACAACTTTTGAATTTCGATCCATGGCTAACTTTGGTAATAGAAACACTGTGGAAGGTTATTCAATTATTAGATCGTCTCTTTTTGATAATATAACTTTTGATTTCTAGAAAACTCCCATGTCCATATTTTTACAATTTATAGATTATTGTTTTGCGGTTCTAAGGCTTATGATTTTGATGATAGCAAACTTTCTTTTTCTCTACGACTGTCTTATCTACTGACAATTCAGGTTCACACGATCGGACTGCATTTTGGAATCAGCTCAAGATTGGGTAGACTAGGTCTGAGTTAGTTTATAATCTTTTTTCTTTTTTGAGTCTGTTGTATTTGGTGTGGGATCTGTTGATTTGTAACTTGGAAGATTTCCTATTGTTCCCTATAAGATTTTTATTTTTGGTAATATCGACTGGATGATATTTATATCATCCTGGACGATCTGTCCAAAAATAGAAACCCTAATTAGGGCATCCTCATTAAGGAAGCCATCATTAGCTGATCGGTCTGGAAGATACCTGTATCGGCCAGGACGATAGTCTAAATTCAGAAAGAATCAATCGCCATAATCAGTTTAAGAATTCTTTGTTTTAGGAAATCGGCCAGGACGATATTCGTATCGTCCAGGCCAATCTAACTCAATTATGCCTAAATTGATCCGGTATCTTTGAAAAGCATTAATGGTTGATTGATACGATCAAATTATTCAGGATGATCGCCTGATCGGCCAGGATGATGTCCTGACGATCTACATCGGACAGCTCAAATTCAGGGCGATGATCAAGATGATTGAAATTGGTTTTAAACTAATCGGCCTGGATGATCGTGATATCGGCTAGGACGATGTAACCAATTTTTTTCTGATCGTCCCAAATCATCCCGGGTTAATGAGCTGAATTTGTACTGATCAGCCAGGACGATATACCTATCAACCTGGAAGATAATGTCGGCAACTTGCATTAATGAGCTCATTTTGAGCTTTTCTATTTAAGCTTGGCATGACACTTTGTAAGTGTCTTTGGCAGCCATTATAGCTTCGTTCTTGTGGGGGAGACTTGAAGAGAGAGCTTGAAAGGGTGTGAGGAACGGGTAAAGTCTGAGAGGGAGAAGATCCTGTGAGGGGGGACTAAAGGGAGTGTGGAGGGGATTCCACACGATTTCTCCGACAGGCTTGCATCTTAACACCATCGGATTTAAGGCTTGTCTCGAGAAAAGTTCACCAAAGAAGAAGATCTCTTTGGTGTCAAAAGACCCAGCGACTCCGCCGCGCCGGGGAAGGTGGAAGTGATTTTGTAAGGGCTTCTCCGCCTAGCTGTGGGGGCTAAAGGAGAGACACTTGTTTAGTGCAATACTTGGAGGGTGCCTCCAAGGAGTGGATGTAGGTTAAGGTTTGACCAAACCACTATAAATCAGATGTGTTCTTTTCTTATTATTTGCTTCCGCATTTAATTTCCGCATCGTTGGTTTTGATTGTGGTGAATCTTAATTTTGGATTTAAGATTGTGTTTGTTTTAAATACTGATTCACCTCTCTATCTCATTATTAGTCTTGGGTCAGTTCATAAGGGCTTAACATCCCTAACGAACCTTCAAGTGGTATCAGAGCCATTTTCAAAAAATAAGTTTTTAAAAGCTTTTGAATTTTGATCCATGGCTAATTTTTCATATCATACTATTGCGGAAGGTTATTCAATCACCAGACCACCTTTATTTGAAAATATGTCATTTGATTTTTGAAAAACTTGCATATCTATTTTCTTACAATCGATTGATTTTCGCATGTGGCATATAATTTTAACAGGTTATTCATCACCGTCATGTATTGTTAATGGAGTTAAAACTGATATTCCTTTTAATCAATTGAATAAGGAAGAACAAGTAAATGTTCAATTAAATACAAAATCTTTAAATTACTTTTTCTGTGATTTAAATTCTGAAGATTTTATGTTAGTATTCACGTGCACTACTGGTAAGGAAGTTTGTGATAAACTACACACCATATACGAAGGCACTAGTGAAATCAAGTAATCCAAGTTGAATTTGTTAATGCATGATTTTAAATTATTTTTCATGAAACCTTATGAAATGATCTTAGACATGTATACCAGATTCATTCAAATTGTAAACTCATTGCATAGTTTAGGAAAAGAATTTTTAAATTTTGAAAAAGTCCATAAAATTCTTCGTTGTTTTCTTGAAAAATTTCATGTCAAAGTTGTTGCTATTTGTGAATCAAAAGATTTGAATGATTATTCTATTGATAATTTGATTGGCTCACTCATTGCCTACAAGCAAGGTTTTGGTCAAAGACTTTTGGATGCAGGTGAAATGATTGTTCTAAAAACTGAAGATACAGAAAAAGATTGCTTAGTTGGTGATGAATTCATTGACTTGTCAAGCAAATCACAAAGCTCACCAAAGTATAGGCAAAAATGGAAAAAAGTAAAAGTGGTAAAGATGTCCATATTTCTTCTGACGTTATTTGCTTTCGATGTAGGAAGTCTGGACATATGAAAAATTAGTGCCCTAATTTAAGAATTCTTCCTATGAAAGAAAAGGGCAAGGCGAAGCAAAATTTAAACTGGGAAAATAATGAAAGGCAAAAAATCTCATGGGCAGATCTGGTTTCTGAAGCATCGGACCAGGAGAGAGATAATGGTTAAAAGCCTTTCGTGTTTTTGTGTTGTGTTTTTGTTTTTATGTTTTTGTTTATTGTTTAAAATTTTATTTTCATGAAATTTCTTCTCTGATCAACACACACATTCTCTTTTCTAAAAATGAAAAATCTACTTCCTATTTTTTTTCTTGAAAATCTTTGGTAAGTTGTGATTGACTTCTCTACAAACAGTCAAAGGAAGGAAACTCATTTTTTTTATTCTCAATCTCTGTTTCCTAAAAAAGGTTATTCTACTTTTGATTTAAAATCTTTTTCATATTTTAAATTGGTTTTTGAAATAATTTTTTTTATCTTCCTACACTTTATTTATCGCATAGGGATATTTAGCAAAGTGTTGAATCTACATCATAATTTTCTTAAACTAGAATTTCGTTTTTGTCAATAGTATGGGTTTACTTTTGGTTTTTAAGATTTCAAAAAGGTTGCATATTCAAAAAATTGGCCAATGATGCCAAAAATAAAAAGATACACAAAGACGCTAAATTAAAAAAATAGAATACACAAAGTGTATCAAAAGATGCGCAGTGTGCCATCCAATTGTCAAGAGGCATAAAATGAGCTCACAAAAGTTTAATGCTTACCATTCTTGTACTTCTGAAAAGCTTAAGAAAGCCCTTGAAACTTTCGATACTTGAATTTGAAAATCATGATTCCTGATTCAATAATTCGTGCATTGATCTTCTATTAGATATATTTTATAGAAGGAGTTTTTTGAAAAATAACTGTTTCTTTCTCTAATTTATTTCATGATTTAGATATTAAATTAAAAATTTTTTGAGCCTTTTTAAAGAACTTGAGTTTGGATTAAAATTTTGAATTTCTAACCTTTTCTGGACTATGTGTTGTCAATCCAATTATACTAAGTTTTTCATTAAAACGAAGAGGTAACTTTCTCATTTTAAAGAATATTTGTTTTTCACTAGATTAGGGAATATTTTTTGTTCGTTTTATTTTTTGTGCCTCCTTTCTTTTTGATAATGTCAAAGGGGGAGAACGTAATGTTGAATTTGTATACTTTTTTTCTTTTCAAAAAATTAAAAACAATAAAAATATTTTTTATCTCCCCTTTTTTTTTTTTAAAAGGGTTTATTCTAGTAAGGGGGAGATTAGGAGAAAATATTTCTTTTTGCAAATTCAAATTTAAATGTTTGCCATCATCAAAAAGGGGAAGATTGTTGTGAATCTAAGGCTTATGATTTTGATGATAGCAAACATTCTTTTTCTCTACGATTGTCTTATCTACTGATATTTTAGGTTCACACAATTAAACTAAATTTTGGAATCAGCTCAAGATTGGGTAGACTAGGTCTGAGTCAGTTTGTAATCTTTTTTCTTTTTTGAGTCTGTTGTAATTGGTGTGGGATCTTTTGATTTATAACTTGGATGATTTCCCGTTGTTCCCTATAAGATTTCTATTTTTGGTAATATCGGATGGGACGATATTTATATCGTCCTTGACGATCTGTCCAAAAATAGAAACCCTAATTAGTGCATCCTTACTAAGGCATCCGTCATTAGCTGATCGGCCTGGACGATACCTGTATCGGCCAGGACGATAGTCTAAATTCAGAAAGAATCAATTGCCATAATCAGTTTAGGAATTCTTTGTTTTAGAAAATTGGCCAGGACGATATTCGTATCGTCCAGGCCGATCTAGCTCAATTATGCCTAAATTGATCTGGTATCTTTGGAAAGCATTAATAGTTGATTGATACGATCACATCGTCCGGGACGATCTCCTGATCGACCGGGACGATGTCCTGGACAATATACATCATACAGCTCAAATTCAGGGTGATGATCAGGACGATTGAAATCAGTTTTAAACTAATCGGCCTGGACGATCGTGATATCGGCCAGGACGATGTAACCAATTTTCTTCTGATCATCCCAAATCATCTAGGGCTGATGAGCTGAATTTGTACTGATCAGCCAGGATGATAAACCTATCATTTTAGACGATAATGTCGGCAACTTGCATTAATGAGCTCATTTTGAGCTTTTCTATTTAAGCTTGGCATGACACTTTGTAAGTGTCTGTCGGTGGAATTTTGAAAACAGGTTTTAAAAAATATTAGTTTTCTTTGGGGATTTTAATATTAAGGTTGAGTTCTAATTCTAAAGTCGAATCAACTCGTTAGAAAGAGTGTATCACCCCGAAGGATGAAAATAACCTTTCATAGCGGTGTTCAGACTTAGAATTATGTAAACTCATTTTGAATGTTATGATCGGGTTCTAAGGAGAACTCTGTATGGCCCCGAGGGGACATAGTATAGTTCAACTAAGCACCTAATTACAATATTCAAGAAACATGATCGTCGCATTCACATCCAAAGCCTTATCGAAGAAGGGTGTATCTCCCCAAAAGGAAATGAGACCATTCTACGATAATCCTTCTAATGCAACTATGACGATCATTACTTAACTTTTCCCAAGGAAGTCTAATAAAATTTTAGAAATTAATTTTTTTTTAAAATCAGGTGTGTGTGGTTCCAAATCTCCTACGAGCGCAAGCCCTCGTAGTTAATTACATCGTAGGTAGACAAAAAATCTTCCCACGAAAACTTCCGATTAAAATGGTGGTAGAATTTTGTTAGATTTTCTAGGAGTGATATCAAAGTATGAATAGAGTTATTAGAAAATCAAAATGGAATGGATCAAAATTGAGCAGTTATTAACACAGTTAAAGGATGAGAGGTAGGGGACACTTTGAGATTCCAGAACCATCCAGAAGTGTCCCAACTTAATCTAAGTGTTGGGCTTTATATTTTGGATTGAAATGATATTTAATTAGGGTTGAGCATTTTATTAGAAATTTGGGATTATATTCCCGAAATTTGGGGTCTTATAATCAAAGATCTGCCCCGGATCCTAAATCTATTTTGGACACTGGACCACAGTCGTCCGAACCTAACTAATGCAGTGCAGAACCTGGACTTACCCCGGCCTAGATTGGGGAGCCAGCTAACCACCTAATCGATTTAAAATATATGAATTCGGTCTTTTTATGAAAGAGTGGTAGGGACGTTGTAATTAAAGTTTTGAAGAGTTGGGGCCGACATCTAGAGATTCTCCTATTTGGCCCCTTTGACTTATGTTGGGTGCAAAAATGCTAAGGACTATGAAATTAAAATTTTGACTCTTTTAATTCATTTCTAATGCAATGCATGCTGGTTAATAACTCTAAATCAGATATGCTTGAAATTTTAAAAACAGGCTTATAAAATAATTTTTTAGAAGACTGGACTTCCCCAGGTCCGGCACCTCGTCCTCTTAGGTCAGACTATCCGTACTCTACCCGCAGGCGGGGAAGGGTCTAAAACAAGGAAAGAAGAATGCAAAGATATGCATGCGACCCCGGGGGCGATCCCCGGCTAATTCCTTAGATTCGTTATCTTTCTATGTTATTTAGACTCACTAAAATTTTAGACTTTTAAGGTTATGAGTAGAAAACTTTCACACCCTCACGAGTCTCACGTATCCAGGCGAAAACAAAAAGCGGCATGATATCGCCAAAAAACTAGTAAGAACAAGTAATCCTAAAGGCAATCAAATCATCACATTAAATATAAATTAATTAATAAATGTCCATAGGCAGAATTGCCTTGCTTATTACAAACCAGAATATTATAGAAAGTAAAGTGGCCGGGCACCACTGACAACAACCCGGATTCTAAACCTAGTAATGACGCAAGTTATTTTGAGTGGGATGCTTTCAATCTTCAAATCTTCGAATCTTCGATCTCATTCTTCTTTAGACTTCTTTTCTTCAATCTTCTTAGAATCTTCGTAGTGGATTACCCAAATGGATAAGAGGGCACTTCCTTTAAGGGGAAGGCCACTCTTTCCTCTTTGGGTAAGGAAAAGGTATGATCCAAATTTGGAATTCCAAATGGAGAAGGAGTGTTCCCTAAAGGGGTATCCTTTCCTCTTTGGAATCCAAGCTTTGGATCTATGTATCCCAACCCAAAATCGACTTTCACAACAATTGACACTTACACAAATTACATTGATAACAAAATAAAAATCTAGAGTCACCTGCAGGGTTATCCTAAGCAATTAATATATAAAAAGCAGTTATTCCCAAGCAGTTGTATATGAGCAAAAAAGAAAATAAACACACTGGCCACGCTATTTTTATGATTTGGGGGCCTTAGCAGCTGAAGCACCTGTGCAAAGAATTTATAATATTTATGCATTTTTTTTTATTTGCCCCCTTTTTATATTGCCCTGCATGAGCGTGGCCACCTGCAGAAAACTGTGTCAACATCCAGATCGTACCTAACCTAAGGGTAATCTAGTCGCCAAACACATCAATCCATCCACAGAGTACAAAAAAAGTAAGCAGACACAGCAAAGCAATTTCATCCACAACATGCAGTGAAAACTACGAAAAATCTGGTACACAGCAGTAAAGTAAACACCGGCCTAACCTAGATCTAGAGTTGGTTGTCCTAGCACATCATCTAAAGTGTGTGAGAAAGGTCGTGTGGCTGGAATAGATCCTAAAGTAGGTTATTAATTGAAGTTGTCTAAAAGTTTGGATTTGTTAAGGCTTAAAAGGTGATTTAGATTAAAATTTAAGTATTAATGAATTAAGAATTTTAATTAAACATGTTTTAAAAGTTAATTGACTACTACCTTTGTTTCACACCGAGGCCGTGAAGTTTATTTCACCTTCCTTGGGGCTAAGCTAATAGTCTCGTAGGCCTGGGTTACCCAGTAGCAATTGGGGTTGATTAACTTATTTAAGTTGGTTGGAATTAAAGGAGTAGATTAATACAAAAATGAGTTAGTTACTGATTTTTAAAGTTTGATTAATTTAAGTTTGCCATTAATTGATTCGTGGCGTTGTGCCACCAGGCTCGAGGAACCAGCCTCCTTAGGACACTTAGCCCCGCAGCCCGGAGTAGTCCAGCCGATAAACCAAATTAATGTAATTGAATTAGAGATTTTTTTAAAATGTTAAATAATTAAAAATTAATTTATTTTAAGGTTTAACACCCCTTAGAATTCATTCGTGGCGTTGTGCCACCAGGCTCGAGGAACCAGCCTCCTTAGGACACTTAGCCCCACAGCCCGGAGTAGTCCAGCCAATAAACTTCAACTTTAGGGTGGTTGTTGTGTTTTAAAGGATTTGTTAAGTGTTTTAGACATTAAGCCAATATTTTCTGAGTTTTAGAATGATTTGGAATTTTATGAATTTTTGAATATTTTAATCATTTAGTTAAAGGGTAAAAAGTTGAATTTTTGATTAAGCTCAAATTCTGGAATGTTTGTATTTTATTAAAATACTAGACCTAATTATGAGTTGTTAGACATGTGGCACATTCAATTTGGAGTTTTCTATCAAAAGTTATGATTTTAGGAAGTTTGAGTATTTATTGAAATTATTAAATTGTTTCAATTAAGGGCCCTTTTAATGATTTGATCCCAAATGAGTCCCAAACTTCTTGAAATCAACTCCAAAGATCAGAAATGATCTAAGGAGAGATCAGCAAGTGTTTAAAGATTTTTTGGGATTTAAATAATTTTTAATTAATTAAAATTGGTTAAACATTGATTTTAATTAAAATTAAATTAAAGTGGATTTTAATGTCAAATTAAAGTGATTTAAATTTTCATTGATTAAGAGATAAATTTAAGTTAATTGAGGGTATTTTAGGGAATTTTAAGAATTAAATTAGAATTATTAGAATTTTATTAAGGCTAAAGGGTTATTTCTAAGGGGGATTATTATGGTTCCTACTTGGGAAACCAAATGGACTCTAAATTTGATGAAATTTGGTTCATAGGATCACCTGACCCTGAGGACTAAACTCACCAAATTTGAGCTCAAATGGAGTACTCTAAGGTGGTTAACTAAACCACCTAAGGTGAACTCTAAGTCACCTTCAAACCACTTTAGGGGTGTATCCTAAGCTTGGATTGGGGAAAATTAGTGGCTCTACACTCCTTATCCTACACATCATCAGCACACAAAGAATCACACCCTAAATCCCATTGGATAGGTCTATACCCCATTTTGAATTTAAGGGTCAAACCATGACCCTTAAATTTGAAATTTGGGGAAAATGCCCTTGAACATCTTAAAAGGGGGAGATAAAATTTGGACATGTCAAAAACATGTTCAAATTCAATCTCCCAAAATTCCATGCCTGGTGGACTTGTATTTAAAGAATAATTAAGGAAATTAATAAAATGCTCAAACTCAAATTAAACCTAGCACTGACCTAACCAGGGCATGGAACCATAAGGCTTTTGTAGGTCTCCCTGAGACCTTTCCAATGAGCCTAATAACACCTAATTTGGACAAGTGTGCAGGGAGATATGAATTTCCAAAGTTCCCTTGAATTTCTGGAATTATTAATTCGGCCATTACACAGTCAGCGCTCGCTTTACACGCGCCGCGCGCTGATTGGCTGTGCAATCATTGGAGCCAACTGTTAACGGTCAGATTAACCACAGCCGTCGGATGGCGGATCAGACGGTTGGGATCAGACGCGCTCCGAAACAGCGGGATCTAATCCGAGCCGTTGATCGGAATCAACGGCTGAGATTTCGTCTTCAACCTCCGCTCTTATCCGAGGCCGTGAACCTTCTCCAGCGTGATCCGATTGATCCCGCCGGCGAACTTCGACGAAATTTCACAGGGAGAATCAGGGGGGTGTTGGTGGAATTTTGGAAAACAGGTTTTGAAAAATATTAGTTTTCTTTGGGGATTTTAAGATTAAGGTTAAGTTCTAATTCTAAGGTTGAATCAACTCGTTAGAAAGAGTATATCACCCCGAGGGATGAAAATAAACTTCCATAACGGTATTCAGACTTAGAATTGCGAAATTCATCTTAAATATTATGACCGGATGCTAAAGAGAACTTCATATGGCCCCGAAGGGTCAAAATGAGGTTCAACTGAATATCCAGCTACAATAATCAAGAAGTGTGATCGTTAGGTTCACATCCAAAGCCTTATCAAAGAAAGATGTATCTCCCCGAAGGGAGAAAATATCATTCGATGATAATTCTTTGAATATGATAACAATGATCACTAGTATTTAAGTTTTTCCAAACAAATCCAATTGAGTTTTGAAAAATCGATTTTTAAAATCAGGTGCGTGTGTGGTTCTAAATCTCCTACGAGCGCAAGCCCTCGTAGTTAATTACATCGTAGGGAGATAAAATCTCCTACGAAAACTCTCGATTAAAATAATGGCAGAATTTTGTTTAGAATTTCAAGGAGTGATATCAAAGTATGAATAGAATTATTGGAAAATCAAAAGGGAATGGATCAAAATTGAGCAGTTATTAACGGAGTTAAAGGAGGAGAGGTAGGGGACACTTTGAGATTCCAGAACCATCCGGAAATGTCCCAACTTAATCTAAGTGTTGGGCTTTATGTTTTGGACCGAAATGGTATTTAATTAGAGTTGAGCATTTTATTAGAAATTTGGGATTAGATTCCCGAAATTTGGGGTCTTATAATCAAAGATCTGCCCCGGAACCTAAATCTATTTTGGACACTGGACCACAGTCGTCCGATCCTAACTAATGCAGTGCAAGATCTGGACTTACCCCGGCCTGGATTGGGGAGCCAGCTAACCACCTAATCGATTTAAAATACATGAATCCGGTCTTTTATGAAAGAGTGGTAGGGACGTTATAATTAAAGTTTTGGGGAGGCGGGGCCGACATCTAGAGATTTTCCTAATTGACCCCTTTGACTTATGTTGGGTGCTAAAATGCTAAGGACTATGAAATTAAAATTTTGACTCTTTAATTTGTATCTAATGCAATGCATGCTAGTTAACAACCTCAAATCAAATATGCTTGAAATTTTTAAAAACAGGCTTATAAAATAATTTTTTTTAGAAGACTGGACTTCCCCAGGTCCGGCACCTCGTCCTCATAGGTCAGACTATCCGGACTCTACCCGCAGGCGGGGAAGGGTCTAAAGCAAGGAAAGAGTAATGCAAAAATATGCATGCGACCCCGGGGTCGATCCCCGGCTAATTCCCTAGATTCGTTATCTTTCTATATTGTTTAGACTCACTAAAATTTTAGACTTTTAAAATTATGAGTAGAAAAACTTTCACACCCTTACGAGTCTCACGTATCCAGGCGAAAACAGAGAGCGGCATACAATCGCCAAAAAACTAGTAAAAGCAAGTAATCCTAAAGGCAATCATTTCAACACATCAAATATAAATGAATTAATTAATAAATGTCCATAGGCAAAGTTGCCTTACTTATTACAAACCAGAATTTTACAGAAAGTAAAGTGGCCGGGCACCACTAACAACAACCCGGATTCTAAGCCTAGTAATGACGCAAGTTATTTTGAGTGGGATACTCTCAATCTTCAAATCTTCAAGTCTTCAATCTCATTCTTCTTAGGACTCCTTTTCTTCAATCTTCTTGGAATCTTCGTAGCAGATTACCCAAATGGATAAGAGGGCACTTCCCTCAAAGGGGAAGGCCACTCTTTCCTCTTTGGGTAAGGAAGAGGTATGATCCAAATTTGGATTTCCAAATGGAAAAGGAGTGTTCCCCAAAAGGGTATCCTTTCCTCTTTGGAATCCAAGCTTTGGATCTATGTATCCCAACTCAAACTTAACTTTCACAACACTTAACAATCATACAAATTACATTTATATCAAAATAGAAATCTAGACTCACCTGCAGGGTTATCCTAAGCAATTAATATATAAAAAGCAGTTATTCCCAAGCAGTTATATATGAGCAGAAAAGAAAGTAAACACACTGGCCACGCTCTTTTTATTTGGGGGCTTTAGCAGCTGAAGCACCTGTGCAAAGAGTTTATAATATTTATGCATTTTTTGATTTGCCCCCTTTTTTATTGCCCTGCATGAGCGTGGCCACCTGCAGAAAACTGTGTCAACATCCAGATCGTACCTAACCTAAGGGTAATCTAGTCGCCAAACACATCAATCCATCCACAGAGTACGGAAAAAGTAAGCAGACACGGCAAAGCAATTTCATCCACAACATGCAGTGAAAACTACGAAAAATCCGGCACACAGCAGTAAAGTAAACACCGGCCTAACCTAGATCTAGAGTTGGTTGTCCTAGCACATCATCTAAAGTGTGTGAGAAAGGTCGTGTGGCGGGGATAGATCCTAAAGTGGGTGATTAGTTAAAGTTGTCTAAAAATTTGGATTTGTTAAGGCTTAGAAGGGGATTTAAATTAAAATTTAAATATTAATGAATTAAGAATTTTAATTAAACATATTTTAAAAGTTAATTGATTGCTACCTTTGTTTCACACCGAGGCCGTGAAGTTTATTTCGCCTTCCTTGGGGCTAAGCTAATAGCCTCGTAGGCCTGGGTTACCCAGTAGCAATCGGGGTTGATTAAGTTATTTAAGTTGGTTGGAATTAAAGGAGTGGATTAATATAAAGAAATGAGTTCATTACTGATTTTAAAAGCTTGATTAATTTAAGTTTGTCATTAATTGATTCGTGGCGTTGTGCCACCAGGCTCGAGGAACCAGCCTCCTTAGGACACTTAGCCCCGCAGCCCGGAGTAGTCCAGCCGATAAACCAAATTAATGTAATTGAATTAGAGATTTTTAGAAAATGTTAAATAATTGAGAATTAATCCATTTTAAGGTTTGACACCCTTTAGAATTCATTCGTGGCGTTGTGCCACCAGGCTCGAGGAACCAGCCTCCTTAGGACACTTAGCCCCGCAGCCCGGAGTAGTCCAGCCAATAAACTTCAACTTTAGGGTGGTTGTTGTGTTTTAAAGGATTTGTTAAGTGTTTTAAACATTAAACCAATATTTTCTGGAGTTTTAGAGTAATTTTGAATTTTATGAATTTTTGAATATTTTAATCATTTAATTAAAGGGTCAAAAATTGAATTTTTGATTAAGCTCAAATTCTAGAATGCTTATATTTTATTAAAATACTATACCTTACTACGATCAGTTAGAAGGTAAGTACGTTGAAATCGGATTTTTCTATATTTTATTACGAAGGTTTGAAGTTTTGAACTAGTTTTGACTTAGAGTTGACCGGTTTGTTGACTTTTTTTTTAAATATTGTAGATTTCTGGAGTTTAATATTTTTAATAAATATTAGACCTTATTATGAATTGAATGAAAGTGAGTTTGGGTGATTTGGATTTTATTTGAATTAGTTATGAATTATTGAAGTTTGGACATTTTAATGAATTTTAGGAATTTCTTAATTAGAGGGTCTCTATTGTGATTTTGCTTCAAACAAACTCCCAATCTCTTGAAAACACCTCCAAAGGTCAGGAACAACCTAAGGAGGGATCCCCAAGTGTTTGGGAGATTTTTAGATTTTTATATTATTATTAATAAATTATCTCAATTAAATATTGGTTCTCACTTAAAATTAAATTAAGGTTTAGGTTGCTGTCAAATCAAAGGGCTTTTAATTATCATAGATTAAGGACTGAATTCTGGTCAGTTTGAGGGTTTATATGTAATTTTTGGATTTAAATTGGATTTATTACAATTTTTAGAAGTTTTAAAGGCTTAATTAAGGGTTTAAGACTTAGAAAATTAATTAGGGGACCTAATGACCTCAAAAATTAATGAAAATTTCTCTAGGGGCTGAGGATGTCACTAAGTTCAAATGTTCAAAGTTTCAACTCAAGGGGAGGTGAATCCTAATTATTGAAATTTTTCTAAGTTTTCTATACATGGGTCCTTAATTATTGTCCTTAATCATGTCACTAGTTTGAATAGGTTCAAATAAAAGTTCCTCTAACCCTTTGAATAAGCATGACATACATACACAATAGCAAACAAGCAAGTCCTTAGATCTAGGAGAACCTAGACTAGGTGGTGTGTGCACCTTAAGCATGCAATTAACTAATTAACATAATTAAGACAAAATTAGTGAATAATCAAGAAATGATTATTCACTAATCATCCCCTTCATTTCTATTCAAACATGCTCAATCAATATTTAAGATCTCAAATGACTTCTCAAATATTTAAAGATTTAAATATGTATAGCCTCAAAATAGAATTCAAAATGTATAAATATATAAATGTATATATATATAAGTATATATATTATAAAATAATTGAAAATATTATTAAAGTAAACTTTGAGGGGTTGAAAGACCCACTGATCTCCAATGAAGTTTGATAATAATAATAAAAAATAATTTTCAAAATATTCAATCATTTAGTCAAATATTAATAAATTATTAAACTACCCCAAATAATTCCAATTAATATCAAAAACTACTCAAATAATTTTGAAAATTTTCCTGGAGGTCAGTGACACACTCAAAGACATGCATGCCAAGTTTCATATAAAAATAACTTATATATAATTAATTAAAAATAAAATATAGTTCTCTGTATTTCTTAAATTACTAATAAAATAATAACCAAAACAATTTGATTTTATTTTTAAAATAAACTAGATGAAATTCTGAACAATTTGATATATTATACTTATTTTTTTGGATTTATATTTGATTTAATATCATTTTTTGAAGTTCTGCTAATAAAATAGGATTTAAAATGATTTTTTAATAAAAGGCGGCGCGGCAGGGACAGATGGCGCGATCGGATTCGCGGGCTCGAAACCGCGTGACGGCGGGGGACACGCGTCGGCCGCGGGCCGCTTCACGCGGTTTTCACTTAACCACGTCAGCGGCGCGTGGCAGCCGTTGGATCACGGCGAGTCTGATCCAACGGATGAGATCAAATCCCGCGGTTGATCTCCGCGGGACGAGATCAGACGGTGGGATTTGATTCCGCGGTCTCTGATCAGAGGGCTCAGATGTCGCCGGACGGCTGATCGAACGACAGATCGAACGCGCGGTCGGATCAGACCGCGGGAGGGCTCGATCTGGACCGTTGATCGAACGATCAACGGTCCAGAAAACGTACACTCACCGGAAACCGTGAGTGACGCCCTAGAAATTTTCTTTTGCCTCGTTCTCTCGATCGGATCGATCATTTTACTTGAAATTTTAAACACATGGAGTAGAGATGAACAGAAATGATGGGGAATATATCGTTTTAGCTAAAACCCTAACATCATAAAGCTATTTAAATCTAACTAATGTGACCTAGATCTAGGGTTTTAGGGAGTTATACCGTTAGATCTTCGAAATTTCTGGATGGTTGAGCTTGTAGATTGTCCAAGTGAAGATTCCCAGCGAAAATCCAAGCTCGAACGCGTCTGGATCGGCTGCTACGGGCTTGAGACGGTCTAGGTGGTGGGTTCGCCGGAGAACTCGCCGCCGGTGACGTGCAACCACTTGGGTTTTGTAGTGGGGAGGTAGAGGAAGCTCTGGAGGTTCGAAACGAACTGAGAGCTCGGTCTGGGAGGCTAGGGTTGGTGAGAGAAGCTGTCTTGATCAATTAACCTCAAAAGGTGCCTTTCTCCCTATTCAAACGGGCTGGGCTAGATTGG
Organism: Dendrobium huoshanense; assembly: GCA_016618105.1. Taxonomy (NCBI): domain Eukaryota; kingdom Viridiplantae; phylum Streptophyta; class Magnoliopsida; order Asparagales; family Orchidaceae; genus Dendrobium; species Dendrobium huoshanense. The sequence goes on along the minus strand of CM028343.1, from coordinate 71,611,774 downwards.
ACGGCTAGGATTGTTGCAGGGGCTCTCCAGATGATGCCACCTCTCCCTGGGAAAGCTGGAAGGCTGCGAAAAGGGCTGGGCAAGCCTTGCTTCTATTGGATGGGCTTGGGATGAGTGGAGGAAACATTGCCTAAAATTGCCTAAACCAACCCCTTAGAGCAGTTTAAATAGGGGTTAATCAGAGAAATAAAGCAAAAAGGGGAGTTTAGGCATGTGGTATAGGGGGGAATAGGGTTCTTTTTAGGGCTTTGACCATGAGAAAAGGGTTTTAAGGGAGTGTTGACCATTTTGACCAGTCAACTGGTCAATGGGTGCTGACATGGCATAGGAGGGGTCAAGGCTACAGGTTGGAGAAGCTCCAAGCCTAAACTCACACTCTTTGAGGTCAAAATGGGAGGTTTGACCAATTCAAAGAGGGATTTAAGGCTTTGTTGACTTGATTTGACCAGTCAACCAAGTCAAAATGTGATGTGGCACTTGAGGAGGTGGAGGAATACTTGGAATGGTTTAATCAAGGGTCAAGAGTTCAAAGTCAAAGCTAGAAGGGATGGGAGCAAATGCCATCACAAATTTGACCAAGGATTGAGGGTTGACTCAGTCAAACCAAGTTGGGTTGAGCTCAAAATGGGTTTAGAAATGTTCAAGGCTTTGAATAGAATGATTTTGAGGGTTTGAAGATATTGATGTGGTTAAATAGGTTGAAATGGTTCATTTGAAACCTTAAGGATCCATTGGGTCAAACCATGTTGACTGAGTCAACTAGGTTGACCCAGTGGGTAAGTCTGGGCTGGACAGGTTTGAAAAGACATTTGAAGAACATTGAGGGTGGTTCCTGGGTCTGGGGAGGTCAAATTGATCAAAATCCCTATTTGAGTCCCTAAGGGCCTGTTTGGTCAACCTGGGTTGACTTGGTCAACCAGGTTGACCCAGGGTCTGGGTTTGGGCTCAACAGGTTTGAAATGATATTTTGAGGTCAATGGAAGTGGTTGGGTGACTTAAAGAGGTCATTTGGGTCAAAACACATGTTTGGACCCTTAAAGGGCCTCTTGGGTCAAACCAGTTGACTTGGTCAACCAGGTTGACTCAAGGGTTGGAAATGGATTCAAAAGATTTGAAATGACATTTGAAATTTGTCAAAGGTGGTTGCATCCCATTTGGAGCTCATTTGGTTTGAAATCCCTATTTGAGCCCCATAGGGGTGTTTTGGTCAATTTTGACCTATTGGTCAACTAAGGTCAAAAAGGGTTTGAAAAATGCAGTTTACTGCTCAATGGGTTAAAATCAAGGGTCTGGAAGTGATTGGAGGCTTGGATAAGGGTTCCAAGGTCAAGATCTCAAAGGGGTTAGGCTCAGTGGCATAGGCTGTAAATATTTGAAGGTTTTACAGCCTTTGAATTTTAATTCAGATTCTGGGGTTAGAGACTTCAGAATGAGTTCAAAATTGGAGGGTAGCCTTTAGAGACATGTCTTATCACTTTGCAAGTGATAGACCCTGAATCAGAGGCCATTTGACTGGGTTTTGAAATGTTTGAAAAATCTCTGAAAAGGGTGTTTAGGACAGGGCCTTAAGACTTTGAATCTGAGTTTAAACTTCTGGATTTGGAATGGATTTTAAGTTTGAATGATTAGTATTGAAGTATCCAAATCATTTACAATCATGTGATGATTGTTAATGAATGGATGAGATCAGAGCTAGATTGAAGTTTGAATCAATGTCTAAGCTGAAGGTTGGATTGTCAAATTGATTGGATCAAGGTTTGGATAAGTTTGAAATTTGAATTAACTTGGATTTGAATTGGATAGAGTTTGAGATTCAAAATGATCAGATAGAAATCAAATTGAAATTGGAGTGGGTTAAATATAGGAATTGATTTAAAATTGAGGTTGATCAAAGGTGGAGGTTGATTTGAAGTTGGAGTGACCCTAAGATCTAGGATTTAAAGGAATCCTAGGCTCTAGAATAAGCTCTAAGGTCTAGTTCTAGGAAAGATCCTAAGGTCTAGAGTGGATCCTAGAGTCTAGGATTAAACTTAGAATCTGGAAGGGTCTTAGTGACCTCATACAAAAATGAGGTCAACAAATGGACCCCCAATGTGTGTGGTAGAAGGAACTTCTGCTGCACACATTGGTGTTGACCGAATGGAAGTAGAATCTTGAGAATGGAAGGGAGATCGTCTCCCAACCTCAAACCTATAGGATGCTAATGAAAGGCTTACACCTATTGGATAAGGAAAACTGGTAAAACCAAGGTAGGGAATATCTAACCTTGGGTCTAAGGAAGGGCATCACCCAACCTTAGGTCTACAGGATGCTGATAGAAGACTTACTCCAAGTAGACAAGAAAACTAGAGAAACCAAGGTAGGGAATACCTAGCCTTGAGTCTAAGGGAGGGCATCACCCAACCTTAGGCCTATAGGATGCTGATAGAAGACTTACTCCAAATAGGCAAATTAACTGGAAACCAAAGTGGGGAATACCTAGCTTTGGGTCTAAGGAAGGGCATCACCCAACCTTAGGTCTACAGGATGCTGATAGAAGACTTACTCCTAGTAGACGGATCAACTGGAAACCAAGGTAGGGAATACCTAGCCTTGGGTCTAAGGAAGGGCATCACCCAACCTTAGGCCTATAGGATGCTGATAGAAGACTTACTCCAAATAGGCAAATTAACTGGAAACCAAAGTAGGGAATACCTAGCTTTGGGTCTAAGGAAGGGCATCACCCAACCTTAGGTCTACAGGATGCTGATAGAAGACTTACTCCTAGTAGACGGATCAACTGGAAACCAAGGTAGGGAATACCTAGCCTTGGGTCTAAGGAAGGGCATCACCCAACCTTAGGCCTATAGGATGCTGATAGAAGACTTACTCCAAATAGGCAAATTAACTGGCAAACTAGGATGGTGCCACGAAGGGCGTACTCCATCACTAGCGAATGGGAATCAGGATGGTGCCACGAAGGGCGTATTCCACCACTAATCTCCGGGTGAAATGCCAGGGTGGTGCCACAGAGGGCGTACTCCACCACTAGCGGGTCTAATCCTAAGGGAAGGAAGGACCTAACCTTAAGGAAAAGGCGAAGAGCGTTAAAAACTTAACTTAAAAAAAGGTAGAATCAAGCTATAAATCAAGAAAAGAAAGTTTTATTGATTGATAAAATGAGCTACATCAAGCATAGTATTTCTTAAGGAAACGCCCATTAACAGGTAGCATTGGGTGGTTCCCTTTACAATCTACTAACTGATACGAGCCTCCTTCGTAGACAGTCTCTATAACGAAGGGTCCTTCCCATGTAGGTTCAAATTTGCCTCCCAACTTTCGATGGGCCAAGATAGGCCTCCGAAGGACCAAAACCAAGTCTCCCGCTTGGAAGGTCCTAGGTCGCACTAACTTATCATGGGCTTGAACCATACGGGATTTATACAACTCTAAACTTTGTTGAGCTTGGAGACGTCGCTCTTCAAGGCCTTCGAGTTCTTCCAATCGTAGTCTTGAATTTTGTTCATTGGTAATTTGATTCTGAACTGCAATTCTAAGCGAAGGGATTTGTATTTCCAAGGGTAGAACAGCCTCAGATCCATACACTAGTGCAAACGGGGTGGATTGGGTCGGGGTTCTATAAGTGGTACGATAAGCCCACAGAGCTTCCACCAACCGCTCATCCCACTGCCGTTTGTTATCATCAAGGGTCTTTTTGACAATTTGCACCAAGGTTTTGTTGAAGGCCTCGGCCAATCCATTCGCCCGAGGGTAATAGATCGTCGAATATCTCCAATCAATATTATGGCGCCTTACAAAACTATTGATTTTTGTAGACTTGAACGCGGACCCATTATCGGATATGATTCTGCGGGGTACGCCGAATCGATATACAATATGGTCACGAAAGAATTTTAAGACATGGTGTGATGTTACGTTTCGTAGGGGAATTGCTTCCGCCCATTTTGAAAAGTAATCAGTTGCAGCTAATATGAAACGATGACCTCTCGCGGAGGGAGGGTCAATCGGCCCAATGATATCCGTACCCCAACTTTCAAAGGGCCACGAGGCTATCGTAGGGTGTAACACATTAGGCGGCTGATGTAAAACCACACCATGGACCTGACATTGATGACAGTGCTTTGCAGTATTCATGCAATCGTCAATCATCGTAGGCCAGTAGTATCCAAGTCTTTTAATCTTTAATTTCATTTTTGGACCCGATTGATGAGCACCGCACAGTCCTGAATGAACTTCATTAACAATTTTCTGGGCTTCTCGCTTGTTCAAGCAGCGCAGCCACATGTGATCAAAGGACCGACGGTACAATAGATCGTTAACTAGTGCATATGATAGGGCACGTTTCTTAATCTGGTTGGAGAGTGATTTATCCTGGGGAAGCTTCCCTTCTTTAAGGTAATCGATTAAGGGTCGTCTCCAATCGCCTTCTTCGTCAATCGTCGAAGAGGCAGAAAGGATCCGAAGGGGAGTCTTACTAATATGTTCCAAGTCTATAAGGGAGAGAGTCACACGACCCTGTATCTCTATAGGGATGGAATCCTCCTCAGGACATGCAAATTCCTTTGCAAGTTTTGCTAAGGCATCCGCCGCAGAATTGTTTCCACGGGGAACCCTATACAAAGTAGCAATGGGAATTTGTTCCAACAAGTGAAGCGTATACTGGTGATATTTTAGGAGATTCGGATTCAAGACTTTATAAGTTCCGGCGACTTGGTTAATAACTAGTTGGGAATCTCCAAAGATCTTGATCTCTTTAATCTCCATTAAAATTGCAAGTTCCAAACCAGTTATCAGAGCTTCGTATTCAGCTTCGTTGTTTGTGCAAGGCTCCGATAAGTGGTAGGAAAAATGCATCATTCCTTTTTCTGGTGTAATAAAAATTAAACCGACTCCAGCCTTTCCAGGAATTACAGATTGTTGGGTCGCAATCCTACGAGAGGATGCTGCCCCATCAAAATATAATTCCCAGATGGCCTCGCCAGATTCCCCCAAACTCATGATTTGTTCGTCGGGTAAGTCATCGTTCAGAGGAGAATCTGCCGGCAGCGGGTGTGCTGCCAGAAAATCGGCGACAGCCTGTCCTTTCACAGCACGAAGGGGAGTGAAAGTAATCTCAAATTGCAACAATATCATAGACCAACGAGCTAGACGTCCTGACAAAGTAGGTCGGGTCATAAGATATTGCAAAGGATTAACTTTTGAAATCAAACTAATTGAGTGAGAAAGCATGTAATGCCTTAGTTTCTGAGCTGCAAAAACCAGAGCAAGACAATGCTTCTCAATTGACGGGTATCGAATTTCAGTAGGAAGGAGTCTTCGACTAAGGTAGTAGAGAGCATTCTCTTTTCCCTCGTCGTTAACTTGAGCCAACAGAGCACCTAAAGACTCATCTAGAGCTGCGGTGTAGAGGATTAATGGCTTTCCGGGAATCGGAGCTGCCAAGACTGGCGGGTTGGACAGGTATTGTTTGATATCATCAAAAGCATTTTGACACTTCTCGCCCCATACGAATTTAGCATCCTTTTTCGCAAGGACAGAAAAGGGTTGACATCTCCCGGAAAGATTAGAAATAAACCTCCTTATATATGCCAATCTACCTTGTAGAGACCTTAACTGAGTAAGGCTCTTAGGGGACGGCATATCTAAGATGGCTTCAATTTTAGCAGGATCTATCTCAATTCCGCGGTGCCTTACTACGAATCCTAAGAATTTCCCCCGAAGCGACGCCGAAGGCGCACTTCAAGGGGTTCATTTTCAAATCGTAGCGACGCAACCGTTCGAAAACAACTCTTAAATCATACAGGTGAGCCTCTTTAACCTTGCTCTTGACAACTAAATCATCAATATAACATTCAACTTGATTATGAATTAAGTCGTCAAAGATACGGGTCATGGCCCGTTGATAGGTTGCTCCGGCATTCTTTAAGCCGAATGGCATTACCTTATAACAAAAGATTCCAATAGGGGTTCTGAACGCCGTATTTTTCTCATCTTCAGGGGCCATCTTGATTTGGTTATAACCCGACGAGCCATCCATGAAGGAGAAAATAGCATGTGAGGAGGCAATGTCCACCATGAGTTCTGGTATTGGTAGGGGGAACTCATCCTTAGGGCATGCCTTATTCAGATCCCTATAGTCGACACAAATCCGAATCTGACCATTTTTCTTCCGAACTGGCACGACGCTGGCCACCCAAGAGGGGTATTGTTCCTCTCGAATGAATCCGGCCTCTGCCAATTTCTTAACTTCAGAAACGACTTGTTGCTCAATCTCTAAGCGCATGCGTCGAGGAGCTTGTTTAACAGGGATGGCATCATGCCGAACCCCAAGTTTGTGAACTGCTACCTCAGCAGGCAAACCTGGCATTTCGTCATATGTCCAGGCAAAGCAGTCCCTAAACTCGAATAACAACTGGATTAAGTCTTGAGTTTCACCCTCACTTAACAGAGTACTTATAAAAATCGGACGGGGGTCATCATCATTTCCCAAGTTAATTTCTCTTAACTCATCGACTGTCGACTTAATCTCCTCTTCAAATTCAGGGGGTGCATCCCGAACTTGAAGATCATCGGGATCGTCTAAAGTCTCCAAACAGAGTCCATCCAAAGGACAAGGAGGATCTGTAGGGACATTTGGAGAATCAAGATGGTAAGTTATCATTAGGCAATACTCATCATCATCAAATGAACTAACGGTCCCGAAGCCAATACCACTTGTTGGATTTTTATTTATTTTTGTTCGCCAAATGTTCTCGTGGTATCTAGCTTGACCCTTAGTCCATCGGTATGGTACAGAACCTTTAGAGAAAGTATTTTTTACACAAACAGGGAAGTAGCCGAAAGGTAATTCCATTAATTCATTAAAATCTGCCTCCTCAAGGGTTACATCACCTTCGTCCCTTGCGGAGGAGGAGCCAGGAAAGAATTTCTGGACTTTCTTAACTTCACCATCCAAGTTGGGGGCCACTTTGACTTCTAACCCTACAACCCTGCCTGACGACAGTGGGGTCAGAGAAAGGGCCTCAATCCTTCTAGTGAGCTTTTCATACATCGTTAATTCAGGCTCGTCACTTTTAACTTTTGAAATATCTACCTCAGGGTCACTGTCCTGGTCTAAGGTGAGATCAAATTTTGGAGGAGTATTTATGCTTTGATAATCGAGAGAGAGGGCAGCACCTTGACTTTCTAGTTCACTATCGGAATCTGATTCCAAATCAATATATACGGGTGCTGCTCTCCTGTCTAATGAAGCGCGGCCTCGACCTCGTGCCCTTAAAGCCATCCTCCCACCTCTTTGAGGTAACGTGCTTGGAGGTCTAAGGACAACAATATCAGAGTCGTCTTCACTACTCGATTGAATCATTTCTTGATTGATATTCTTATCTTTTTCTTTCTTTTGGTTGAATTTTTGTTCAACCATTTTCTCCTCAAATTTGATTTCTAATTTAGAACGGGACGAGGACCCTTTTGGTACGAAATATGCAGCATCTTCGTAGATCCCAATTTCTTGAATTGAGAATGGTTGCAAATCACCCTTAATCACATGTTCAATGCCATCTCGTTGATACTTAATGCATTGGTGTAGGGTAGATGGAACCATTCTATATTCGTGAATCCAAGGTCTACCTAGAAGTGCGTTAAAGGACGTAGTCGAATCAATTATATGAAATTTAGCTTCAGTTTTTAAACCTCCTATTTCTAGGAGTAGAGTGATCGAACCTAAAGCTCTCTCGCCCTTCTCGTTGAACCCACGAAGCACCAACCTGTCGGTTGAAAGCTTGCTAGTATCAACTCTGAGATAAGCAAGGGTCTTTATGTTCATCACGTTGACCGATGCACCCGGATCAACAAGGACTCTTGATAACTTGAAATTTCCCACATCTACAGTAATGTAGAGGGGACGATTGTGGTCAGCAGTTCTCAAGAGTAAATCTTCGTCTGAAAAGGTAACCCCAGGGACCTCTTTGAAGTAGAGAGCCTCACCTTCTGAAATTGCAGCCAACTGTGTTAAGCAAATCTCGGGATCGAGAAGTGCTTTAATTAAAGACTCCTCATTCTTTGGAAAGAAGGAGGGCGTCATAAATACTTAATTTTGCTGGCAACTTCCTAAGGTGGGCTAGAACATTGTAATCAACCTTAGGAACGACAGACTCGAAACCCGGAGGAATTAAAGGAGATTCTGGTTGTTGAGGGGAATCCGGACTTAAAATTTCGAATGAAGGTTGCTTGCCTTTATCCTGAGGGGGCAACCTAGGGGGTAAGACTTTACGCCACGGAGTTGCACCTGCTCGATGTCTTCGGGCGGGCAAACTAGAGCAGTGTCTACACACACCATAGGTGTTGGATCATCATTTTCTGAAAGCGAGTCAGAATCTGAAAGTTCTATCAAGATAGGATTTCCTGGAAATTATTGAGGGAAATCACTTTCTGATAAAGCTTCACATTCGACCTCTTCTTGAATAGTCGATTCAGGGAGGTTGGTTTGATTAGCCTCAATATTTGGTTCATTAGGAGTTTGATTCAAAGCAGGAGAGTCATCAATTTGCATTTGAGATTCATGGTTAATCATCAAGAGAAGTAGAAGGATGTTTTTTATTCATCTTTTGACCCTTCGCCTTTGATGGGGCAAAGTAAAAGTCAGATAACAAAAGAGGGGAAAGGGTTTAACACCACCATCCGCCATTCTAATACATCTCTCATCTACACACTTCCTCTCTACAAAATCAGATTTCTCTTTTTTCACATTTTTCTCAGTAGTTCCTAAGACTACTGGAGAGGGAAGTGGCTCAACATCCTTCTGCGAAGCGTCCAGGTCAACCTTCCACACCGGGGCCTGGGCTATCGTAGTCAGCTGTTGAGAAAGATGAAAAGACTTGTTAATCGACTTTTTAAGTGCCCGGGACAAAGCAATGTCCCAACCATCTTCAACAAAACAAAGAGAGTTAAGAGGATTACCTGAAATGGTCTTAATTGAAGCCTTTTCTGGATCGACCAAGTATTCCTTAGGTATTATGATGTTACCTTGGGTGTAGTTCCTCTCAAGCCAATCTTTGAACACAACGCAGTCCTCAAGAGGGTGACTAAGCATCCTGTGGTAGGGGCAATACTTGGGATCATCTTTCTTGCTCTCATCTCAGGCCTTCTAGCCTCTGGCAACTGAAAATCTGGTTTCTTTAACAGACTCTGAAGATCTTCTAAATGACTCCCTTTTAAATGGATAAGGCTTTGCCAATCTCTCTCTAAAAGGGATGAAAGAGGGATCTCTAGTATGTTGAGGAACTATCTGAAAGGGCTGCTCTGAGGCGGCTGTGGTGGAAGTGGAGTGCTAGGCTGACTAACCATTGGCCTCTTTCCTTTATCTACTGGAGACCACAGCTTTCTTTTCAAATGTCTTTACCAGTTTTGGACCCTTCCTTTCTTCAGACTGCTCTCGTAAGAATGGCATCCTAGGAGCCTCTTCCTGCAAATTGCTAGCCTTATTAAGAAGTTTCTCAAAAGTTTTAATAGTGAAACCCTTCAGGAGAAAAGCAACAGGACCGTGGATATTCTTCAACAGAATCTCCACAGCATGTTGTTCTTGCAACTGGGGTTCACACTTCATCGAGAGGTTCGCCACCTCAAGATGTACTCAACTAGAGACTCTCCCGGCTTTTGCTTTTCAACCACGAGATCGCCCACGGTGGTGCGTTGTGCGCTCCGAAAATCTCTTAAGAAAGAGGTTTCTAGGTCGCTAAAGGTTCTTACTGAACCGTTGGGCAGATCGGCGTACCATTCAAAAGCAATGCCAGATAGACTACTTACAAATTGGCGAAATAGTAGAGCATCTGACCCTCCTGCATTGCAACAGCTTGCTCGGAAGTGGGCCAGATGCTGTCTCGGATTTTCAATTCCGGTGAAAACTTTAAAGTTGGTGGCACAAAGCCCTTTGGATAAGGAACTAGGTCATATTCCTCGGGGTAGGGTCTACCCTTTGCAATAGACACAGTTCCTTGAGCATGGGCTAAGGCCTCCCTTACCTGGTCCTCAATTAACTGCTTGATATCCTTCTGAGGTGGGATCGGAGGAATGGTGGAAACTGTAGGGTGAACTGGAGGTGTCTCTACTGGACAAGGGAGAGTCGCAGGTGGTGACTCGAGAGGTCTGGATTTAAGCTCTGCCCTTTTGGCCTCTTTCTTGTGAGCTCTCGAGCTGATTGGTGAATCACAAAAGACTCTTGCTGGATTTGTCCAACTTTTTTTTGTCATTTTCTCTAACTTGTGACATCATGGTAGCAAAGCTGAGTCTCCAGTTTCTTATCATGTTCTTCATCCTCTTATCTTTCAACAGATTC